>CM021101.1:406889486-407284917 GCA_007115665.2 Sequoiadendron giganteum
GTATATATGTATTATTTTTTATTATCCTATCACACGTGTTTCATTGATGATGATGTACTATGACATTCTCCCTTTTTTGATGATGATATATATGAGATATAATTTCTTTGATTCAACTTTATTATATTTTATGTGATGATCATAGATGGCGATGTATGGTGATGTATGGTGATGTATGATGATGTGATGGATATATGCCATTTATTCATGATACATGATGTTTTTATTTTTTTATTATCATCATGATATGTATTTGACAACATTGTGGATGTAGGATGGATATGGTACTAATGATATTGCTATGTAGGATGGATGTTAGTTAGAAGAAATATTTGATGATGGATATAAATTTGATGTTGTTAGTTGTTGATGAGTATTGCTTTCGCTTTTCTTGGACGCTTCACATTTTTTAACAATCTTGTTTGATGTATAAAATATATATGATGCACCAGGGTATTAATGACCAAGGTGACTTTGTATGCATTGCATGGACTTTGACTCTACAAACAAAGAGTGTTCTTGTTCATACGCGACATATAGAATTTTTTTTTAAAGTATATAGTCGGGTTACATTAAAAAAATTTCAGACCAGTCACACAGAGAGGTATAGAACACCTAACATGCAACCGCTTCATGAATTGTTTCAATACAAATCTTATACACTCAATAAAGCAAGTATTTTCCATGGTAGTATTACAAAAAGAAAATTGAAATGACGCTCAATTGCCCCTGTTCCTTCTCTAAATCCTTATGGACATCCTCAAGAGATCCTGGGAATGATTCAATAAAATAGATTGAAAAGATAAGACTATTAAAAAGATAAAAACAAAGTTCTAGTATCACTTGTCATATTTGTTTGAGGTTTTAGGACTATTATCCGTTCTTGATCATGTCTATCATAGGAATGGATCCGTTAAGGCATATCTCAAGATGTTGTTGGTGAATTGTCAAAAGATAGGTAGTTTATACTTTAGCATTGTTTTTGTTTGTTTATAGTCAGAGCTTTGCGATTGTTTGCTTGAAAGTTCTAGCTTTTTTATTTTTTATTTTATTTTGTTAGACTGCAGGAATCGGGTAGCATGACCCCCTATAAACTACAATGCACCTGGTAAAATTTTTAACGTGACTAGTGGTGCTGGCACGACATGCCCTTCAGTACCATGGGGGTGAGGGAGACTAGACCTCGTGACCAACCTCCTGCAACAGGAAAGATTTAGCCAACCGAGCTAGGGCCCCAACCCCGAAAGTTCTAGCTTTTGATGTTTGCTTTTTTTTTTTGTTTTTTTTGTCAAAGGGTGAGTGTGATGATTTGTTTATTATGGGTGAAAAGTTTATTGCACAGATTGTGATGATGGAGTGGGTCATTTTTTATTTTTTGAGTTTTATGATGCTGCTTTTTTGTTATTGTTTTCAGGGGACTAACCTAGGGCCTCAGGGCCTCATCAAAGATAATCCTTTCCTATGTTATACATGCAGAGGCTTGTAGTTCACCTGTTTTTTGAATTTTTTTGACCTTTTCTATTTTGTGAATGTTTTTGGATTTTGTATGTTTGATTGTTTTTTTTGGATTTTGATTTTTTTTACTATTTTTGGACTTTGAATTTTTGACTAAGTTGAAATAAAGCATGATAGATACCTGAGGGGATTGACCTAGGATCTCGGGGGATGTTAAGCCTTGCATATGTTGTACATGCAAATACCACGTAGTTCAACTGTTTGACTCAAATCATAACTATTTTTTGGGATAAACAACATTGATAACTTGGATTGACATTCCAATTTTGTGTCTAGAGGATATGTTGTAGGAAATCTACTTGAAATAGCTATGGGGTTCAAGAAAATTTTGATATCTTAGACTATTTTTGAGTGAAGGAATAATCCAATGATGTTTTATTTTTTGATGTTTTTAAATGTTTTTGATTTTGTTGTGTTTTAGATATTTTTTATTTTGTTTCTTTCTATATGTTTTTGATTTTTTTTGTTTTTGACCATGATAGGATGCACAAAGATCTAAACCACAACTAGCTTCAGGAAGTTTCCCCTAGTTTGAGACAAGACTACTTTCCTAAACCAATACCAAGCCATGGTTAAACATATGCTTTATTATGGGACAAATAGGTGGATGTTGTGGATAGTATCGATAGATAATGATGCGAGTATTATTCAAACATAGCACCTATTTTCTAGGTTTTCACTATGGTACCTATTCTAGAAGTGCCACAAAGTGGCTTTCACTAAAGGAACATTTTATTTCTCTTTACTATTTTTCTTGCTTTTCTGATTTTTTTTGTTCTTTTTTATCCTTTTTATTTTTTTAGATTTTTACCCTTTTTCCTAGGGTATTCTGACGCGCTTCATGTATAGAACTTCTTTAGGAGTAGCCAACTAATATGCCTTAGAGTCGTAGCTCATTGTGATGATGAATGGGCCTAACTAATTGGGTTCAAATTTTCCTTTGTCGTCTTGACTTAGTTGTACCTTCTAATTCTCCTTGAGGAATAAGTCACCAATTTTAAAGTTTCTATCTTTTATTTTCTTGTCATAACTTTTTTTGAGCTGATTTTGACAAAACTGTAGATGGTTTAACATGCTCAAACACCTTTCATCTAGGAGCTCTAATTTATTTATCCTAGATACCCTATATTCTTCATTGCTAGCCATGTCTTTTAATGAGATTCACAATGAGGGGATTTCAACCTCAATAGGTAAGATAGCCTTTGGTCAGTAGACTAAGGAAAATGGTGTAGCACCTGTAGGTGTTCAAATTCTTGTTTGATAAGCCCATAGGGATGGGTTTAGTTGAAAATGCTAATCATGGTTGCCTTCATTATCAATATTTTTGAGTATTTTCAATATGGTTTTATTAGAAACTTTAGCTTGATCATTTCCTTGGGGGTAATAGGGTGTGGAAAATCTATGCTGGATAGAAAATTGGGAGTAGAGTTCTTGGATGTCTTGATTTTTAAATGGGGTTCCATTGTCTATTATTATTGTTTGAAGAATTCCATACCTACAGATCAAATAATTCAAAATGCATTTTGATATCTGCTTTTTGGTGATATAGGTCAATGGAATTTCCTCTATCCATTTAGTGAAATACGTTGTTGCTGTGATAATGAACTTGTGTCCATTAGATGAAGTAGGCAAAATCTTACCTATTAGGTCTAATCCCCATCACAAGAAATTCCATGGTGTTGTGATGGGTCTCAATTCTTATGTTGGTGCATGAACTAGGTCACTATGCTACTGGCATTGACATCACTTTCTAGAATACTACATTCATTCCTATTCCATGGAGGGCCAATAATAGCCTATTTTGAGTAGTTTTTGGACTAGGTTAGGTCTACTAGAATGGGACCCACAAACACCTTTGTACACCTCTTGTAAGGCTATTTGTGCTTCTTTTACATTAAGACATCGGAGTAACATACCATCTAGACTATGACGGTATAGGGTATCTCCTAGGATTGTAAAGTGGGAATTTCTATGGGTGAAGGTTTTCTTTTGAGTGGTGGTTAGGTTAAGTGGCATAATACCGCGCTGGATGTAGTCAAAAGTATCTTGGTACCATGGGGAGTTAGAACCAAGAATAACACATACCAGTTCTAATTTTGGGATGTCAAATGCAAGTATGAGCAGTTGTTTGACAAGGAACTCATACTTAGGAACATTCTGTGGAATATCAAGTAGTGAGCCTATTGTTGCCATTGTGTTGGCAGCTCTGTTGTTGATTCAAGGATTTTCTCAAAGTTTATTGTGAAAAGTAATTCCTTGAAGCTTTCTACCATCCTTTTATATGACATAATCTTGTCATCTTTTGTTTAGTACTCATTTTTCACCTGTCTGATCACTAGCTGAGAATCTCCGAAGACCTGTAGCTCTTTTATTCTCCATTCAATAGTCATTTTGAGCCTTGTGATAAGAGTTTCATATTCTGAGATATTGTTCATGCATGGAAAATAAATCCTATATGCCTTGGGTATACTATCTCCTCGTGGTGTGAGAAATAGAACACATGCTCCAGAGTCGTACTCAGTGTGGGACCCGTCAAAGTATAGAATCCATTGTCTTATCTATTCTTTCATTAAGATACTCTCATCTAGAAATTCCACAGAGAGGTTTGTGATCATCTATGGGTGCTTTGACCAATTGGTCTACTATGATTTGTCCCTTGATTTCTCTTCTATCCATATATTCTATATCAAATTCACTTAGGATCATCACCCATTTGGCAATTCGGCCTATTAGGGCTACCTTTGCTAGTAAGTACTTGAGTGGGTCTACTTTTGAAATCAGCTTTACCTTCCTGTTTAAGATGTAGCATCTCAAATTTTTTATCACAAATACAACTGAGAGACACACTCTTTCAATGGGCGAGTAGTTCAATTCATGGCCCACCAATTTTTTGCTGATGTAGTAGACTTCTCTTTCTTTGTTGTTATCGTCTAGCTGGGCTAGGAGAGCTCCTAGCACTGCTTGTGTGGTAGACACGTAGAGCACCATTTCCTTGTTTGGGATAGGTGAAATGAGTACATGAGGAGTAAGTAGGTACTCCTTGACTTTTTGGAATGCTTGGTCACATCTCCCATCCCACTTGAAGGTGATATCCTTGTGTAGAAGATGAGTGAAGGGGTGACATTTGTCTACCAATTATGTGATAAATCACCTAATGGATTGCAACTTTCCCTATAGACTTCTCAGTTGTTTTAGTGTTTTTGGTGGAGGCATCTCTAGTATAGCTTTTACTTTTTTAGGATCCACTTTGACCCCCCTTCTTGACACTATGTATCCTAACAAATTTATGGATGTTACTTCAAACACACACTTCTTAGGGTTGAGTTTTAGATTGTATTGTTCAAGCCGATCAAACACCTTTGCAAGATTTGACAAGTGATCTTCCCTTTTGATGGAATTTTCTAGAATATAATCCAAATAATCTTCCATGATGGTGTGTAGCATATCATGGAATATGGTTGTCATTGCTCTTTGATATGTTTCTATTTCATTCTAGAAAAAGGTCCCCCAAGCACAAGTAAAAGTTGTTTTGTGTTGATCATCTGGAGAGATATTTATCTGGTTATATCTGAAGAAATCATCCATTAAGGATAGAATCTCATGCCCTGCTGTGAGATCCACGATCATGTCGATACTTGGCAATGGAAATTCATCCTTTGGACATTCCTTGTTCAGGTCTCTAAAATCTATGTAAATCCTTATGCCCCCAGTAGGTTTTGACATTGGTACTAGATTGGATATCCATTGTGGATAATCAATGGGTCTGATAAAACCCACATCTAGTTATTTCTTTAGCTCTACTTTTACTAGTAATGCTATTTGAGGATGCATTTTTCTAAGTTTTTGCTTGATAGGCTTTTCTCTAGGGACTACAGCTAAATGATGTACCACTAATTTCGGATCTAGTCTAGGCATGTTAGCATAGGTCCAAGAAAAAATTACCTTTATGTCATTGATGAATATTGCGAATCTTTCTTTCTCTTCGGGATCAAGTGATGTTGCATGGTATGTTATTTTTGGATTCTCTGTGGTGCCAACATTTATGAAATCTGCTTCCTCTAATAGGAGCATTGATCTTTGTTGGTACTCGGATATGGGGAGATTGAACGCTCCATCCTCAAGTGCCTCTAGGAAGTTTTCACCTTCGGATGCGTCCTTTATCTTCTTTTTTGGATCCGATAGAGCCACAATGTGGTTTTCTCTAGGGGACCTCATGTTTATTTTTATGTTTTCTCTTTCATTTTTGCGACTAGAAGGTTATTCTCTCAATGAAAGTATGCATCTTATTCAAGCTCCATAATGAACCCTGCTTTGTGATCTCCTGTTGGTATGTCTTTTTGAAGTCCCATGAACTCTGCGATTGCCTCATCATTATGGATTTGACCTAGAATAGTTGTCTATTGTTGTTGGTCCCAATCTATCAGTTGCAGGTAATAGAGTGGGAGGCTATCATCTTGGTCTGCAAAGCTTACAGAGGTTGGTGAAATGATCAGTATGGATTTGGTATCTTTTTCCCACTAGCTGTCTAGGTCATCATTACTTGAAGTAGGGGAACTATATCCAATGAAAAATGAAGGGGAGTCCCATTCGTATTCATTAGAGTTCATTCCAAAATGGTAATATACATTGGGAATGGTTTGGATGAACTAGAGAGGTAACCTATCAATGTTAAAGTTGTCAAATAAGCCTTCTACGAGTAAATCATTGTCCATGATATGGTAGATATCCAGTACATTAACACTAGTAGAAGTTTCTTGTATCTTAAAATAGGTTTTTCCAATTTTTGGAGTAACCATGTCTTTTGGCTCATAACCTAGTCCCATAGTTTTCTTTCTCTATTCCACTATGATAGGCTCCCACCTACCTTGTTTGTGTAGCTCGAGGCCACCTGTTCCACTATATCCCATCTGTTTAACTAGTTGGCAACCTTTATTGCTAGGTTATATTAGAAGGGTTTGTGGTCATTCTATCTCTTCTTGGTCCTCTTTGTAAATCATGGATGAGAAGTCCTATTTGAATATATTTTCATCTTTCATGTCTCCCCACTTGATGAAAATCATGGGTTTGACTATCATTTGCACTGCCTGAGCAGGCTTGATTTCTTACCCCTGTCAAGTACTTGTACCTTGGTTTACATTTTTGGTTTCTCATTTGATTTGGTCTTGATTGAGGTTGATGGAAGCATGGGAGGGTCAACATATGAAAATGAGTGGAAGGCTATGGTGTTGGTAGGTATGCATTGGATCTTATTATACTTTTCTTCCAACTTTGCACAAAATGGAATGGCTTAGGATCAGTGTATAAAGTCACTTATTTTCGTTCATGAGGAAAATTAGGCATTGGTGGAAGGTGGAAGGGACTGCTTGCAATGTGTGAATCCAAGAGCATCCAAGGAGTAGGTTATATGGAAATTCAAGATCAAGCACTTGACAAGTGGTTTCCATGGTGGCTAGTCCTATCTGCACTGGTAGCCTAACTATTCCTTTAAAATTCCTTTCAAGGTCATCATAGGCCTTTATGGTGATACTCCTTGCTTTATTTATCACGTCATTAGAATACCCCAATTGTTTTATGAATTTCAAGGTACAAATGTTTAGACCTATACCATTATCTATCATCATTCTCTTTTCCATGCTCTTATGGACACCAACCTCTATGTTTAAGGCTTGGTTGTGAAATGAATTTAGCGAAAGGTCTTTCTTGGAAAAGACTAAATGATTATTGGTTGTGATTTTTCCAACCATGGATTGGAACTGATTTGGATCGAGGTCATTGGGGACTGACACTTCTAATGATTTTTAAGTATCCCTATGTGTGGGTGACAGTTTTAACAACTCTAGGATTGAGATTAAGGCAGGAGTCCTCTTCAGCTGGTCTACAATGTTGTAGTCATTTGATGCCTTAGTTGTAGGTTTGGGTGGGGCTCCTTGTATGGTAACTCTCCCTCGATGCGTAGTCACATTGCATTTGTTTTCTCCACCACATATAGTGACTACATTTTGCCTATTGTCATTTACTTGTGAGAGGGTTCCTAAAACCATGTCACCATACGTGTAATTAGCATTGTGGTACTCTTGTTCTTTTCCTTTGTCATTCCTTTTAGTGTGATTTGGGATTGGGTTCGAGTATATTTGAAGATCCTTATTTTCGGGATGGTGCTCAACATCCAATTCCCCTTTTTCTATCAATTCTTGGATGAGGTGTTTGAATCACATACAATTATTGGTCGTGTGTCCTTTGATCTTGTGGAATTCACACAAGTCTTTCTCATTATACCATGATGTCTTAAAACTAGGTTCCTCATAGTTTTGGTGATCATTCACCTTGATGAGGTTTTGCTCTACCATTTTATGCATGACTATTTCAATTGAATCTCCTAGTTTCATGAATTGCCTCCTAGGTTGATTGTATTCTCTTTGTTTCCCTCCTTGGTTCGTTTGTTGGTTGATAATTTGATTGTTCTTAGGATAGGTGAGATAGTTGTTTTGTGTGTTATTTGGAACATAGCTCATTTGTGCCACATGTGGTTTATTTTGAGGTGTGTTTTGTGCATTCCATAGTGCTCTAATGTCAACTACTCCATAATTTATGACATTCTTGTTCTTTGCCTAGATCTTAGGTTTATCATTGGAACTAGAGGGACTATCTTTTGAGCTGTTCAATTTAAGGACTCCCCTTGCAATGAGGGCTCTCTCAATATGTAATCCATTTTCAATTGTTTCTTCAAAGTCTATGGGGCATAACATATTGAGTTGGTAGTTGACCTTAGGTAGGACATTGGAGATGAAGATATCTACCAATTCCTTGTCTGGAATGGGTCATTTGCATCGACTAGATTTGTGTCTACATCATTGTAGGTAGGAGGTAAAGGACTCTCCTTGACTCTTTTTGATTGCGGACAAAATTGTGATGTTGACATATTGCTCTATGTTAAATGAAAAGTGGCTTATGAACTTGCTAGATAGTTCATCGAAAGTTTTAATTCCTGGTTGTAGATGGGTGAACCACTCCATAGCATTACTTGTAAGGTTGTATGGAAAGATTCTCATGAGATAAGTATCATTGTTTTGTACCTCTATACATGACACTAAGAAGTATTGTACATTCTCTACCAGATATCCTCTTCCTTTATATTTGTTGTCAAACCTGGGTATTTCAAAATTCTTTGGAAAAGGTAGTGCAGTGATGGAATGATCGAATGGGAATGGACATATTTCTTGAAGGGTTTAGGTCTTCTTTTATTTTCCTACCTACATGTCTACTACTTGTTTGGTGATAGCCTCTAGTTTTAGTTCCATCTTTGTTTTTGATATATTTGTTTGCAAGCCTTGCATGTAATAGCCTTGTTGTCCTACCCTGCTTTGGTCATAAGTTGGATATAACGGGGGTATTGAACCTTGGTAGCTATTTTGGACATATAGTGGGTTAGGTACTTATTATGTGTAAGAAGAGTTAGCTCCTTGTTGCTAGGATGAACTATACTAAAGGTTACCCTGTTGATACGTTAGCAGGACACCTTGTTGGTAGGATGAATTGGGAGGAGTGCTTTGTGGCACACCTAGTTGTTGATATGAATTATGCTGAAGGTTTCCCTGATGGTGCATTGACGGGTTACCTTGTTGATGGGATGACTAAATAAGGGTGCCCTATGTCACACGTTGTTGTTGGGAAGGACTATACTAAAGGTTTCCTTGATGGTGCGTTGATGGGTTACCTTGTTGATGGGATGACTCAAGAAGGGTGCCATATGGCACATCTTGTTGCTGGGATGGGTTATACTGAAGGTTTCCCTGATGGTGCATTAACGGGTTACCTTGGTGATGGGATGACTGAAGAAGGGTGCAATGTGATACACCTTACTGTTGGTACATACTGTATTGAAGGTTTCCCTGATGGTGCATTGGCAGGTTACCTTATTGATGGGACAAATGAAGAAGGGTACCCTATGACACACCATGTTGTTGGTATGGGCTATACTAAAGGTTTCCTTGATGATGCATTGGTGGGTTGCCTTATTGGTAGGATAAATTGGGAAGGGTACCATGTGTTACACCTTGTTGTTGGGATGAGATATACTGAAGGTTTCCCTAATGATGCGTTGGTGGGTTACCTTGTTGGTAGGATGAATTGGGAAGGGTACCATGTGGCACACCTTGTTGTTGGGACTGATATGGAAGGGGAGCCTATGGTCCACCTTGTTGGTGGTATTATTGGTTTAGAAGGGGACCCTATGGTCCACCTTGTTGGTGCTACTGATTTGGAAGGGGACCCTGTGGTCCACCTTGTTGGTGCTACTGATTTGGAAGGGGACCCTGTGGTCCACCTTGTTGATGGTATTGTGTATTTTGGGAAGGGTTGACATTCAAAGTGTTTTGAGGTACACATTTTCTACGAGGTGGATTTTTGTTTTGTGGTACGTACTGGAATGGACCTCCTTGATATTGTTATGCCACTACTTCTTGTTCGATCTGAGTTGGTTTTTTGTACAATGGGTTTTCCATGGGTTGACCATTATTTTGCGAGAATACAAGTGGCATGCGTGGCATCTCTGGGGGTTTGGTTATTTGTCTCACAATCAATTTATCCCCTAAGGGAATAAGATTAGGACCTTTGAGGGCCTTCACATTAAATCTCTTGGTAGTTTAGCACCACTTTGTGCTAACTTGAAGAAGTATGAATTTGGATATTTTCTCAACAACTTATCCTTTAGTTTGAGAAACTTGGTGTTGTTGGAATGTTTAAATGGTTCCTCATCATTTATTTCCTCCTTCGTATCCACCTCCTCTACAATCATTCTGTTTGGGTCCCGGTTGTTTTGTTCTATCACCTATTTTTGTTTGTGGTTCAGTTCTTCCTCACTAAATGTGTTTATGTATATAGGTCTCTTTTGGGGTGTTTCACGGTTGATTGGTCTATAGCACCATGGGCCACCTTCTTTGTTCATGGTTTTTGTTGGTGGGATGTTGGTGTTGTTCTTGCTTGCTTCCATTTTATTCTCGTGGTGTGATCTTGTAGTTGTCATAAACAATTGCCAAGATTTTGTGAACGTTTTCATGACTCCTAGCCTATGGAAAGCATTGGCCTATTGGTGAAAAGTGTAGATAGAAATGTTCTAGTGTATTTTGGTGGGTGTGGTATCTTCTCAAGATGTACCCTTTGGAAAAAAAATTTATAGGGTGATTCTTTGGAAGGCTGAGTATGGATTTCTGCTTGAGGATTTTTCTCTTACCATAGAGCATGAGTGATGTATGTCTATTTCCACACAAGTGGTGGTAATACAGGTTTTTTAGCTGCTATGTCTTCTTTCTCATCCTCTTCGTCTAAGATTTGTGTTGTGTTTCTCCACTAGTTGTGTGTTTCTCCACTAGTTGAGTGTTTCGTTCTTCTCAAATATGAAGGTTCTTAAACTGCTAATGATATCTGTTTGTTCACTGTGTGTGAGACTAGGTTGTAGGATTGGTGCTACAAGGTTCGATTGTTGAACCAGAGCAACTAGTCACCAAATGGTCATATAGTGAAATTATGGATGTTTTGATATGGTTTGTTATGAAGCTCAAGACCCTAGGGTTTGAATGCTATTTGGAGTAATACTACATTTGGAACTCAAAATGCTGAGGGGCCTAGATTGATATCTCACTTCTCCTTATAGAGGATATGTTGTGAGAAAGCTTACTTGAACTTTCTATGAGTTCCAAGTAGCTATTGATATCTTAGAAGTGAAAGTGAGGGAATAATCCAAGTTTATGTGTTTTGATTCTGATTTTCGAAAATAGGATGGAATGGTGAAAGTGGATGAGGGACTGTATGACTTATTTGGTTTTCTAACTGTTTAATTCTACCAAGGATCCTATAAGAAAATTTTGGTTTTGTTTTTCCCAATTGTCATCATGATAGAGCAATAGCGCTAGTTTCTAAGCAAAGGCGCTAATCTAGGAGAAAGAGTGGCCAAATTTATCAATCACGGGCTAAAATGTGTCAAGTGAGTTGGTTTTTGTGAAGAAAGTGCTAGCTAGAATAGCAAGTGTTCTATTTCTATGTGTTCCTATCAAATGCAATGATCACTTAGTCAAAAATTGAGATTTTTTGACAAGTGTGAGCATATCAGTGGCAAGTGTGTAGGTTTCGTATAAAGTGCATAGTTTCTATCAAATGCAATTGATTTTCATTAGTTTCTTTTCTAGGATAGATAGGAAATGCAATGAAATTTTAGCAACTGTGATAGAAAATGGACCAACTGCATTGGAATTTTGTGCAAAGGTCACCTCTGTGTGTTTTATTTCTAGTTTGAGCAATCTTTCTCCATATTTTTGCAAGTTTAAGTTGGTTTTTTCCTCAATTTATCTATATTTGGAGTATGGAAAGTGATACAACAACACTAGAATGACTCCAAAATCATGGACTTTGTGTGACCTTCATGTCTATGGCCTCAAGTTGTGAAATCACGAGACCCAAACCATAATTCCCAAATGTTTTCTTTGATCCAATGTAGCCTAAAATTAAAGCCAAAATATTCAAAAACCTTTAAGGAAAATCATTTCAAGGAGTGCAAATATAGGGCTTATTTTAAAATCATACACTAAGTCAAAGGGTTTGTGATTCAACCATCATGTTTAGTGTTTGTTTGGATGTGTTATTTTTAGATCAAGTACAAAAATTTATATCAAGTTTGTTTGGAATGTTTTTGGAAAGTTTAACATAAACAAGCATTTATAACCTTGGGGATAGAAACCATTCTTTTAGGTAGGCCTTCCTCATGCTCTGAAGAGATGATTTTACATGCAACTTATGGTGTAGGCCTGTAGTCATATTTGGCAAGTAACTTCTCAGAAGTAAATTCTGATGTACCACTTTGAAAGAATGTTTTTGGATAAAGGGGTGGCTTCTAAAAGAATTGGCTCTTAGTAATGTTTTGGGGTTATGAGTTTCAGTTGTCTATACATGCAACATTTTTCTCAATTAAGATGCCTCCTAGCCCTTTCGGGTTTTAACGTATCACATGGATATTAGAGGAGATAGATGTTGGTATAAAAAAAATCAACCGACGGGTGAGAAATTTCCTCAAACCCATAATTATTTCTATAGTGGTCCAAAATGAGATTACTGCTTGGGTTGCCTATGTGTTCTCTAGCGCAGGATGTATCTCAATAGGCAGGCCCTCTAAAGGTTGTCTTTGAAAATAAAGATGTGGAGCTCAAGATGTTTTCGCTCACCCAAGATCGCCAAAAGGTGCGAGGGGAGAAGAAAACCATCTAGCTTGCCAAACACTGAATGCATAACATACAATTCATAGTAGTTTGATTCTTTTTAAGCACCTAGAGTGATGCTATCCCCAAAAATATGTGAATAAGATATCAATGATTCTTTTTAATTGCATCCAATGGAAGTGTTCTAGACATCAATCAATATCATAGCAAAGATGCAAGACAAAAAGAATGATTTGTCCATTTTTAAGCCCAAATTTGAGTGTTTCTAAGAAATTAATCTTGGTCTTACTTGGTCAAAAAAAGAAAATGTGAGTGTGCATCAACAAAAGGAAATTATTTTGGTCATTTGTGTTGTTCTTTTTATGCACCAAAATAAAGATTCCTAATTATGAAAACTTGAAAAGAGTTCATTTTTTTAGAGCACCCAAATTGAAATGTGTGTTGTTCTTTTTATACACCAAATAACAATTCATAATTTAGAAAAACTTTGAAATAGTTCATTTTTAAGAGCACCAAAAATGAAGTGTTCATTTTTGTTGTTCTTTTTAAGCACCAAAAATCAAGATTCCTAATTTAAGAAAACTTTCAAATTGTTCATTTTTAGAGCACCAAAAGACAAATGTGTTTGTTTGTAGGTTCTTTTGAAGCACCAAAAATCAAGATTCTTAATTTAAGAAAACTTTCAAATTGTTCATTTTTACAGCACCAAAGGACAAATGTGTTTGTTTGTAGGTTCGTTTTAAGCACCAAAATAAAATATTCCTACTTTAAGAAAGCTTGAAATGGTTCATTTTAAGAGCACCTTACAAACAAAGTGTGCTTGTTCTTTTTAATGCACCAAATAAATGAATTTCTAACTTAAAAAGTATGGAAAATCTAAAGCTCTTGGACCATTTAATGGTAGGTAGTTATCCAACCAATGTACCTATTAAAAATCACACCCCTTCAGTACAAAAGGTTTTATTAATAAATCAAATGATTTATAACATTTTTTCTTTAACTCTCAAGATTTATAAATGAATATTCCATTTATTTATTTTTCGCTTCTTTACTCCAACAATTATTTTTTATAATTTATTTTTATTATTATAAATTTTTTACCTATTTCATGAATTTTTCACTTCTATTTATTTTTTCTTCTCTTTTTTTGGGGCAAATTTTCTTATAACATTTCTCCCCCCATAAATTAGTTGTTGCCCTTAGGAGCATGTGTATTATCTCCGCCATAAAAAAATAAATGTTTAGTCAAATAAGTGTGGATATTGATGTTTAATATATTCAACCTTTTCCCAAGTAGCATTGTTAATATCATAATGAGTCCATTTTATTTTATCTTCATCTATAGTTCTATTTCATAGCTTTCTAGGCCTTCTTTCAATAATACTTTCAGGTTCAATTTTAAATTCATAGTTAGGTTCAACAGTAATACTTTGCCAGTCAATAACACACACATAAACATAAAGTAAACTCGCATGAAATAAATTTTAAGCTATGTCACCTATTTTTCTAAAATGTCAAATATCTTGTGAAAATGAGGTGTCATTTTAGCATATTTACCGAGTTTACTATGCAAAATACTTGATCCCCAACTTCAAATTATTGAATAGATTTATTTGTATCAACCCAAATTTTATACCTATCTTTGGAAAACTTCATGTTTTGTTTAGCTTTACTAATAATTTCTTCCATCTCTAGTATATTTTCATTTCATACCAACTTTTGTGGATAGAATCTGACCATGAAATAGGTGTATTATAATTTTGATCATAACTAGCTTCAAAAGGTGACATTTTAATAGTTGAATGATATCCTTGGTTATGCAAAAATTCAAATAAATGTAAATAGTCTTCCCATGACTCAAGTTTATTCAAGGTATACATTCTTAACATATCTTCTAAGACTCCATTGATTTGTTCGATTTGCCCATCTTACTCAAGATGTATACAGTACTGAAACTTAAACTAGTTTCAAGTTCAGAAAAAAAGGATATTTCCAAAAGAAAGAGGTAAATTGAGGATCTCGACCTGAAATAATAATTTTGGGAAGTTCATGTAATCTAACAATTTATTTACCATGAGAATATGTAAAGTAGAAGATTTAATTTTTATGGGTAAAAAGTGTGCCATTTTGGTAAATCTATCTATTACTGCAAGAATAGTCATGTCCTTTACAAGCTCAAGGTAAACCAATGATTAAGTCCATACTTATTGACTCCCACTTCCAATTAGGAACAGATAAAGGTTTCAATAGACAAAGTGGTTTACATTGTTTAGTTTTTACCGTTTGACAATTTAAACATTATTTGACATATGCACATATTTTATATTTTATTTGAGGCCAAAAGAAATTTATTTTAATTGAAAGATATGTTTTATAAAATCTTGGATGTATTGATATAGATATATCATAGGAATCCGTCAAGAATTATTTTTTAATATTGGGTAAATTTAGAATAAACAATCGACCTTTGTAATAAACCAGACCATTGATACCCATCATGTAAGATTTGAGACAATTAGTTAAATATACATTAGAAGATTTATTTTGTATTCCTTCATAAAGTGACTGAAAATAACTATCAGTTGATAACTTAGATTTAATATCATTTCAAATTGACTTCTTGCAAGGATTAAGACATTTACACATAATTATTTTCTACTTAATGCATTGGCCACTACATTTTCTTTACTTGGAACATAATTTACAGTAAAGTCATATTCTGTTAAGAGTTCAATCCACATTCTTTCTCTCATGTTTAGTTGTGGTTGAGTTAAAATGTTAGAGTAGAATTGTTAGCCTTGCAAAGAGAAGCAATTTGTATTTGATATTTATAATGATGAATCTTGGTGTTTTGAATTCAATTTCATTGGATCCTAATATTTGGAATTAAAACCATCCATGTTTGAGATGATATTTATTTCATGATAATGTACATGTTGTCATTATTTGGGTAGAATTTATTTATAACTTATCTAGAATGGATTTAGTATGTTTGGATAATCCTAATTAATATGATATGTTTAGACTTAATTGCCTATGAATTTTAATAAAACTAGAACATATATTTTTTATCATTTGAATGTTATGAGTAGATAGAACCAACAATATGATGTTTGTATAGTCGAAATTATGTTAGGAATTGAATTAATCTTTTATGCTTGTTATATTTGATATATAATGTGAATTATTATGAATTAGATATTCCATAATATTTTTATGTTTGTGGAGTGAAATCATTAGTTTATGTTGTCCATTTGACTCTTATAGAGCACTCTCTTTCTAAACCATATGCCTATCATAGAATTGGATCATGGACTAGTGTTTGATATTTTCCTTATAGGAAACTCTATTCTCTCATATGTGTTGTTGATGAAGGGTACTCCCCTTACAAAACCAAACCCATAACAATAAAATAGAATAAACAACCAAAAATGAAATAAGGAATTACCAACATTCTATTATCTCCATATGAATGAAATTAAAACATTCAAAAAATTATAGACTACCACTATATGGGTTTTCTGATTACACAAATCTACATATCAGAGCCACAATCTACTCTGCTCTCCTCTACTCTATAAACCCCATTCACATCCTTTATCTAGAATGCGTAATCGCCCCAACATATTCTGGAAAGTGTAACCCCCTCAAGAAGATGAAATTTTATTAATTTTGGTAGTATAACTTTTTGGGATCATAACTTTTGATTTGACTGTTGGATTCTCAATTATAATATATTTTCAAAAAGCTCTTGAGAATATTATTTTCTATAAAATAGTACCTAAAGGTAAACTATTTTGGTTTTAGCCAATTTTTGGGTCCATCCAGAGCCTCTAAGTGCTTCAACTTTGGCTTTGAACATTTTTAACATGATTTTGGAAGTAAAAATATTAATATTTCACAGATGACAAATGATATTGAAGCAATTTCTTTTCCATTGGCTTCATTTCACCATTTTGGAGGCCTGTGTAATATTTCATGGCTATATGTGCATAAATACCAACTTACTAAAAATAGTAACTCTACCAAATTTAGCCCTTATTGAAAAAGAACAACATTTTTTTTGGGTGATGCAAGATTGCTCGTACACCTTGGATGCTCCTACATCAAATACCCAAGGTAATTTGAAAAGTGACCCTATCACTTCTCAAGAGTTAGAGGGAAACCAAGATGGTTAACCTTAGCCTCAAATAACCATGATGAATCTTCAATAGGCCTTCCTCTCCATTTCACTAGGTACTCTGCATATTGCCTATTTCTTGTGCTTCTACCCACATGGCTATCCAAAATTTCTTTGATCTCCTCCTTTTCTAAAGTAGGTGTTGGAATGTTATACTATGCTTTTGTCGGTCCATCCTCCATATCTAATTTATGATACTTTGTCAAATTTTAAATGTAAAATACAAGAGAACTTTTTATCCCACTTGGCAACACCACCTCATAAGCATTTCCCGAATCATGCTTCTTCTGAGTTTAATATGGTCCAAACCTTTTCATCTTCAACTTATTGTATGTACCAACTGAAAATATCTTTTTTCTCAAGTGAACCATGACTTTATCTCCAATCTAAAATTCATTATATCTCCTCTTCCGATCTGCCTTAGCCTTGTACTAAATATTCATCTTATTAATATTCTTTCTCACCTCTTCATGCAAATTCTTTACATGCTCAAAAAATTATTCAGCTTCAACACTTGTCTTTTCTCCATTGTCCATCCTCCTCAACTTAGAAGTATTCCTTGGACTACTCCCATATACAATATGGAAAAGTGATTTACCAGTGCTCCTATTGATAGAATTGTTGTAAGAAATTTTTTCCTATGGTAAAATCAAATCCCATCCCTTGGGTTTATCTCCTACCAAGCATCATAGTAGGTTACCCAAACTTTTATTCACCACTTTTGTCTATCCATCGATTTATGGATGGTGTGCAAAACTGAACTTCAAATTGGTCTTCAACTTGTTCTATAATGTCCTCTAGAAATAACCAACAAACTTGGTATCTCGATTTTGAAACTATGCTCTTGGGTAGACCATGCAGTCTCACCGCATCCTTGAAAAAAAACTCTGCAATATGAACAACATTAGTCTTCTTACAAGGAATAAAATGTGTCATCTTAGAAAATATGTCCACCACCACAAATATCAAATCATGTCCTCTCTATGTCCTCTATAAACCAAGAATAAAATCCATAATGATGTCCTCCCATGGTCTCTCTGGTATAGGTAATGACTGATATAACCTAGTATTTTGACTTTCTCCTTTTACCATCTGACATACTCTTCAACTTTGCATAAATTTATTCACATCCTGCTACAACTATGGCCAATAATAGTGCTCACTAATAATAAAAATGGTCTTATCTCAACCAAAGTGCCTAGCTAATCCCCCACTATGCTTCTCCTTGATCAGGTTCTCTCTCATTGAATTCCTTAGAATGCACAACTGGCTTCCTCTAACAACATACCATCTTGGATTATGAAATAAAACCATATTGTCCTATCCAAAGTGATAGGCTCCATGTAAGCTCTCCAAGCCTATACAAAATCAGGATCCTCGGGATACAAGCTCTTGAGTTCATTGAACCCAACAACTTTAATTTGTATTTATGTTAACAATTTTTCCTCCTACAAGTGATGGAGATTCAAGATCTTAACATGCATGTCATCTTACTACACAACTCATCATTAAAATAAGTGGGTAAACCCACAATAGTGAGTCCCAAACTTGGGACATCACATTTTTGAATTCATATGGAGGTAAAAAGTAAGAAACACCTTTGTTCAAAGATGTAAAATATAAAAAAACCTTCAAACAAAGGTAATTTCCATAAATGGTAAAAAATATACCTTCATTTGAAGGTCTCTTTTTATTCCTTTTATGATAATTTTCATAAAAAGAATAAAAAGGGACCTTAGAATGAAGGTCCCTTTTTTATTGTTTATGGAAAATACCTTTTTTCAAAGGTTTTTATTTATATTTTTAAAATTCATGTAAATGACATACCTTTGTTTGAAGGTCCTAAAAGTGACCTTCCCATATTAGGCCTTAGATTTTCCTCATAATTTTATGTTTCCAACCTTGGGCTGGCCTATAAAAAGTAATGGATATGATAATATAATTTATATGATTGTAGAACTCAAAATAATCTTTCAAACAAGTATAATCTTGAATATATTTACTTTCATTATCATATTTGCTTTTTTGAACATATTTTTTTAGCAATTAATTATCAAGGTCTATGTTCCACACACTTGAAAAATGGTAAAATAGATTTTTTTAGAAAAATGTGTGTGCATTAGTTATTGATATTCTTATTTAAAAAAAGAGTTAATTTGGATGCATACAAAAAAAATATGCAGTATTTCAAAGTTACCTATGTCTGAATTATAGTTAATCTCACTTCAAAAAGTTAAAAAAAAATCATACAACAAAAAAATATTAAAAAATATATGTGCACTAGATATTTATGTTATGAATCTATGTGTAAAAATTTATATTTTTATCTTTTTTTACAAATAAAGTTATGCTTTACCAAAGTAACGTCGCTTTAAAAAAATACTATATTAACTATAAAAATTAAGTTATTAAAATTTACGTAAAAAAAACATAAATTATTTCTTAAATATTTAAAAAATATATATTTATAATCTATAGACAAAATCTCAAAATTCACTAGTTCACATTATCTTCAAATTCTTAACAATTTAATCACTATGGCTGTCAAAAAGTGAAATTTTAATGAAAAATGTTGATTTTAGTGTCTTGCTTTGACCAAAAAGTGAGACACACTATTATGGAATCACCCATGTTTTCACACAAGATGAACATCTACTATATTTTCTATTTTTTTATTATAGGAATCTAATAAACTAATATGATTATATTAAAGAAGTTGTTTCAATTCGCAATTTGTTTTATAAAAATATTCACTTTCATCATGATTCTTCTTCCCACAATAACCACATTTGAATGTATATAATTTAGGAGGATTATAGATAATACTCAAATATAAAAGAGAGAAAATGAGAGACTTGATTGACTCTTCCAAGACTACTCAATCATGAAGCCATCTAAATAAAATATAAAATCACAAGATTACCACCCCACCTCACCCCAAAAAATAGCAAAATCATGAGACCCCTCAACAAATTATGATAATGACACTTTGTACTTAATTCAAATATATTTTCCACTTGCTAAATAAATGAAATGGTTTTGATTTAAACATATTGCAAATGAAAATTAAGGTCATAGACTTGCAATTATAATTTTTTATACATGAAAATGAAATAGATCAAATTACACGAATGAGAAATACATGAAAATTATGTACTTATTATTACCAAAAAATACTATCATATGAAACTAAATAGATTCTTGAAGTTTCTAAAACAAGAATTTCTTAGCATCACCTCTAAAAAATTTAATGTCTAAAAATCCAAACATTAAAAAGAAACTTGTTTACGCCACTATGAAACCCTAAAAATATTAATTCATTTTAAAAAAATTGCTTAAAAAAGAAACCAATATGACCCAAAATAAAGCCTTTGAAAATCAAGGCTTATAATTACAATACAAATAGAGAGGGATCAAGTTGGGAGGAGAAAAAGAGTGTCATAACCCCTTCCTTGACAATCATTTTTCAAAATAATAATTATAATTCGAAGATATCTAATATTTAAATTATTAGAAGACAATCTTTAGATAATAATTAAATTATAAAGTATAAACTAAGGTATTCATTATTAAATCAATTAAATGAGAAATAAACAAATATTATAATAGTTTACTTGATTTTTATATGTAAAAATTAAAATTACTCAAATTTAACATTAATTATTAAATTTATTTGTTAAGTGGTTTATTTAATTCTATATTTTTCTTAATCTAATTTGCTAATTTGAGATAACTAGAATAGTCAATTTCCAAGATTTTCTTAATTAGAACTAATTTGAAATTTTGCATTAAAATATATTAGCTAAACTAAATTGATTTAAATGTTAACTACAAATTTGCATGAAATATTTTAATTCATATTTTATTTTAAATTTATCTCAAACAATTTTGAAGACACATCCTTTGTCTCGGTTCACTCCTTAAATATACTATTATCTAATTTATTTATTTTTAGAGTTATTTTTCAATTAAACGTTTTAAAAATAAAATTAATAATATTATAAAATACAAAAATAAAACTATAAATAAAGATTTTTTTGCAAGAGGAAAAAAATACAAGAATTAAAGAGAAGCAAGGAAGGCTTTAAGGGTTTTGCAGAATCCAAGCGAAGGTTCAATAGCTAAAAGAGTTGAGATTTGTGTTTCTAAGTAGGTGGCCATCTAATCTTCCATGTAACAATGTTCATTTAGTTTTAAATCAAAAACTATTTAGTAAAAGGAAAAATAAAATCACAAATACTTAAATTCTAGATTTTATTTGCTCTTCTTTGTTAGAAAATTTCTCCAAACTTGGGTTTAGAGAAATTAGAAAACCCTTGTAGTGAGTAAATTCATACATCTTAGAAAAAAAAAGAAATTTTGGAGTAAAAAAGAGAAAAATAAATATAAGATATAAAATTTAAGTATATTTTATTCAATCCTATAATTAATTTTATAATATGGAATAGAAAATAAAATAGTAGATATTTATTCAAGATTAATTATATATGAATCTTGATTAAATTTTTATATAAATTCAAGGAGACCCTATGGTGTGACGATGGGGCTTCTTGCCTTTAGTGTCATCAACCAAGGTTCAAACCTCATGGGCTTACTCTCTACCACATCAATAATTTAGGGGACCCCAAGATAATCTATTTTGATTTACTTGTGATATGTGGAGTGGGGCATTTGCATGTCACCCAAGAGGTGCAAGCTTCGTTTAAATTTTAGGTTTGTCCTATATCGAATTTGGATGGCATAGAGTAGTGAAGAACAAATAGAGCAAAGCGGCAATCTACAAATTGAGCACAACAACAAGTAGGGGGTGATACATACAACAAATATGGCAGGAGATTCGTACCAATGCGAGTAGAGGAGAGTCATAGAGGAGGTGATCATCTTAGGAAGAAGCATGAAGTAGTAACCAATGTCTCCTCCCTAGTTGAGAAATAAACAAAATTACTCATGGCCAATATTGTAATTTGGAAATTCATTGGTGCCAAGTTCCTTAGGGAAACAAAAAAATAGATCAAGGACAATTGGGATTCTGATGTAGTACTCAACTCCCTCCCCAAAGGTTTATTCACTATAGTCATGTTCGAAATTAAAAAAAAGGTGATAAATAATGGTTGATGTAGGAGCACCTAGGTGTAATTTCAATCTTGCATCACCCAAAAAAAATGATCAATTTCATTTGTTTACTTTTCATTTTTTGGCTTTTGTTGTGTTTTGGTGGATTGTGCAGGAAAAAAATTGATGAATTCATAATTTTTGAGTGGGTTATCTGAAGGGAGCTAGGCAACTATAATAGTCAACATATTGATTTTTAGAAGTATAATTGTAATAAAATAAAAGGCTCATGATTGGGGCAGCCGATTAGAGAATTTAATTTGGAATCGATATTCAAACTTCCAATTATTTTATTGTTGGTCGTATATGAGTTTCTTTTTGATGACTTTAGGTAATTCATGACATTTTGATGGGGCTCTACCCATGAAGTGAGGCACCAAGATAAAAGGCATAGAGATTTTTTAAACAGTATGCTATAATTTTATGCATTTCAACCATATATATTTTGGTTGGGCATGGGATATGGGCTTGGCATGGACTCTTGGTGTGGAATCTTGGCATGGACCCCAAATAATAAGTGGCTACCATATTTAAATCAAATCAATGACTTTCAGTTGAGTTTGTTACATGGAGATGAATAGGAAAATGGCGTGAGGATTTTTTTTACACCTTTGGAATGTTTCAAATGCATTTTCCATAATTTTGATTGGTTGGGGCATGACATGTTTCCTAGTTGGGTGAAAATAAATAAATTATATTTTATTTTCCAAAGAAAAACATCAAATTATTCTTGAAGGAATCTATTGGTATGGAGAAGACTTTATTTCTAGAGCATTTGAATCATATAAAAACAAGAATTCATCTTTGTGGAGGGGTTCACCAATCTAAAAAAGAGGAGTGTTTATTGTTTGGAGATTCATATTGAGCAAAATATAGAGAATGTGAATAGGGGGGTGTGACAATATAATATTTCAATGTTTTGTGGTTGTTTGATGATTGCATAATTGTAAAATGAATTTGTTGCCTATGAATTTCATAATTAAATTTTTTAGACTTCAATCTTGCCTATAGGTTTGATTCATAAAATGGAATTTTTGTTTCAAAACTCCATGAAGTTACTTGTGAATGAGAATTTGAATGTGCAATTCAAATTTTAAATATTGGAAGGTGTTGAGTAGATTTATTGTTGTTGGAATTGGTAGTCTAATAAGACCCCTTATTACTTCCTGCACCAATTGGTATTAGAGTTGGTATTGTGTTGTGTTGATAGAAGAACCCTAAGGAGATTGTTTTGGGTGTGAGAGGATAGTGAGACCCATAATTACAGAGGGCTATGAACATGGCACAAAGAGGGTGTGGGAAAAGAGGACCACATAATGCAGATCATGAGGTCTTTAGAGAAATGATAAGAGGCCTCAAAGCTCGGATAGGAGCATGGTTGGAAGCAATAAAATTGATATAACGAAGATGAATCTCACTGGTAGATGTCAACAAGGATGAAGCTGAAAAAGAAGCACTAGAAATTAAAACAAAAGATGAGCATAGAGATGAGGCAAAAGGCATATTTTTGAAAGTAATGGCTAGGATTTGTAGCAAGCCTAGGTTGGATCCCCCAAGTTTCAATGGAACTTTGAACTAGAAAGAGTTGTTGGACTAGATATCAAAGATGGAAAAATATTTTGACGTGAAGTCAATTGAGCATCCAAAGTGGGTGAAATACACACAAATCTAAAAGGATGCTTCCATGTGGTGGGAGCACATGCAACTAGAGAGATGATGAAGAGGTAAAGAGAAAATTAAAACATGGGAGAGGATGGTGATGAAATTGAAGGAAAAACTTCTACTTGTAGATTACCAAATTGATTTGTTTGAGAGGCTGCAAAATTTGAACCAAAGAGAGAAGAATGTTTGAGAGTACACTACAAAGTTCTACCGATTGAGTATCCGAGATGGACATGTGGATGACGATGTAGAAAATGCATCAAGATATATAAATGGTCAGCATAATTATATACAAGATGAAATGAGTATGATTCAAGTGACTAGTGTAGAGGAGGTATATCAATATGCCTTGAAGGCAGAAGAGAAACTTGCAAGAAAACAACAATAAAATTCCTATGGTAAGGGCAGATTTTTGAGAGGAAGATGGCAAAACAATAGTGGTAGAGGTTACCAAGGAAAACAAGATGAGGCACTTGTACATCCCATACGAGTTTGCAAGATAATAAAGGAAGAGGAGAATCTTCTAGGGGAAGAGGAGATAATTTTTTTGGTGGAGGTAGAGGAAGAGGGTTTGGAGGTACATGTTACCAAGGTGGAGAGTTGGGGCATATGGCATTTGAATGCCCACAAATACAATAAAATAATGACACATGGAAGGAAACTATAATTCATGTTGCATAGGTTGAGAATGAATATGTGGTTGCACCAATTCATGGAGAAGGACACGAAGATGGAGAGTCTATCATGCTATGAAGATCTTTGATAAATCTTGAGAAGGAGAAGTTGGAGCCCATGCAAAGAAGGATTTTTTTTAGAACAAGATGCAAAGTAGGTGTAAAGTGTTGCAAAGTCATAGTGGACAATGGTAGCACAAATAATATTGTATCTGAAGAGATGATGGAAAAATTGAATTTAAAAAGATTCAAACACCTCAACCCATATTGGGTTTGATGGTTGTAAAAAGATCATAATTTGATGTTACATGAGCAATGTATTGTGAGTTTTTAAATTAGAAAATATATGGATGAAGTAATGTGTGATGTGATGCCAAAATACCATCTACGTTTAGGGAGGCCTTGACAATTTGATCAAAGAGTTGTTCATGGTGGGTGGACAAACACATATCGAATTAAGAAAGATAACAAATACTATACATTAACACCAATTCAAGAAAGGGAAGAAGAAGTGGAGGGTAGCTCCAAGGTTTATTTTGTTTCTAAGAAAAAATTTTAATTGAAAGACTTGAAGGAAGGAGAACAATGTTTTTCTATTATTCCATAGATTGCAGCGATCAGGGCAACAAAAGAAAATGAATAAACACCAATGAAAATTCAATTTTTTTGGAAAGAATATAGAGACATAATGATGAAGGAACTACCCAATGGATTTCCACCAATGAGGAGCATAAGCCATTGTATGGATTTGATTCGCAGTGTAAGTTTTCTAAATAAAGCACCATATAGAATGACACCTATGGAGAGTGCATAGATAAATAGGCAAGTGCAAGAATTACTGGATAAGGGGCTAACTAGAGCGAGTTTAAGTCCATGTATTATCCCAATGATATTGACACCAAAGAAAGATGGAGTGGCGGATGTGTACGGATTCAAGAGCCATAAATGAGATAAATATCAAGTACCAATTTTCCATGAATGGATGATATGATGGATTGTTTGAGTGGGGCTAAGTATTTTACCAAAATTGATTTGAAGAGTGGGTACCATCAAATTCGTATAAGAGAAGGGGATGAATGGAAATCCACTTTCAAAACAAAGGATGGATTGTATGAATGGATGGTGATTCTATTTGGTTTGATAAATGTGCCAAGTACCTTCATGAGGTTGATGAATGAAGTGTTGAAGTCATACCTTGGTAAGTTTGTCATAGTATATTTGGATGGCATTTTGATGTTTAGCAAGACAAAATAAAAGAATTTGTAGCATGTTAGGGCAGTTTTCCAAAGACTAAAAGAAGAGATTGTTAGTGAATATGAAAAAGTGTAGCTTCATGAAAGGTGAGCTAGTATATTTGGGTTTTGTTGTTTTCGGAAGTCGTCTAAAAATGGATCTAGAAAAGGTAAAATAAATTATAGATTGGCCTTCGTCAAGGAGTATGTTTGAAGCAAGAAGCTTTCATGGGTTAGCAAGATTCTATAGGAAGTTCATATGGAATTTCAATGGGTTTTGTGTTCCTATTATGAAAACTATGAAGGGGAATATAAAAGAATTTGTGTGGACAACAACAACTAAGTGAAGTTTTAAAATTTTGAAAGCTAAAGTAATGGAGCAACTCATGTTAACACTCCCTAATTTTGGTAAAGTGTTCCAATTTTATTGTGATGCAAGTGGGACAACGATTGGAGGATTTTTTAGTCAAGAGGGTAGACCAATGAAATATTTCAACAATAAGTTAAATGAAGCAAAAAGAAAATATTTTGTGTATGATCAAGAGTTTTATGTGATTGTGCAAGCTCTTAAGAAGTGGTGAAATTACTTTCTTTTGAATGATTTTGTTTTATATACCAACCATCATGCATTGCAATTTATAAACAACCAAGGTAAGCTTATTCAAAAGCATGTGAATTGGGTTGAATTTCTTCAAATTTATTCTTTTGTATTGAAACATAGAAGTGGGAAACCTAATAGAGTAGCCAATGCATTAAGTCAGAGGTATTTGTTGTTGACTGAAATGAGAGTGAATTTGTTGGTTTTGATTTTATGCAGGAGTTGTATGATGGGGATGCTAATTTTAAAGAGGCTTGAACAACGTGTAATAATCCTATGGAAAGGGATAGAACTCCGTGGCTAGATTATGCAAGAATTTTTTTTGTTCAAGGGGAAGACATTGTGTATACCTCATGGTTCAATGAGAAAAAATTAAATAAGGGAGAAGCATAGTGGAGGTTTGAGTGGTCATTTTGGAGTGGAAAAAAACTTTGGTGCAACTAAATGAGAGTCATTATTGTTGGGTATGAGTGTAGATGTAAAGAAGATGGTACAAGGTTGTCGGGTGTGTCAATATGCAAAAGGAGTAAGGAAAAATACATGGTTGTATCAGCCATTACCAATATCATAAAGATTGTGGTAATATATAAGCATGGATTTTGTTTTGGGGTTACTATGAACACAAAGACGTAACGATGCTATTTTTGTTGTAGTGGATAGATTTTCTAAAATGGCTCATTTCATATCATGTCAAAAGTGCAATGATGCTTCTGACATAGCTACTTTATTTTTCAAGGAAGTGGTTAGATTACGTGGCTTTCCAAAGATTATTATTTCAGACTAGGACACCAAGTTTGTTGGTCATTTTTGGTGCACCTTATGGAAAAAAATGGGAGCACAATTTGCGTTTAGCTTGGCCTACCATCCACAAACTGATGGTCAAATGGGAAATTTATTGAGATGCTTGGTAGGTGACAAACCAAATCAATAGGATTTGGAATTAGCACAAGTAGAATTTTCTTATAATAAGTTGGTCAATCAAAGTGTGGGCAAGAGTCCATTTCAAATTGTGTATGGGTACATCCTAAGGTGTGTGGATGAATTGAGGGATAGTGCAGATTTGGATAGAAAGAGTGTTGTAGCGGAAGAATTAACTAAATATATACATCATTTGCAAAAGGAAGTGAAGGGAAATTTGGAGAAGAGTGCCACCAAATACATGGAGTTTGCTAATATGCCTCAAATGGAGAAAAAATTTTAGGTTGGAGAGTTGGTGATGGCACACTTGAGGAAAGAGAGGTTCCCACAAGGAACACACAATAAGTTGAAATTGAAGAAGATTAACCCATGTAAGATTTTGCATAATTTTTCATCAAATGTACATATGAATTGGAACTTCCAACAAGTATTGATATTTCTCTAATATTTAATGTTATTGATTTATATAAATATTATGAAGGAGAGACAAGTGGACATGGGAATATAGATTCAGATTTCTAGGATGCTTGTGAAGAAGCTTGAAGAGGCAAATAAAATTATGGATTCCCATGTCGCTAAGAAGACAAGAAGGAAATAATATTTGGAGTATTTGGTCCATTGGAAGAACCAAGCTTTTGATGAGGCTTCATGAGTTAGTGCTACAGATTTGGTGAAGTTTGGGATTAGAGTTCTAGAATTGTTGAAATACTCAGGAGTTCCACACTCATAAATCATTTTTCCTACTTGGCATGTCTGATGCAGGAGCACTCGAGCATAATTGCAATCCTGCATCACCCAAAAAAATTGATCAATTTTATTTGTTTTCTTTTTGTTGTGTTTTGGTAGATTGTGCGACATCACCCAAAATTTGATGAATTTGTATTATTTCAAGTGGTTTATCTTAAGGGAGCTGGGCGACTATAATAGTCTGCATATTGATTTTCAGGAGTGTAATTGTAATAAAATAAAAGGCCCACGATTGGGGTAGTCGATTGGAGAATTTAATTTGGAATCAATATTCAAACTTCCAATTATTTTATTGTTGGTCTTATATGAGTTTATTTTTGATGACTTGGGTAATTTATGACATTTTGATGGGGCTCTATCCTTGGAGTGAGGCACCTAGATAAATGTTGTGATTTTTTTAAAACATTATGCTATAATTTTATGCATTTCCAACATATGTATTTTGGCTGGGCGTGGGATATGGTCTTGGCACAGACTCTTGGCATGGACCCCATAAAATAAGTAGTTTCCTATACTTAAATCAAATCAATGAATTTCAGTCGAGTTTGTTGTAGGGAGATGAATAGGCAGATGGTCTGAGATTTTTTTTGAAACCTTTGGAATGTTTCAAATGCATTTTCCATAATTTCCATTGGTTGGGGTGTGACATGTTTACTGGCTGGGTGAGCAATAATAAGTTATATTTTATTTTCTAGAACAAAAAAATAAAATTCTTTTGGGAGGTCTCCATTGGTATGGAGAAGACTATTCATTTTTGGAGCATTTTAATCATATGAAAAGAAGAATTCATCTCTATGGAGGGGTTTTCCAATTTGAAGATTTATATTGAGCAAAATATAGAGAGTGTGACAATAAAACATGTCAATATTTTTTGGTTGTTTGATGTCTGCATAATCGTAATTATCTAATGAATATTTTTCCTATGAATTTATTAATTAAATTTGTTAGAATTCAATCTTGCATTTAGGTTTGATTCATAAAATGGAATTGTTGTTTTGAAACTCCATGAAGTTTCTTGTGAATGAGAATTTGAATGTGAAATTCAAATTTTAAATATTGAAAGGCGTTGAGTAGATTTATCACTATTGGAAATGGTAGTCTAATAAGACCCTTAATTCTTGCCTGCACCAATGGTCCATGGAAGATGAGAAATGTTTTCCTATTTTTATTGAGTTGGAAACCAGATTTCAACCCTAGGGAGACTTCACCATTAGACAAACCAACATGGTTTAGACTGAACAACCTTCTACTTTAGTATTGGACTCCATATTTTTTAAATGCAATTGGAGATGTTCTTTAGAAAATTATAGAAATAGATTTACGGAGAGGAGAAATCCTAATCTACACATAGATCAAATTAATTGTGATAATGGAAGTTCCAACCTACATCAAGCTAACCATATTCAATGGAATATGGATACAAGAGGAGGAGAAATAAATCCCCAAATTCTTCTATTTTAGATGGAAAAGCCACTATCACTATGAGGATACATAAAAATGAAAAACTAGGTCTACAAACCAATAGATGTCCAAAGATACTCATCATAACCTATTTCGACTTTGGACACCCCTGCATATACCTCAAATAAGAAAAACACAAAAGAGAAAAATTTGGCTCATTCCTTATGTCGAGACATTATCCCATATGAAGATAAAGGAAAAGATGACATAAATGAATTAGTTGTGGACTTTGAGTTAGATGATGTTGATGAAAATAATGAGATGGACATTATTGATCCTAGAAGGATTAGTTAATCAATGGCGAGGATCTTTAATAATTGGAGAATATATTTTGAATCTTGACAAATGACAAAAAATAATGAGTTAGATGATGTTGATGAAAATAATGAGATGGACATTATTGATCCTAGAAGGATTAGTTAATCAATGGCTAGGATCTTTAATAATTGGAGAATATATTTTGAATCTTGAAAAATGAAAAAAAATAATAAACAAAAAAGAGAGGAACAATCCCTAAATTAAAACTGTAAGAGAGGGGGACCAACCACGTCAAGGCTCCAAGTCATGGAGAGCCGAGAGTAGAGGGTTTCCTTAACTTACCTCACTCTAAAGGGGTTCTTTGAAATAAGAGTCGAGAATTATGAGGACTATAATGTACTTCAATCACTCTTCAAAGTCGAAATCCAAGTTTAGGCTAGGCGAGCTAGTTTTCAGAGTCAATACTATACCTCAAACAAATCTCTGTCTGAGGATGGAAGCATGGTTTTGGGATGACGGCGCAATGGGCTGGCGTCTCTCAAGCATGTTGGTGTCCATATGGTTAGAGGATAGAAAAGTACAATATAACTACCAGAAAATAAACTAACAACCTAGCTAGCTATTCTAGAATGAGAAAAATAGAACAATAATGTATGCAAAGTAAAAACAAAGATGATAAAGTAAATATATGAAAGCTAAAGTGATGAAAATGATCTCACCAAGATGCTAGTTTTCCAGCTAGCTCCAAATGAACGTCCACCTGCACACAAGGAGGGGAAAATTGTTGGGGTTGTATAGGGGTATGCTTCAGTCAGATCCCCGTTCTGGTGCTTCCACCTCCATGGATAGCCAAATAACAATGAGAGAGAAATATGCGATAAAGAAGTAAGGAAATAGAGATTGCAATAAACACTACAAAATAGTAAAGTGCTACTTAACCAAATCACAAAGGAGAGGAGTGAAACGTTACCACCTCCACCCAAAATCTCACTAGCCAATGGAGGAGAAAGCAGACTTGGCATGGTCACCATAAACTTGATTGTGATGAAAGGAGGTCTTGCAAGACTCCAAGCCCATGCTGCTAATGGCTTGCTTCACACTTTCTTTAAGAAGTTGATGGAGTGTTGTTGTTGCTGTAATGGAGTGTTGTTGTTGCTTGAGAGTGAAGAATGAAGTTGAAGTGCTTAAGAGTTGCTAGAGCTTGTGAAGAGATTGCTAGAGGATGAAATGAGATGAACATGGAAGCATTTTAAGGAGAAGTAGGAAGAATCTACCATTTTTAGGGTTGATTGTTTGAAGAGGGATGTTACAAATCGACCCCAATCAAAAGTGTAATGCCTCTGCCAACTTCAGATGTAGGAATCCGTTATAGACGGTAGCACGCCACACGCATCCCCGAAAAATATTCTCACTAACACAATAGATATATTCCAAGTGGGAGGAAGGAAGTTGGGTGATGTGGAATTTCGCCTTTGGATTTGGTTTTCTAAGGTGAGGATGTGTAAAAGGGGAATTTGCGTAAGGGGTGCAAATTCGCTCCTATACATTTTCCCCCCACTTTAGCAAGCACGAGTACTGATGAGCACCTTGCTAAAGTAGATCGAAGAGTTAGTAAGGTTAGAATGTATACCTAAACCATCAAGGAAGCAGGCCATGATTTGGCAAGCTTGAAAGTGCAGGACAAAACAAAAGACTCCATAGCCCCACAAAACTATGAAGTTGAACAAAGTACACCAAAGGCCCTCAAGACAATGATGGACAAATTTCGTAAGATGAAAGCATCTTACAGGCCCACAGACCTGCAAGGAGGCAGCCCCCAAGATCTCTCACATGAAGGAAGCATCATGAAGTATGTAATGTCCCCTTTCTAGTGGAATCACTTAAACCTGAATCTCGCATTCAAAGTGTTTCTCAAAGAGACATTAGGAATGTTAGAGATAAATATTTATTTCAATAATCACATCTTTTAAGAACAAAATTGATATAAATATTCCCTTCTTGTCAAAGGATTATTCATTTCCTCCTATCACTCCCTATGAATGATTCTTCCCTAATAACTTTCATAAGTACATTAGATATTAAACGTCTTTCAAGATCCCATAGATGGAATTCTTATTATACCATTTTACATCATAGTGAATGAATAGAATCATTACTACTTATAAGGCTTACTTATAGAGTTCAATAATTGTTGCAAGCATCATTATTGGATAATCGTAACTAATATATTATATATATAATTGTATGCATCCACCATCTTTGATGTATCTATGAGTTTAATATATATATATATATATATATATATACTTCTAGATATATTCTTATCAATTGTTAACATGTCCTTCCAACTCTCAATATATTTATCCATCCTAATGTATTCAAATATATATTCATAAATCATAACATATATTTATAAGCATCAACTGAGATTTAAATGAATAATATACCTAATCCACTATTCTTACCTTCTACACATTATTATATTAATCCCTACTATAATAGAACTCATACCTGATAAGTGGCAGGTCTGTAGACTTGTATGAACATTTTACTTACACTTCTTAATTCTATATTTTTCTATCTTTCTTCTTGTTTTCTCAGATATATATATATGTCTCTTATTCCCTTATTCTCTTATTCTCCACTCAGAAATATATATAGATTTATCATGTATGTATTAAGTATATATGTCAGCTCTATCATTATCAAGTCCTTTACTTACTATTAAACATTCATTTGTTTATCTGATTGTTTTGACGGATCTTAACGTAAACTAGAGGTATCTATTCCTTATAGCAGCCAACACGTGCCCTTTTCTGTTGATCTGCAAAATTCGCCGACCTCCTTTCTCCTCTAGTGATCACTTTGTTCCCTTTTATCCATGATGAAGCATACACAATTTTTTTGCTCTCTTTTGTGATCTGATTCTTAGAGAATATGATTCTCTATCAGAAATTATTCTTCTTCCCATTCGATGCCTCCCCCTTCTTATCTCAGCTTGTCTTATATCTTCTCACGTTGGAGAAGGGATGCAATTCATGGAGGGGAAGGGCCGTACCTTTTATGTTTGGAGGGATGTGACTTCCTTTTTGCTTGGTTGTTGCCTTTCCATCAACGGTTACTTTTTGTGACTAATCATTGACTTTAGTTTGCAGTTGTTAGTGTATTTTAAATGCTTTTTGTTTTAATATATTTTATTATTATCTATGTTGATTTTATATGTTATTGAATTTATATTTATGTGTTGTTATATATATATATATATATATTTGTATTTATAATTATAATATTAATTTGATGATTATAATTATAATGAATTTGTAAATATATATATATATATATATTGGCATTTTCATGTTTGGTTTTTTTCTTATATTTTAGTAATCATAATTTGGGGTTATAATTTCGGGGACATGACAGTCCACCTTGTTCAAGATTGTTTGTCCTCGAGCAATCGTTTTAAACAAATTTTGAGGTGAGAATGATCCTAGAGTTTGTGGGTTATGGGTCCATGACTTAACTTAACTTATGCTTATGTAATCAATTTTGTTAAACTTGATTTGTATCAAACTTATTCAAGGTACCTAACATTGAAGTACCTTCACACCTCAACCTGATTTGCAAAATTAACTAAGGTTCTATTCTTAATTGGTTTCTTGAATCCCTTTTTGTATCCCAAGTTTGAGGGAATCCCTCTTTTTTCATTTTGATAGTTACTTGTCATTATTACATTTGGGTACTAATAATAATTCAATTTTAGATAAGTTAATTTGTTAGTACCTCTCATTTCAAGAGGTATTTTGATATATATAGTTCTAATACTATTTAGTAATCATAAACATCCATGGAGTAATCTTTGTTGAAGGCACATCTGGAATGAGGAAAACACATGGATATATTTAATGAAGCATGCACATAAATACACGTAGTATATGATGGAATACATGTGGGTTACAAGGTATACCCATAAATACACATAATTCGCAAAGTGTGAATGCACACAAGTCACAAGATATACACGTGAATACAAGTAAGATACAAGGTATATACATGAATACTAGTCACAAAGTATACGCATGATCACACATAAATTATAATGTAAGCCACAAAGTATTTGCTTGAATGCATTTGAATACACACAAGTCATAGTATGCATACACTTGGGTAAACATAAGTCACAAGGTATACACTTGAATGCATTTGAATACATAAGTCACAAGGTATACACTGGGATACACTTGAACACATATAAGCCACACTTGAATACATATAAGTCACAAGGTATACACTTGAATACATAAAGTGTACATAGGAAGCATGAAGCATACACACGAATACACCTTACACATGAAGCATACATATAAATACATGTAAGTCACATGGATACACATATACATATGAGTACACACAAGTCATAATATACATTTTATAATTTAACACCACATAAATCAGAAGTTAAAGGAGACAACCAAGTAGCTCAACCAAGAAAATAAGTAGCTCAAGCAAGAAAAAACCTAGCTCAAACACACAGGTGAGTAGCTCAAACAAGAAAATGAGTAGCTCAAGCAAGCAAGCAACTAGCTCAAGCACACATGAAAGTAGCTCAACCACACAGACAAGTATCTCAAGCAAGCAAACAAGTAGCTCAAGCAAGCAAGCAACTAGCTCAAGCACACAAGCAAGTAGCTCAACCACACATACAAGTAACTCAAGCACACAATTGAATTCAAAGTCACAAAGTATACAAATACAAATTCAGAGGGTATACACTCGAATACAAATACATCTCAAATTCATATACAATCATAGAGTATGCACTCAAATATAAATACAAGGTCATATAAACTCAAATACAATCACAAGTCAACTCAAATATAAATACAATCATAATGTATGCACTTAAATACAAATACAATCATAGAGTATACACTCAAATATAAATACAATCATAGAGTATACACTCAGATACAAATACAATCATAGAGTATACACTCAAATATAGATATAATCATAGAGTATACACCCAAATACAAATACAATCGTAGAATATACATTGGAATACAATTTCAATCATAGAGCATACACTCAAAATACAAATATACTCGAATGAAGTATACCATCAAACAAGAGGGAAGGAGGATTTGGTGCATCCATACTACACCGTCGACCCGTCCACCATCCCAAGGTCATCAAGTATATACATGGGTATGAACAGACACATGAACCCACATAATACACAAGTATTCACACAAACATATGTTACAAAGCATACATATAAGTCACAAATTAAACCTTTGAATACATATAAATTATCTCAAAGTATATACTTGAATATATGTGAGGCAGATGTAGTATTGACTCAAACAACATCTTGCTAAAGTTATTGGTCTTCTCAATCATAGGTATGGTCGAATTGGATGGCTGCAATGGGATGCCCATAGAGGTGTTCCTTCCAATCCCAAGAGCAGGTACACAGGCCCTCTTGGCCCAACAATGACAGACCGCAGTCATCCAATGTGGGTGGGCTACTTGGAAGGGCCTCTAGCACCTGCTATCCCTCCTGCACCTCCTATTTCCCCATCTCCCACTATGATGAAGAATTTATCAAGTTGATCCAACCATGCGATAGTTTGGGGGGAGGATTTCCATAGGAGGCCTGTAGATACTCTCTCTAAGCCCAAGAGAAGATACGGCGAGCCCTCTTGGCCCAACAATAGTAGACTGTAGTCATCCATGTGGGTGGAGTACTTAAAGGAGAAATCTAGCACCTACTCAACCTATCTGTTCCATCCCTCAATTAACTACATGATTGTTTGATGATACAAACAATTGCATCTAATGATTAGCATATTAACAAGTTACCCACAATTAGATCATGCTATGAATTCATCAAGATATTAAGAGTTCAATATAAATAATCTATTTAACATATGAATGTATATGCTGCAATCCCTTATGATATTTAGCGTTTATATTTTTATATTTATCAATTACCAAATATTAATAACTACATTAATATCTTTATCAATATCAAATTTTAATATGTATATTAGTTACCAATTCCTTATATATTTATTTAATATTTGCATTCATAACATATTTAACAAATATTACTTTTTAATTATATAAAGGTATTTATGATTGTTGATTTAGGGCTATGAAGTACACACCTAGTACTTACCACTTCGATTTATAGAAACTTTTAATTTTCTCGTTACGACACCACCCTCATATTTTATGTTTCAATAGAATGATAGATCATAGTTGTCTTCCATATGGCCGGGGGTGCAGAGATGTAATTAGCCTTTATTTTTTAGTCTTCCATGGTTGTTTTATATGGTTACACATAATAATTATGATATAATATATCACCATAACATCATTAGTTGTTCAATTTAGAATAGCATATTAGCAATATTATTTATTTATTTATATACATATATCTTGGTAATTATTTTACACTTACATACAATAACTATGATAAGGATAATGAATGTCAATAGCAAAGTAATTACATTCAATGGTTACAGGACATACCCGATCATAAATCAAAATTTATTTATGTTTATAGAATATACCTTCTTCTTTGGCAAGTTTGCATACACTACAAGATGCCAAGAAAGTTGCTATGATACCACTTGTAATGTCCCCTTTCTAGTGGAATCACTTAAACCTGAATCTCACATTCAAAGTGTTTCTCAAAGAGACATTAGAAACATTAGAGATCAATAAATTTCAGTAATCACATCTTTTAAGATCAAAATTGTTATAAATATTCCTTTCTTGTCAAAGGATTATTCATTTCCTCCTATCACTCCCTATGAATGATTCTTCCCTAATAACTTTCATAAGTACATTAGATATTAAACATCTTTCAAGATCCCATAAATGGAATTCTTATTATACCATTTTACATCATAGTGAATGAATAGAACCATTACTACTTATAAGGCTTACTTATAGAGTTCAATAATTGCTGCAAGCATCATTATTGGATAATCATAACTAATATATTATATATATATATAATTGTATGTGTCCACCATCTATGATGTATCTATGAGTTTGATATATATATATATATATACTTCTAGATATATGCTTATAAATTGTTAATATGTCCTTCCAATTCTCAATATACTTATCCATCCTAATGTATTCAAATATATATTCATAAATCATAACATATATTTATAAGCATCAACTGAGATTTAAATGAATAATATACCTAATCCCTATTATAATGGAAATCATACCTGAGAAGTGGCAGGTCTATAGACTTGTATGAGCATTATACTTACACTTCGTAATTCTATATTTTTCTATCTTTCTTCTTGTTTGCTCAGATATATATATGTCTCTTATTCTCCACTCAGAAATATATATAGATTTATCATGTATATATTAAGTATATATGTCAGCTCTATCATTATCAAGTCCTTACTATTAAACATTCATTTGTTTATCTGATTGTTTTGACGGGTCTTAACGTAAACTAGAGGTGTGTATTCCTTATAGCAGCCAACACGTACCCTTTTCTGTTGATCTGTAGAATTCGCCTGACCTCCTTTCTCCTCTCTTTTGTGATCTGATTCTTAGAGAATATGATTCTCTGTCAGAAATTATTCTTCTTCCTATTTGATGCCTCCCCCTTCTTATCTCACCTTGTCTTATATCTTCTCATGTTGGAGAAGGGATGCAATTCATGGAGGGGAAGGGTCGTGCCTTTTATGTTTGGAGGGATGTGACTTCCTTTTTTATTGGCCGTTGCCTTTTCATCAACGATTACTTTTTGTGACTAATCATTGACTTTAGTTTGCAATTGTTAGAGTATTTTAAATGCTTTTTATTTTAATATATTTTTATTATTATTTATGTTGATTTTATTTTTTATTCAATTTATATTTATATGTTGTTATATATATATATTTACATTCTATTCAATATATATATATTTGTATTCATAATTTAATATTACTTTGATGATTATAATTATAGTGAATTTGTGTATATATATATATTTTGGTATTTTTATGTTTGGTTTTTTCTTATATTTTAGTAACCATAATTTGGGGTTATAAATTCGGGGACATGACAAGTATGTTTCTTACAAGTCCACAGACCTACAAGAAGGTATCCCCAATATCTCTCACATGAAAGAAACTCAAATGAAAGTGTCTTACATGCCCGCAGACCTGCAAGGAGGCGTCCCCCATGATCTCTCACATGAAGGAAACCCAGATGAAAGAGCCTTATAGGCCCACAAACTTGCAAGGAGGCATCCCCCATGATCTCTTTCAAGGAGGAAACCCAAAGGAGAGGACTTTGCAAAGTCGAATTGGAAAGCGGCTTTACATTCGCACCTGCAAAGCAACATGTTTACCCATAGATAAAGCATGTCTGAAAACAAAGCGGCCACGCAGGTGATCAAGTGAATAGTCACACAGACCGTCAACAAATTGGAAGGCTTTCAAAGGGGTCCCTCGAGAACTTGGTGTGAAGAAGGGGGTCCACTCAAGGGACGCGTTGTTTGAAAGTGAAAGAAAGATATTTTTTCTTGAATCGATTCATCATCAAGGAATCCTTTCAAAAGATGTTCACTTCATTAAGCAATTCAAAAGGAAGAAAATGCCCCCTCACAAGGGGAAGGCCAAATATGCTCCCACCTCGGAGGAAAATTCTCAAGTTCTTTCTTTATGAAACCATGATGAAGGAATCATGTTCCATTAGGGGTCCTAGTCGCGAATGCAATTTAAAAAAAAAAAGGTTTGCGAAGATTCTCGAGAAAAGATTCATTGTGAATGATTATGTTTTCTGAAAACTGAAGCATCATAGAAATGGCATTTTCACACATGAGAGGGACAACTCAAGCAAAGAAAAAATAAATACAGGAAAAGAGTGAAAGAGAAGTAAACATAAACAAAGGGCACAGGGGTGATATGATATTTCAGGGTCAAAGTTGCTCATAAATATATATATATGTGTGTGTGTGTGTGTGTGTAATAATAGTATATAAATGAACCGTCATCAACCTCCCACTATAGCAGACCATGTGAAGAATGCATGAGAAGACAAAGTAAAAATAAAAAATTGGGTCAACATGGAAAGGAAGTCTAAATGCCCCCGACACTTTGCATCATCCCTAATTTGTCGAAATTCAAACAAAAACATGGAAGAATGATGATACAAATAGAAAAAGGTTTACGAAAAAAAAATCACTCTTGTATCCAAGCACCAAAAGGGGTGACAAGGGTCATCTAGGAACACATAGCACAATCACGAGGGAACACATCACAACACACACACTTCTAATCTAAAGGTAAAGAAGAGACCTCCCCTAACACTCATCGACCAATAGGTTGTCCACTTCCCATTCTAGATCATAATAAGGGGAAGGAGGACGAGCCTAGAGTGGTGGAATATTAAGGGGAGGAGCTTCCGACCTTCCCGTAACAAAGGCTAAGGAAGAAGCCCCCACAAAGTCTTCTCCTTTAGGCTCTTGTGGAGCTATGGTCAACGATTTTAGGAAGATCGTTGACAAGTCTGAAACTTCATCTAGAGAGTTAAAAATGCACTTTACTGGAGTTCCATGTCGTACCTCAATTGCATGAAAGGACTATGCCCGACATTTGTCGCTTGGCTCACTGAATGACTCAGGAGCGATGATGAACTCAGGGGAAGTTGGGGCTGGTTCCATCACTAAGACAGAATAATCCAACACAGGACCACCCTTCGGAGAAGGTGGGCTCCTCTTATGCCCTCCATTGCTAAAAGGACCAACCTCTACTTCGGATTCACCAGGAGATGGGAAATCCCCACAGACAAGGTGAGAGGCGTAGAGGAAGAGGAAGAGAAAACCGCGAAAGAAACCACCAAAGTATTCGACATGTTCACGGGTTTTGGGAAAGGTGGGATGTTCAGAAGGGACATCAACAAAGGTGGCTCAACTGAAGGAGCGATGAACACCTAAACTTTTTTTGGGTTAGACGTATTCATACTCACAGCGGAAGCTAGAAGCGATGCAAAACTTGGTTGAATGGAAGCAGAAGGGAGGAGAGAGGAGGATGCAACAGGAGGCCTTGAAACAAGGGTGGAGATCTCCTCTCCCTTTCTTTTCATAGTGGCCTGCTGAGCCACGCGAGCCTTTTTCCAACACTTGCGCTCACATGCAAGGTAGTTTCTGTGAATCTTTGAGCTAGAGGCTAGAAGCTACAATGGGGTGAAAGGCTCCTGCTCAGCCATAGGGGTGTCCACTATAACCATCTCCAACATAGGGATAGACTCCTAAATGGGAGAAGGAGGAGTAGGTTGAGAAGCAACGAGGGGAGTTGGATCAAGTGCCTCAGCAACGGGCCTCTTCCCATTTATTGCTTTAGGAGAAGAAGAAATAGGAGATTGCAGAGGCTAGGACATAGAGGATTCCCCACGGGGACCTTTTTTCTTTCCATACAGGTAATACCAAGGTCCAAGTGGTTTAGTAGGGAGATTTGATATCTGAACCTTTGGTTTTTTCCAGGTTGGTATCATCGGACTCAAAGGGTAAAAACCTAGAATATTCATCCAAAACTCTTCTCTAGAAAGAGGAGTGGGAGAGTCATCTTGAGGATGGGGTGACTTCTCTTTTCCTTTTCGAGAAGAGGGGGAAGCTTGCTACTGCACTATTGGAAGGGTCAAATTCGGCTTTCCTTTGCCCGTGATCTTGTACTTTACATAACTCTTATAAAGTAGGTTCGTTCTTGGAGGAAGCAAACTGATCAGGGCAAGCTAAAAGTGATCCAATGAATATCCCCCATCGGATACCAAAGGATGGCATCTGATGTCATGCACTACATGCACAAAACCTTCATGGGAGAACTTTAAACATTTTTGAATGACAGAGGCAATTCCATTCATGGAAATTAGCCAAGCTATGCCTAACTTCACTCTAAACAAATCTGACTCTGGAATAACATCAAAAATTGTGTCTATAGCCCTAGGTCCAACTAGGATGGATAGAGTCATCGAGTCATAAGGTTTAAGAGTGAGGCCATCATGCGTACAAATTATGGACTTTGTTTCTTCGTACTCTTCTCTATGTCATGAATTAAGCTACAATGTCTCTTTTGTAATGACATTCACCCAGCTCGCGAGATCGACTAAGACCCTTGTCACAATGTTCCCATTGAGACGAGCAGGAATGTAAAGGGGAGAAGGCTTATTGTTCAAGGGCATATCTTGTGACATGAATGTCATGTCTGGTGAACCGTTTGTAGGCTATGTAGAAGGAGTAATTGTAACCATGTTAACATATGCCTCAAGATGAGTAAAAAAATTAAAGGGGTCGATAATCATGTTGGCAAAATACGACAAAAATGGGTCTGTGTATATCTGCAACTCACTATTCACTTTTGCCACTGATTTTTTTGCATTTTATTTACTCCCATAAAAATGAATAGTACCATCCTCGATGTGGTCCTGCATTTCATATGTAGGTGCATACAACATTTGGTGTCATGCCCATTAACTCAATGGTATTGACAGAAGGCATTTGCATCATACCAACTAGGGTAAGGTTCCTTGAGAGGCTTAGGGTTCTCCAAGGTTATGATCTTATCCTTCAACAACCTTTGTAAGAGGGAAGAATAAGATTCTACTAACTTCATGAACTTTCGGTTGCATCTGAGGCCGTTATCATTTGTAGCGGTTACTACATCCGCAACGACCTTACCTTTTCTAGAGATAGATATTATAGATTTCCCTTTTGAATGGGAGCGTGAGGAGGATCCCCCAAACTAGACTACCGTTTGTTGATATTCTTGTAATCTTGCACACAGATGTGCAAAAGAAGGGAATTTCATAAGGGAAAACTTTTCCTGCCAAGGTCTTTGTAAGCTCCCTATGAATACCTTCTACACATCAGAATCAAGCAGCAGGTACGAGATCTATGAGAAAAGCACTTGATATCATGCTATAAAATTAGTAATCTTCTTATTATCCCCTTGTTTGCATTAGATGAGATCTGAAAAGGTCATCTTCGACCCAATGTTGGTTTGGAACTCTCGTAGAAATTGATTTACAAGTTGATCAAATGAGAAAATGGAATTGTCTGGCAAGGAACAATACCATTTGAGTGCCATATCCTTAAGAGATCGAGGGAACAATTTTTCCATCAATGCATCGTGATGGAAGAAATCTGGACATAGGGCATTAAAAGCGGACACATCCGTTTGCGGGTTCCCTTCGCCACCATATTTTTTGAATTTGGGAATCTCCATTCCTTGTGGGAAGGGAGCACTTAAGATTTCTATTGATAATGGACTATGTCGAAAGAAGGGTTGAAAGATAGGTGGGGCAGAGGCTTGGGAGAGACTCACCAGTTGGCTTTGCATCTTTCCCATATTATGAAAAAGAGTGTTCAGGATAGGGTCACTAGATGACATAGGGCCAATAGAACCACCACCAGAGCCACCTCCAGAACCGCCAATGTGGCCACCACTAGAATGACTACTAGAACCACCACCAGCAGTAGGGTTTCCCCTGGAGCCACCTCCACTTCCGAAGCGACCACCATGGCCTCCACCAGCGTCGCCTCCACCAATGCCAACCCCACCGTCGAAGCTGCCACCACTACCAAAGCCCCCACCACTCAACTCACCAAAACCTCCATTGCTAGAGGTGACAAGAGAGGTGAAACTAAATCCTAAGGGAATTTGGTTCGCTTTGATAGTTTTAGACCTCTCAAAGGTAGAAGGGACACTGATTGAAGGGACTGTGTCATCCATATACACATACGTGGGAGCCATCGATAATCCTAACTGTCTCTCATGTTCCTCAAAAGTGGAACCTTGCACAATGTTAGCATTTTTTGGAAGGGAACAGGCTTCAATCAGACTAGAGAGGCTAGCTAGGAGCTATATACATGTTTGATATTTTCCTACCATATACTTTATCTTGCTAATAACCCTAGCAACTCTAGCCAACTTCGGGTTCATTTCCAAGTGATTCTCCAAGTCACCCAACCCTTTGCTAAGGGCAGAGACGTACTCTAAACGAATGTGGAAAACTTCATGTTCGTCTATTGATGATGGTGTAGGAGATGTAGGAGTGGGGACGTGGTTGGTATCATCAAAGAATCCTACCTTGCCCCATGACAACTACTCCTAGGCAGAAAGACCAATCACAAGTCCAAAAAAAAGGCCTGTGGAGAAACTAGAGTGACCTTTGTCTTCTCCATCATAAGGTGTCGTACAATTCTCCTAACATTATACTTGGAGGTCATGGACTAGGTTGTGATGCTCATAAAACTTCACAACACTTAGGGGCACAACAACCACAAGGTACAAGGGAAAAGCTTCAACAACAATGAATGGGCAGACGTTGGTTCACATTGGGTTCACCAAAAATGTAAGAGAGGGGGACCAACCATGTCAAGGCTCCAGATCATGGAGATCCGAGAGAGGAGGGATGCCCTAGCTTACCTCACTCTAAAGGGGTGCTTTGAAACAAGAGTCAAGAATGATGATGACTATAATGTACTTCAATCACTCTTCATGCCTAAAATTCAAGTTTAGGATAGGTGAGCTAGTTTTCAGAGTCAATACTATAGCTCAAAAAAATATTTGTTCGAGGATGGAAGCGTGATTCTAGGACGACGACATGACACACTGGCATCTCTCAGGAACGCTAGCGTCTGTACGGCTAGAGGATAAAAAGGTATAATATAACTACCAGAAAACAAACTAATGGCCTAGCTAGCTATTCTAGAATGAGAAAAATAGAACAGTAAGTTATGAAAAGTATAAACATAGATGATAAAGTAAATATATGAAAGCTAAAGTGATGAAAATGATCTCACCAAGATGCCAGTGCACCAGCTAGCTCCAAATGCATGTCCACTTGCACACAAGAGAGAGGGGAAAATTATTGGGGCTGTATAGGGGTATGCCTCAGTCAGACCCCTATTTTGGTGTTTCCACCTCCACAGACATCGAAATAGCAACGAGATAGAAATATGCGATAAAGAAGTAAAGAAATAGAGATTGCAATAAATACTACAAAACAGTAAAGTGCTACTCAACCAAAACACAAAGGAGAGGAGAAAAATGTTACCACCTCCACCCAAAAGCTCACTAGCCAATGGAGGAGAAAGTGGACTTGGCAAGGTCACCACAACCTCGACTGTCATGAAAGGAGGTTTCGCAAGACTCCAAGTCCACACTACTAATGGCTTGCTTCACACTTGCTTTGTGAAGTTGATGGAGCATTTTTGCTGTTGTAATGGAGTGTTGTTGCTGCTTGAGAGTGAAGAATGAAGTTGAAGTGCTTGAGAGTTGCTAGATCTTGTGAAGAGATTACTAGAGGATGAAATGAGATGAAGATGGAAGAATTTGAAGGAGAAGTGGGAAGAATCTACCATTTTTCAGGGTCAGTTTGTCGAAGAGGGATGTTTCAAATCGACCCCAATCAAAAGTGTAATGCCTCTTCCAACTTCAGACATAGGAATGTGTCGTGGAGGGTAGCGCGCCACACAGACGTCTACGCGTCACACACGCATTGCTGACAAATATTCTCTCACTGACACAACAAACAGATACCAAGTGGAAGGAAGGCGGTTGGGTGATGTGTAATTTCACCTTCAAATTTGGTTTTCTAAGGTGAGGATGTGTAAAAGGGGAATTTGCGTAGGGGGTGCAAATTTTCTCTGATACATAAACCAAGTGACCATAAAAAAATACATTTTAAGATCTAAGGGAGGAATCCACTCCTTTAAACTTCCATGAAGATATTAACATGGAATGTTAGGGGCTTAAACACCCCTAAAAGAGGTACACAACCAAGAACTAGTGGGATACATTATTGGATGATATCATGCTATTATAGGAAACAAAAGTTAATCAAAATGAGGTTGATTCTTTTTACAAACATTGTAAGTGATGGAAAGATTAGTTCATGGAGGCCATTAGAATGGTCAAAGGACTTGGACTATTATGGAAACCATATATATTTTTTATCAAATTGATAACATCTAATGTGAATTGGTAATTGACAAAAGGTATAAAGTCTAATTTCTAATTTAATTTTCTTAATATTCAATATCCATAGTCCCACTAAAACAAAAGATAAAAATAAGCTATGTAACAAAATCAACATGGAGTTCGCAACCTTTTAAGGTGACCTGATCATTTTTTACGAAGATTTCAATGTAATTTTGAATGAAACAGAAAAGATAGGCGGTCTAGGCAGAATTTCGACATAGAAAGATTTTGCTACAATTATTCAAAGATATATCCCCTCTAATGGCTTACACATGGAACAATATGTGCATGGCCCAACCCCATCTATAAATTTTGTGACCTTTTTATAAACACAATTATGCTAGATTAGTGAATTATATTATGCTTTGACCAATATGGTTTAAATATGATATGCCATTGGAAACATTGACAGATAAAGTGAGTAAATCTCTACTCTTTATTCTCTTAGAACATTATGCTAAAATGAGTTTGTGTAATTGAGAAAGTTACATATATTTGGATTTTGAAAGTATAGGAGATCATCAATGATTGTACTCAACTACATGCTTAATGTTTTAATTGTTCAATGACGTAGTTTAAATTATTATTGTAGTAAATGTGTCTTACTAAATGTGAATCAAAAACTTGTTAGGAATGTATGCAAACAATGTGAAATGAACAAATTCAAAGTGATAAGAGCAAAGTAATGGTGTGTACCTAATTGAGTCCAAATGAGTTTCTAATGTGTTTTATGTTCCTTGGAAAAGAATAATACTGGGAATGAACCAAGACCATTGACGATCATGAGAAAATTCAAAAGGGATTAATTTCCCCACATTGTTACTAGTAAACTAGAATAAGTCTAACCAATGAAAAGTATACCTGAGGTGAGTTAACAAGGTAAGTTATGTGTATTGGATATATCAAGTCACATAATGATATTAACTAATAAATGATTGCTCAAGGATCCATTAAATAGTGTAGTTTAATAATTAAGTTAAGGTTAGGATTTTGTTATTGTTAAAAATAGATTCAAATTCCTACCCTACATCAAGGAAAGTAAAAAGTATGCATATAGATATATTTTTATCCTCTAAATATTGAATTGAATTTTATTGAATTTGTGAGTAGGTGATTACATGACTTTTTGGTCAATTAGGTATTGAGAAAATTGCATATGAGATAAGTGCCAATAGAAAGAAGGGAGAACCATTCAAAACCCTTGCCAATACTTCACTTGGGTGAAGTTCTTGAATGTGACCTTGTGTGATGAAAAGGGAATCAAAGTGTGGGTTAGTATAAAGAGTCAAATGAATTGTGATTGTGGTTTATTTATTTATTTTGAATTTCTAAAGGTGACCTTAAAACCTACAATTGTTTTTAGGGCTAAGGACTATAGGTCATGTTTAATTTTGGTTATGAGGATAATGATTGTAAATTATGTGTGGTTTGTGTTTTGGGTTTTAATTAATTGTGGAGTCATATTATTATGAGGTGTAAGTGGTGTTAATGGATTAAGAGTCTCAACTAAGTCTAAAATTTGGACTCACTCTTTATAGGGATTTTAAGAGGGCTTAAAAGGCCTATTGTAGGGTATAATCATGTTTTTAACGACCCTAGGTTAAGTATCTAGGGGTTGGGGGCTCATTAAAGGCAATATCTTAGATAATATCCAAGACATGACCCCTCATATTTGCCCTCGAGGAAGAGTGGCGGATTTTGAATCTTGGGGAGAGGGAAGAGTGTAGAGTCTTCCAATCTCATTTATGAGAAATGAATCAAGGGGTGGAGTGTTCAAATTAATGGTGGGAGGATTATGTTGTTGGAGTGAAACACACTCTAAGCCTTTTCATCTCCCAAAACAAATCTCAAACTCAAGCGTGAGCACTTATGGGGATTAGAGCCTTGAGGGATGAATGAGAGAGTGACACTTGCCACCCTCTCATTCAAGGGATCCAAACTAGGAATCTCTATTAATATCCCATTAAAAGAATGGGAAAGGGTTATTTTCATTTTTCATTTTAACTTGGTTATTTTGAGGTGAGATCTTGTGGAAGAGTTGATTCTTTTGGAGTTGTTCTTTAGTTTCTTTGATATGCTTGTTTGAAAGAAAAAAATGAAAGCTTAAGAGAAATAAAGAGCATTGGATTAAAGAATGGAGTATCATGGAGAAGGAGGATACATCTCTACAATGATGTAGAAAGATAAGTTCTCATTCCTCTAATTTTATTATAGTTGATTTTATTAGTAATATGAAGGATTCGTTGGGTGGAAAGCTTCTTTGGAAATGGGTGTGCTCAAATGTTTCATTAAGTTGATTTTTGTTGTGTTATTGAGTTTTGGAAATGCAAGAGTTGTTATAATGTTTAGCCTACTATATTTGGGGTGGAAATTTGTTTTAGTATTGAGTTACATCCTTATGTGTGTGGGTTTTAAATGGTTCTCTCAACTTGGGGGATGGCTAGGGCCTTAAAATGACCTAATGATGCCATAGTTGGCAAGATGGAGAACTTTAATTCTCCTTTTTGCATTCATCTCTTGTAGATATTTGGAGGACATTGTGGAAGTTCAATTCTTGTTGCCTTTATTTTTGAGGATGTATTGGAACAATAGGCATCATAAGTTCTTTTGAAAATATTTATTATTCCAATAGGCATCATAAATTCTATTGAAGAGATTTATTTGAATATAGTAAATGTAGGTGTGGATTTTGTAAACAAATGAATAAATGAAAATATAAGATTAGGAAAATAATTGATCATTTCCCTTGTATGCATGAAAGTCGAATTCTATAAATTTTATTACAACTAATTATAGTTGGAACAGTTTTCAAATAAATATTTATTCATGAGTTGTTTAATTTGAAAATCCCTACTTAGTGTATCAAACAAGAAGGGATGAATTTAGGCTTATACAAGTATATAAATAGACACTTGTGAGCTCTATTTGGTTATTACCATAAAAAGTTAATATATTTATGAGAATAACAAGCATTTTATTTCTTTCAAATAATTTGTTCAAAGAAGGAGTTAACTAACTTATCAAATCACTTATAGGTTCACACAAAATAAAAATAAGAAATATATATATATATATATATAGATATGAGTCCAATGAGAGATATGATATTTATTGCAAATATTTATACCCACAAAAAATGCCTCAGCTATATAAATAGACGATTTATAAATTTTTAATCATTCTTCATATTTTAAAATAATTGTATATATATATATAATATAATAAATTTTATATTTTATATTTTATATGTATTATTAAGTTTTGAGTTTTATTATAATATAAAATTATAGATATTTTTATATAGAAACATAATTTACAGTATATATTTTTAATTTAAATTTCAAAACAAATGGAAAACTAAATTTTAAAAAAATATATTAAAAAAAATAGAGGTGAAAGGTGGACATGGGACTTGGCCCCTGTTGTGGCCTTCCCCGGCCATGGGAGGCGCCCCCCTTGTGGGAGTCACGACTCCCATAGGGGATGCACCCCCATATGAGAGGTGTCACTCCCCTTCCCCATTTTATATCTTTTTCTTGCGTTTTTCCTATTTGTTAGAAGGAATTGATTTTTTTCTCATACCTTGCCATCGTTCACACGTTTTAGGCACAATAAAATAAATTGTATATTATATTTATTTTCATTATAAGTTTGTTTGTATTATATTTTAGTTACAATTATATATATATATATAATAATAACAAAGTTTTAATTTATATAAAATAAATTAGATAATTGAAATAAAAAATAAAAAAATAATTTTTGTTTTTGTTTTTTTAAAAAATGATTGATTTTTGAATTTGATTTTTGGTTAAAAAAAATAAAATATATATTTTATTTATATTTCATTTATTATTTTATATTATCATTTTGTTGTAAAATAATTCTTTTTGCACATAATAATATATTAAAAACAATTCTAAAGATGGTTTTGACTAATGATTGATTTTAAAATTTGATCTTTAATTAAAAAATATAAATGATATATAAAATTATAAATATATTACAAGCTAATTTATAAAGATCTTAATTAACAAAATAATTATTTGAAGTTGGTGGAACTTCAAATAATTATATAATATTTTACTAGTTATAATATTTAATAAAAATATTAATAATGTAATAGTGAGAATAATTTAATAATAAAAATAATATATTGGTCATATCAAAATAATAATATAATATTATGAATAATATATTAATACAAATATGGGGATGAGCTTAATTCGATTGACTAAAGCATCCTAAATAATAAATATTTATATAATTTAATATAACTATATATTACAATATAACTTAATATAATTGCATTCTACAATATAATATAAATATAACATACTAACCCAATCATTGCATTCTATAATATAATTTCCTTGACTGACCTTCAACACCTCTTGGGTGTACCCATTGCACAAGGTGTGATTGCTAGTATATACCTTATCGAATGGAAAAAAAGAGTGGATGTTGAAATACACAGGTCTATATAATTTCACTTAAGTCGTTGCGGTTGCATGAAATTAGCCGATATGATTCATTAAAGCCAATAGTTGGAGGTATTATTTAACCCCAATTTTCTGTGTGCATTTCCAATCTCTATAGTGATGATTTATTCTTTGCTCAAGATTTAATGCAGAGTATTTTTATATACGGATGCCTGCCATTGTAGGAAAGCGTCTCGGCTTAAAAATTTGGGGTTTTTGAAATTATTTTGCATTACTATGTACTTATTTATAATGAATTATGGAGGAGTTTGATTTAATTTTATTTTATTGAATTAGTGTAAATATAATTTAAAGAGTATCAAGTTTTACAAAATATAATAAAAGGATATTATTATAATTTATAAAATAAATAACCACAATAAATTAAAAAATGAATAGTATTTTATTAATTAAAAAAATGATCATTCTCACATGTTTAATTGTTGAGGGGTGTTTTGACACACTCGTCAACTCAAGTAAAGTACTAAGTGTACCTCACTTCTCCTAAAATGTAATCAGTTTCTTGGATGAAAATCAACTACCTTAAGGCTTATATCACTAGGTCATGGTCATGCAAGATAATTGAGTGACAATGTGATATAGACCATGTGAACTAGGACATTATGTTAAATATTGGCATATGTGTATGATTAGATAAATGATCCCAATATAATGTTCAATCCTTTATAAATCAATGTGCATTGATTATTGTACTTTGATGGTCTATTCATAGCTAAGCTTTTCTTTATTCATTAACAAAGAATAAACAAAAAATGGTCCTATTCTATGCATTCCTTCCTCTATCTCAGTTATCTTTTCATGGAACATATTCATCAAAATAGGATCATACGTTAGTTTCATCAACAATATGCATTACACTCAAGGCATAAATGAGAAGGTGATGTATTTTATTAATTATTATCAATGCATTCTTTCATAGATATCCTATCTTCTTCTCGACTCTAATATCAAGAGAATTTTTATTAGGAATCTTTTCCCAAATATTCATAATCAAAATCTTTTGCATAAATATCCAACCTTTATAACACTTTGTACCACCTTGTATGATTATACATAGCTGATATATCATTTTAAGGTCATCTCCTCTTTGACCTCTAATGCCTATTTATTTAGCCCCATTCTCTTCTTAAAAAACCAATAATTCTACAAAGAACACAAATAACCTATAATTTTATCTTTTACCCAACCCTAATAAAAAAATTAACTAAAGTAAATAAAATTGCCTTACTCCTCATCATCTAAACTTACTATCTCCCTTTCTTCACAAGCTAACACTAATTGGATGAAGCTAGAAAAACCTCCAATCCCATCTTTCAAGAGTATCTTTCAAATAAGCTTATACAACTTCATCCTATCCAACCCTTGTACCCTAACCTCTTCTTATTCTACTAAATTTTCTAATTATTTTAATCTATGGAAATATTTTTATTTGAAACATGCCTTACTATCATCCTCTCCTTTTTGTTTTTCTTAATTAGCTCTCCGGACTTCCTTCTCACAAAATCATGTCCCCCCTTACCTAAATATTTTTTCTTCTTCACTTTCATAAGATTCTCCTAGGATATGCTTCTATTAATCTAACCCTAGGTAATTATTGAATTTTTTTCTTTTTTTCTTTAGTTTTTACATGGCCTTTTTCTTGAGTGTTCCCTTTTTTCCTTTGTATTGTTTTCCAATTTCTCTTTTTTCAATGAGATTCTATATTTTTTCTATATTTGAAGTCTTACATTGTGTAACATTTTAGCCTCTACTTTGGCTATTGATTAGTACTTTAGCATCATAGGTTAAATTTAGACTAGACAATTATTCACTTTCTACTAATGGTTTCAACACATTCTTATAGAACTATTAAATTTGGGACAAATAGAAATATCAAGTGATTTATCACCACAAAAATCACATGTGGAATTTCCTCATTTTTTTCTTTTGCACTCATTAGCATAATGTCCTAGTTTACCATAGTTATAACATTTTGGCCTTTTGGTCCTTCCTCTTTCTCTAGTACCTCTATTATTATTGTGGTATCCTCTCTTCCACATCCTTCTCAATAGTCACCATAGTAACTCGTGGAGGGTCCTATATATTGAATTTGTTGTACCACATAGTGTATATGTTAAGTGGTCTTATATTTGCTCTCAATTGAAGTTCCCACTAGCCATGCTCCAAATAAATATTCAATTCTCTTATAGATAAACCCTATACTCTATTCATACCCATATCCAAAAAATACTTCTCTAGTCAATCCTTGAACCATTGGTTCATATTCATCTTCTTCATAAAGTATCATTAGACACCTATTATATCATGTTTTTCCCACTGTATATTTTAAAGTATCTACTTACTATCTTTCTAGGGGATTTCTCAAGTTCCCCTCTAAGTGTGGTTGCCCTCTTCGTACCTTTGATGATCAAGCATTCACTCCTTAGATGTTCTTCCCTATTATAATTTTTAAACCAAAATTGACTTCTTCAAGGCGGAGGAGAAGTCTCATCCTTCTCACCTTTTATTAGAATTTCTTACTTCAACATTATGTTTTCCAACTCAACTAAATTAGTCTACCATATATTTGACTAGGATTATATTATGATTATCAATTATACTACATCCTTATGTGAAGATGAAATATTCTCATCTACTTATAACATAAGGGGTTAACCCTAAAATAAACCACTCAATTCATTTCCTTTATCTCAAGGTTTCTTCTAGTTTTAGATAACCACATTTTTAAATAATTGTTCATAAAAATTTACTGATCCCTTAGTTTTTTTCATCTTCCATATTTTCTTTATGATTTTTGTTCATGCATTAGGTGAATGGATTTTTTTTTAAAATAAGTCACTCAATTATTTCCATGTTTTATCATGTTTATATCATTCTTTAATGTGCCATCTTAGTGCCTCATTAGTGAGGGTCTCCACAAAATCATATAATTGGGCCTAGACATCATTAATTCCAACCCCACTCCAACAAAATTCCAAGGTAAAGAAATGTTTTCTAACATCATTGGTGTATTTATCAAAAATAGGGAGCTTAATCATATGTGCATCCATATTTGGAGGTAAATGTTTTCTTGATTTATTTTGTATGAGGGATTATCCTTTCTCCTAATCTATTATCTACTCTTGTATCTATTTCTCTCTTTTTATCATGGATTCTTAGTCTAGTATCATTCCTTTTCTACTTGACCAAAGTCCTTTCTCTACCATTATCTCTTGGTAGTTGAACATGTAAGAAGTTCTCACTTCCTTTAATATCTATCACAAATATCATACACAATTGCTTCATGATCTTGCTTTCTCTAACTCAATTAAGGATTCACTAATTATATGGACTCTTTAGAAACTCTTCTTAATTTTGACAAAATGGGATGCAACTCTTATTCCATGAGGTTCATATCCTCATAGTGTCTCTTTAGCTTGGGGAATGTGTTGGTTGATAACACATCATTATTAATTTATCTATCTTTAATTTTCTTTGAGTTGTTATCTTCCTCAACCTAAGAATTTCTCTCATCTATCATCTTCAAAGTTTCCTTGGAAAAATTTGGTGACTTCTTTTATTATATTGCTAAATATTATCTCTTCTTAAAAAATTAACAACTTATTTACTTCCTCTTCTTCCCCATAGCAACCACATCAGTAGTATCCCTACAAATAAGGTCAAAGTTCTCTGAATTCATTGTTACCTTATATTCTTTCAACTTCCTTATCATTTTAGTTATATTTTTCTCTATATAGTTCTAATTTATGATATAAACCACTCTATTTCTTTAATATCCATGTTCATGACATGTCCATTGAGGATGTACCTATCTCACTTCTAGGGTTTTTATTATTTGCATCCCTCTTGACACACTCTCTTGATGTTTCTCACACTTTTTCTACCGTTTTCCATTATCTTTCCTCTCAATCCTAGTATTGTTTCAACATTATTTCTTCTTCCTTCTTTTCTATCATGATCATTAAATTATTTTGAAAATCCTACCTTGACCATCTCATGAATAAATTATTTTACTCTTGTTATGAAAATTTTCAATAAATATTTAATTGATTTATTTTATCCATCCTTAACTCATTTCTTTTTAATACCTTAATTTATCATGGGTGGCACAAGATATATTATACTACCACATCTTGATTTTTAATACTTATAATTATCTCTAAATTATTTTATATTCTAGCAAAATAATTTTACAAGGCTTACCTTTTAGTGCACTTATAGGTTTCCACCATTAGTCTCCATTAGGCTGCTCTTTTTATTTTTCAACTTAATTCGAATAGGAATTTTTAGAAAAGTATTCAAAGGGACATCATGGCTCAATCTAAAATCCTTTTTCAAGGGCTAATATGTTGTATAGGACTAAGGACATGAAAAATATTTTGGTAGCAATATAGATCATTAATGAGGGTGTTTCCTATAAGACAATCTCTACAAAGTGAGGGTGGATTCCTTATCTATTTAAGGCTAACCTTAAAGTTATTTGTGTTGTGGGGGTGTGAAAAGGGATAAATTTTTCTTGGATATGGATATAAGTTGCTTGAATGGGCATATAGGTTGCTTGGATATATGGAGGCCTTTTGATTAGTCACTCTTTTGATTTTTAGAAAGGCATTCATATGGATATCATTGCTTGGATAGGGAGGCTATCAAATCTAATCACATTAAGTGCACTTTCCCACTTGCTTTTGGTGGTTATGTACATGTAAAAAATGTTCCATGTTGTGATTATTTCAAGAAAGTGACTAGGTGACACATAGGAAAATATCACAATCAACATATGAAATTAGCCTAGTCATTAAGAAATTATCTTGTGGTAATTTTAATTGGTTGGTAGCATCTATGGAAGTCTAGATTGTATCGAGTGGATGGAAACTAGGGTTTCAGCTTACCACAAGTTGACTTACTTTTAGGAAAGGTTGAGTAAATAATCTTAGGAGTTTTAAAGGAAAATATGCAAAGAGGAGAGAGGATCGGTGAAAGGGATACCCAATACTAATAGAAGAAGAAGTGGGATAAAGGTGAGGGAAAATATAATACCACTAAATAATATGGAAAAAAAGGTAAAGGAAAGGGATCAAGGATACAGAGTGCTAGATGCACTTTTTGGTAAAGGAAAATATTTAAGTCTTTAAATCTATGACTCAAGAGAAATGGGTTAGGGGTCATTAATGCAGTGTGCCTAATGCTAGAAGAAGAAAGAGCAAGGCAAATAGGGTGGAATTTTTTTCAAGTTTCAGAGGTTGGTTTTACCACATATCTTATACCTTTTGGGTGTGATGGTATGAGTAATCCTACAAGTATGGGTCCCATAAGGAGGAAGGGAGATGGGAACCAGGGTGAGGGAAATAATTTGGGAAAATACTAAAATTCTAATATTTTTAGACTTAAAGGAAAAGTGAATCCTTAAATTAGGAATTGGTGATGGTGAATACTCAATCCTAAAGGAGAGAAAGCATGGAAAAGAGTATGCGGAGAATATTTGAGGTTCATTTATTAGTCTTATAGCTTAAGAAGTACATGATTATATGGAGACCTAAAATCCTAGGGCCAAAGGTAAAGATAGACTAGGGAGTGAAAGAATTGGGAAGGCCATGAGAAAGTATGTAGGTAATGAGAAGTCTAATAAACTATAATAGTCAAAGGTCTAAAAAAAATGAAATGTTGGGTTTCAAGGAATGAAGTACAAGGATAATGGAAAGAGGAAACCTATAAGTCCAAAAAAGGCTATAAGGCTAGAGGGTAGAGGGTATTGGGTTTAAGAGTTTAGGGTTTAAGGGTTTAGGGTTTAAACCTGTTAAGAGTTGAGGGTTGAGGGGGTTGAGGGTTGAGGGTTTTAGGGTTTAAGGGTTGAGGGTTGACAACAGAGGGTAGAGGGTTTAGGTTTTAGGGTTTAAAGCTTAAGGGTAGAGGGTTTAATGGTTTAGGGTTTAACCTGGTTAAGGGTTGAGGGTTTAGGGTTTAGGGTTTAAGGGTCAGGTAGAGGTCATGGTTTGGCGTTTATGGATTAAGGTTATGGCAGAGGGTTTAGGATTAGGATGATTTACGCTTACAGATGGTAGGGTTGAGAGAGAGGTGTTGAGAGGGTGAGGGTAGAGGGTTTAGGGTTTAGGGTTTAAGGGTTAAGGGTAGGGCTTACTGCTTAAGGGCAGAGAGGGTTGCATGGGTTTAGCAGATGGTAGAGGGTTTAAGAGTTAAGGGTTAGGGTGCTGCCTAGGTTTAGGTTTATAGCTTAAGGGTTGAGGTTGAGGCTGAGGGATTGAAGTGAGAGTTTAGTTGGGTTTTAAATGGCTTGAAGGGGTTGAGGGCAGAGGGCTGGGTTTTAAGGGCAGAGGGTGATAGTTTTAAGGGTTTAGGATTAACTCGTTAAGGATAAATGAGGGTCAGGCTAGGGTTTAAGGGTTGAGGGTTGAGGGTTGAGGGTTGAGGGTTGAGGGTTGAGGGTAGAGGGTAGAGGGTAGAGGGTTTAGGGTTTAGGGTTTAGGGTTTATAGTTTAAGGGTAGAGGGTTTAAGGGGTTAGGGTTTAACCTGGTTAAGGGTAGAGGGTTGAGGTTTGAGGTTTTAGGGTTTAAGGGTTGAGGATTGAGAGTAGAGGGATTAGGGTTTAGGGTTTATGGATTAAGGGTTAAGGGTAGAGGGTTTAGGGTTTAGGGATTACGATTTGTGGTTTAAGGGTAGATGGTGTAGGGTTGAGAGAGATAGGGGGTGTTGAGGGTAGAGGGTAGAGGGTAGAGGGTTAAGGGTAGAGGGTAGAGGGTTTAGGGGTTTAGGGTTTAGGGTTTAAGGGTTAAGGGTATAGGGTTTATGGTTTAAGGGTAGAGGGTTTAGGGTAGATGGTAGAAGGTTTAAGGGTTAAGGGTATAGGGTACAGGGTTTAGGGTTGAGGGTTGAGGGACTAAGGGTTGAGGGTTGAGGGATTAGCGTAGAGAGTTTAGTTGGGTTTAAAAGGGTTTAAGGGTTGAGGGTAGAGGGTATTGGGTTTAAGGGTTTAGGTTTTAACCTGGTTAAGGGTTGAGAGTTGAGGATTTTAGGGTTTAAGGGTTGAGGGTTGAGGGTTGAGGGTTGAGGGTTGAGGGTTGAGGGTTGAGGGTTTAGAGTTTAGGGTTTATAGTTTAAGGGTAGAGGGTTTAAGGGTTTAGGGTTTAACCTAGTTAAGGGTAGAGGGTAGAGGGTTGAGAGTTGAGGGTAGAGGGTAGAGGGTTTAGGGTTTAGGATTTACGGATTAAGGGTTAAGGGTAGAGGGTTTAGGGTTTATGGATTACAATTTATGGTTTAAGGGTAGATGGTGTAGGGTTGAGAGAGAGAGGGGGGTGTTGAGGGTAGAGGGTTTAAGGGTTTAGGGTAGATGGTAGATGGTAGAGGGTTTAAGGGTTAAGGGTATAGGGTATAGGGTTTAGGGATTAAGGGTAAAGGGTAGAGGGTTTAGGTTTTAAGGATTACGATTTACGGTTTAAGGGTAGATGGTGTAGGTTTGAGAGAGAGGGGGGGGTTGTTGAGGGTAGAGGGTAGAGGGTAGATGGTTTATGGGTTTAGGGTTTAAGGGTTAAGGGTATAGGGTTTACAGTTTAAGGGTAGAGTTTTTAAGGGTTCAGGGTAGATGGTAGAGGGTTTAAGGGTATAGGGTACAAGGTTTAGGGTTTAGGGTTTATAGTTTAAGGGTTGAGGGTTGAGGGTTGAGGGTTGAGGGTTGAGGGATTAAGGGTTGAGGGTTGAGGGATTAGCGAAGAGAATTTAGTTGGGTTTAAGGGTTGAGGGTAGAGGGTATTGGGTTTAAGGGTAGAGGGTAGATAGTTTAAGGGTTTAGGGTTTAAGGGTTTAGGGTTTAACCTAGTTGAGGGTTGAGGGTTTAGGGTTTAGGGTTGAGGGTAGAGGTTATTGGGTTTAAGGGTAGAGGGTAGATAGTTTAAGGGTTTAGGGTTTAACTTGGTTAAGGGTTGAGGGTTGAGGGTTGAGGGTTGAGGGTTAAGGGTTGAGGGTTGAGGTTTGAGGGTAGATGGTAGAGGGTTTAGGGTTTAGGGTTTAAGGGTTGAGGGATTAAGGGTTCAGGGTAGAGGGTTGAGGTTTGAGGGTTTAAGGGTTGAGAGTTTAAGGGTTTAGGGTTCAAGGTTTACAGTTTAAGGGTAGAGGGTTAAGGGTTAAGGGTAGAGGGTAGAGGGTTTAGGGTTTAGGGTTTAGGGTTTAAGGGTTTAGGGTTTAAGGGTTGAGAGATTTCTCTCTATCTCTCTCCATCTCTATGTCTCCCTCTCTCTCTCTCTCCCACTCCCTCTCTCTCTCTCTCTCCCTCTATCTCTCTCTCTCCCTCTCTCTCTCTCTCTCTCTCCCTCTATCTCTCTCTGAATTTGTCTCTCTCTCTCTCTAGTATCTCCCTCCCATCCCCTCTACCTCTCTCACTCTCTCAAGTATCTTTGTCCTACCAACTCTCCCTCTATCTCTTTGTCAAGTCTCCCCCTCCTACCCCCTCTCCATCTCACAATCACTCCCTCTATCTCTCTTCCACTCCCTCCCTCTCTCACTCCCTCCCTCTCTCTCCCTCTCCCTCTCCCTCTCTCTCAAGTAGATCTCCCTCCCACCACCTCTCCCTCTCTCTCTCACACCCTCTATCTCTCTCCCTCTCCCTCTCTCTCTCAAGTCCCCCTCTCTCTCAACCTCTCCCTCTCTCTCTCACGCATTCTATCTCTCTCCCACTCTCTCTCCCTCTCCCTCTCTCTCTCAAGTCCCTCTCTCTCATTCCTCTATCTCCCACTCTCTCTCTTGATTCTCTCTCCCTCTCTCTCTCCCCCTTTCTCAGGTAGGAGGGGGAAAATTAAGAGAGAGTGAGAGGGAGTGAGAGAGAGAAAGAGGGTTGAGAGCTTAGGGCTAAGTGTTTAAGGGTTGAGAGATTAGGTTTGAGGGTAGAGGGTAGTGGGTTCAAGGGTTTAGGGTTTGAGGGTTGAGGGTTTAGGGTTTAGGGTTGAGTGTTTAAGGGTTGAGGGTATAGGGTTGATGGATTACGGTAGAGAGGGAGGAATGGATGGAGGGAGAGATGGAGGGAGAAGTAGGATAGAGAGAAGGAGATAAGAGGAGGGAGGGATAGAGATAGATGAGGGTTGAAGATCCAATGTTTAGGTTAGAGGGTTGATAATTGAGGGCATAGGGTTGAGGGTACATAGTTTAAGGGGTTAGGGTTTAAGGGTTTAGGGTTTAACCTGGTTAAGGTTAGAGGGTTGAGGGTTGAGGTTTTCAGGGTTTAAGGGTTGAGGGTTGAGGGTAGAGAGTAGAGGGTTTAGGGTTTAGGGTTTAGGTATTAAGGGTTAAGGGTAGAGGGTTTAGGGTTTAGGGATTACAATTTATGATTTAAGGGTAGATGGTGTAGGGTTGAGAGAGAGAGGGGGTTGAGGGTAGAGGGTAGAGGGTTAAGGGTAGAGGGTAGAGGGTAGATGGTTTAGGGGTTTAGGGTTTAAGGGTTAATGGTATAGGGTTTACAGTTTAAGGGTCCCACTCCCTCTCTTAGGTCTTCCCCCCCACCATAACTGAATAAATCTATCCCTCTCAAGTCTCTCTCTCTTGGGTCTCACTCCCTCCCATGCTACCTAGACTAATCTGTCTCACTCTAATGCCCTCTCTCATAGTCCCTCTCTGTCAGGTCTCACTTACCTCCCACCCTACCTAGACAGATATATTTCACTCCAACCTCCTCTCTCTCTCTCTCTCTCTCTCTCTCTCTCCCTTTGGTATTTTTGTATCTCTCAGGTCTCATCCCTCGCAACCCCTCTCCCGTTGTCAAGTATTTTCCCCCACTATAACAGGATAAATCACTATCCCTCTCAAGTCTCTATCACTCTCAGGTCTTAGTCGCTACCACACTACCTAGACTAATCTCTCTCACTCCTATCACCTCTCTCTCTATCTCAAGTGTCACTCCCTTTGTCTCTATGGAAGGTAAAGATTTCAAAACAACACATTTGGCACTCGCAAAATTTGGTGAAAGCCAAATTTGGCGTGCGCCAAATGTGTTTTACCTTGAAATGGTAAAATAGGGGTTGACCCCGTGATTCAAGCCCACATGATTTTGCATTTGTCTAGTTTGACACTTTATCCAGTTGAGAAACGCCTTTTTTTATACAGATGACTTCATTTTGTACCAATCTATGCTTGATCCATCACCTTTTTACCACCAATCTGCATGGTAGACAATGTAGAAGAAGAAATTTTGAAGTTTCTACATAATTTTATATTATCTCAGGTACTATATTCATTTCGGTAATATTGAAATGTTTATATTTAGTATATTTTTTTGTTTTTGACAATATAAACTAAATTTCTTTAATGATTTTATTAATCATAACAATTGGACATAGAATTCAACGTTGAATTAGATAAGATTTGCATAAAAAAGTTTAATTTTTATGACTTTGAAGAACAAAAAAATGAAAAACATGACATTTACTTAACACAAATTTACTTATGAATTATATTTGCATTGCTTATAGTAGTACATTTCTAGCATGGCTAGTGGAATTCACTCTATTTCATTTTAGGTAGATGTTTATATTGAGTTTTTTTGTTTTATTTTCACAATTTTTAGACCATTCATTTGATGATTTTATTTATCTTCATTGTTACACATATAATTCAACATTAAATAAGATGGATGTCTACATGTAAAATTTTAACTTTTAGGAGCTTCAAGATATAAAATGGAAAACATGACATAAGAGATTCAAATTCATTATTAGTGATGGTTGTGGGAAAACTTGTATTTTCAACTAATTTGGAAAACCTAATAGCTTTCATCAATGTTAATGCAAGTTTCCATTAATTTTTTTGTTCCATAAAAAATTCACCTTCATCACATGTGCTTAGATAAATTCAAGTGAGTTGACATAGTTTTTGATGCAAGTTTCCATTCATTCATACCATTTACCTTTCTAATAAATAAAAAAAGGGAAAATTTTGTGCAATTGAAAATGCTTATTGTCTTTCTAAGTTACCTCATTGCCAAATAAATAGTGAATAATTATAAGATATAGCATCACAAACCCTTCTTTGAATTAATCTTCTTCATGACTTCTTTGACAATCACAATGTGGTTTTGAGAACAATAAACACAAGATTCTCTAGTTTTCATTTAGGTGGCAACAACTTATACCTTAGGTTTGTGATGCAGAGCAGGGAGACAAAACCTTCAACAATCACAATTAGATCAGTTTCAAACAATCTTCAATCTCAAAAACCTCAATTAAATGATCAACTAACCAATTAAAATTCACTTCCTTGTAGCATTCACAATAGAGAAAATTGTTCATATCTTATTAAAGACAACTCAAACCCACAAACCCTTGACCTTTTAAGACACCCATTAAGGCCTTCAAAAACATATGTCAAAAATACAGTAGGTCACTTTTAGTCACTGGAACCCTCTCTAATGCATCTAAACACTAAACCCTTGCTTAGGCATTTCTATTCTTGAAACAAGGAGGGTTTATTGAAAATCAACGTTCCAGGCCTCTGGCGCAGGAGCACCTTGTAAGCTCAATTTTGTCAAAAAGGTCATCTTTAGTGAGCATGGTCAAATTCTAGGATTTTAGTTAATGTTGACTATTTTGTGTTCAATAAGGTCAATCAGACCATTTTATAATTTATTTGGAGCTAAGGGAGTTTAGTTGTTTCATAGCTTGCAATTTGGCAAAATGTGGTTAGAAAAGTTGCTAAAAGTTGCAAAGTTAGGTGCATGCAAGGTTAGGTAAGTAGAGTGTAAGTTCTAGGTGTTTGTTTATGCTTTTATCATTCCATCAATGTGACGATAACCTCGAGGAAGAGGTGAGAGTATGGAAAAAATGAAGAATATCAAGAAGTATTCCCTGTTTTAGTGTAAAATTATGAGTTTTGACTAGTAAATCTATGTTTCAGACCACTATACGGCCTTGTACAAGTGGTTCATGGTCTAAAATCTGTGGGAAACATTAAAGGAGTGTATTAGCTTTCATTTTTAGTTTTTTTAATTTAATTTCATGGAGGTTTGTGAGTTTTATGATCATTTTGGTGCTAATGGGTATGAAACCCCGTTTTGGGGTTTTGAACACTAAAGAATGCATGTATGAACTTTTCCTTCGGTGGATACCTCTAGAACTTAGTGAAATGAAGGAAAATAGGTTTTTTTCCATGTTCAATGAGGATTCAAGAGTTGAAGATTTTATGGAAGTTTTTTGTGAGTTGTTTTCCTAGTTGATTTCTTGTGTGTCTTGACCAAAAATTGAGGTTTCAAGTAAGGGTTTGAGGAAATAATAGTGCTAAAGGTTGGGAGTAAGTTTTTAGATCATTTTCAGGATATTTTTAAAGTGTTCCAAGTATTGGCTAGGTGTGGAGTTTTGAGGAAGTCCAGGTTTCAATAAACCCCTAGAGGAAACCTAGTTTGAAATAGCTTAGAGTGAGGGTTTGAAGGTTGGTACCTTATTGAACATTCTAGTCCCTAAAATAGGTGGAATATGAGGTTTAACAACCTAACAAGAGATTTTCCATGGAGATCAATATCTTTGAAGATGTTTAAAGGAGTGTCTCTTTGTAAGAGTGGCCTTATTGTCCTAGTTGCTTGAGTGGAACATGGCTAGTTTGAGGTATTTTATCCAAAAGATTTTATAGTAGTTTTGAGATATGTTTAAGGACATGGAAAAGGGTATCTAAAAATGCTATTACAGTCTTCATAAGTTACCTGGTTCATTAGATATGAGTGATTGTCCTTTGAGGAAGGATTACTAGTTTGTAAGTGGTTAAGGAGTGAGTGATACAAAATAGTGTTTCTTGGTAAGTTAAGTGATCAAGTTGTGTTTGGTTTATTATTTTAATCTTGTTAGATGCCTTAATAGGCTCATGCAAATCCCTTATACCTTAGCGTGGATTGGAGTCCTTAGAAGCCTATTTCCTTTGATGAAACTTTGAAAGTGTGTGTGTAAGTCTATTAAGAGCCTTCCTCTAAATCTTTGAACAAGTTCATTGTGGATCCCTACATGTACTGCAGCAGCCTCTAGCCACTTTTCCAACTCTTAAAACACACTCAAAATCCCTACTCTAATATCTAACCCTACATACATCTAACTCCATCATATGAAAAATGTTGTCTAGCATAGACATGTTTGATAATTCCAAAGAACTCGCTGCCTTCTTTCATAAAATTATTTGGTGTGTTTCATATTTAATGCAATGTAATCAGTGATATCAATATTTTCATAAAATGTATTACTTACTTTTGTTCTATGTGTGTTTGTGTGTTTGTGAACATGTAGCATTCAACATCATGCCAAGGAAATGACCGAAGCCTCTAACACCGGAAGAACGTGCAGTTAAAAATGAAAGGAGAAGAGAATAAACAAATGTAGCTCATGAAGCAAAGGAATTGCAGCCCATACAACCAAAAATTCCCATGCAATCTAAGAGAGATGTCAAATTGGCAAAAAAAAGGGCATGAATGAGGAAAGTTTGTGGAAGGACAGGAATGGATACCAAATTTGGGGGCACATCATCAACCATAGGTGAATCTCAATGCACCTCTCCAGTTGAAGACACATCGGCAACAACATGTGGTTTTCTAGGTACATCGAAAATCACATCTCCAATTGAAGACACACCATCAACAACATTGTGTTTTGAAAGTAAATCAGAAAACACATCTCTATTTGAAGGAAATCCACAAATGACATCTCAAGTTGGAGGTACAACATCGTTTACATGTCAATCTCAAGGTATGTCATCAATTGCACCTCTGATTGAAGGTACGTGATCTATCCCCGATGTTGTTGACCTTCCTAATGTTGACACAAATTTACATTTGAGAACTCCTCCTAGAGTTTTGCATAGAAAACCTACATTTTTTATTGATATTGATTCCAATGTTTTGAAATGGATTCCTAATAAGATTCCAAAATGTACATGCCAAAGATATGCAAATAGGATATGAAGTTTATTTTTTGCGAAGCTAAGTGAGGGTGGAAGATGTCAACTATTTGTTGAAATGATGAGGCAACTCAAATTTAGGCCCACCATGAAGGCTCTTGGGCTAAGACTTTTGAATGAATCAAGTGAAAATTCTATTGTAAAGAACTTGATGAGTGCATATGAGAGCATGGGTTCTACCTCATGCATGAAGGATAGTTGTGCCACACGATGTGTGATGAAAACACTGTTAAGCAATCAAACAAGGAACAAGGTGAACCTTACAAAGGCAAGTAAGTCTTTGAAAATAATTATATAATCTCTAATGAGAGCCAAAGGAAGGCATGAAAGAGTGGAGGATCCAAATAGCAATGAGTTATGGGCATTCTCAGGTAGAGTTCCATAGAAAGATACAAGAATTGCTCAAGGCTTGAGGTATTTAATAGTGAATTATTGGAAGGATATCACAAGGACCTCTCCTAATCAAAGAGATGTTGTAAGAAGGAGAATTGGTAGTAAAATCCATGAGCCACATCCAATGCATTATTTGGATACCACTCAAACCCAATTTTTTGTTGATTTTGTACAAAAGTTTCTTGAAATTAAAATATGCCAAAGGTATTTTGAAATGCTAAAGACTTGTTATGTCAAAATAAATCACACATGCACTACTTGTTGTTGTATGGTTCATATTGAGTTTTCTAACCATTATGATGTTTATCGACGTATATGTGTAGATATGCATACTGACAATGTTTTGCAGGAATGTAACATAATGCCTCCACCTAAATCATCAAGGAAACTTTTATCTTCCATTTTTATGTGAAAGAGAGGATGGTCAATTCTTTTACAAGAAGTCATGTTTGGATGGAACATGTGATCATTGTGGTGGCATGCAACATTTGCCAATTTTCCAACACATGGCTAGTACACACACAATTGGAGACAAAATTGTGGAATTTAGCAAATATAAGATAGTGGCATACAGTCTAAAAGATGAGAAAGAAGCAAATAAGTGTGAATTGGTCAGTGATAAGATTCCAGTGTATCCGTTTATGGGCATTTTTGTGATTAGGTGGTATATGAGTATGCAAGGCATACACACAAAGACCAATGGTTGGAATCAAAGTTCAAGTTATGCAAGGACACATTTCCACTTTGTCATATCGTTTTAGTTGTCGAATTCGCTGAGAACTGCACACAACAACCACAAAATGAGGTGCAATCACAGTACTGCAACTCCATGCAGGTTGCTATATTTGTGCATATAGCATTCATTCATGCAAATGATAGTACCGAGGAAAATAGGAAAGTATTGAGGGAGTATCACTTTTGCATCAATGATGATCACACACATTCTACAGAGTTTGTGCAAGGTTGCTTTTAGATGTTCTGTGTTGATCTGGCTAGCAGGGGCATATCATTTAGTGAGCATATCATATGGTCAAATAATTGTACATCATAATTCAAGAACACCAGAATGTTTTACTGGTTGAGTAGGATGCATAGGATCAGTGGTGTTCATCATATGTGGAACTTATCAGAGGCCGGGCATGGAAAGGGGAAGCATGATGGAGCAGGTGCATGTATCAAAAGAGGCCTAGCATGAGAAGAGTTAAAGTACACAAACAGTGTAAAGTTGACAGATGCAAGATCAATTGTCCAGTGGTGCAATGGTGCAATGGGTCCAAGTAGTGAAGGTAATTATTTAGTTCATAGATTTTTTCATTTAGTAGATGATACTAACATTGCAAAATATGAGTATTATTGTACACTAATAGGATCGAGCAAGCTACACTCTTTTAGAAGCTCCAATGCAGGTACATGGACTATCCATATGTGGAAGATGGCATGCTTTTGTTTTGCATGTACACTTCAAGCATGGAATGATTGCGAGTCAACATAGTGGGTTGATGAATGGTTTGTAAGAAGTCTAACCCCACTTGACACTTATCAGCTCCCGACGACTCTACAAATCATGGAGATGCAATCATCCATTGACTTTGATCATGTATCAGACCTACTAAAACCAAGTAATATATCTTATTTATAGGTTTTATTATGATGCTTAGTAAATACATCTAACAAGATGAACATATCAATGCAAGGCACATTTATGCGGTGATTTTAGATGAAGACAATGAAGAGGGTACAGATTATTACCTGTTTCATTGTATCGAGGCCAAAGATAAATTGGAGGCCCTAGTTATAGATGGAGAAAACATATTTTATCCTACAGGTTCAATGGTTGTTAGTGGAACATGGCTTCGAAGGTACCCAGTTAAGAATGTTGCAATTTGGTTTTTTGAGGACTTCGACACACATCAAAAGATTCTTCACTACTCGAACCTTGTCGTTGCCACCAACATTCATTTGATCAAATATAAGGGCAGACCTGCGAACAAGAAATTGTGGAAAGTGTGTGAGTCTGACCACGAGGCAATACTTGACACAATAAAGAGTAGAGAAAACCTAGATGGATCCCTGGATTGATTTGTAAGTATGCACATTTAATTTTTAAAGTCATGTTATTGATCATTTCTTTCTTTCAAGTGTTTAAGTTTGATTGTGTAAGGGTTTGCAAAATTGCATTAATGTAGATATGCAAAATGATGGTTAAATGCTGCTCTCTATTGACCACCTTTAAGTTGGTATTCTGATCATTAACAGGGAGGTTAACCAATTACAAACACAAGTTCATCCAACTCAAACCAAAAATTTTCCCTAACAACTCTTTTTCATCAACTCTTCACTATTTCAACCTAGTTTCCTTGTACGTGTCCAAACACCAAAACCAGGGCATAACTATCGACCCTCTTAACAAACACACAAACCATTTAGGGTTTTAGATACCCATTACACTCATTCCAAACATATCTCAAATGGGCATATCACTCTTTTGGACAAACACCTTGCAATCGAGCTTTTTCACCATTTTAGACCCCCAAATAGGTCACTTTTCCAAAGGACCTATACCTTAAAAATTAATTTTCACCCAAATTTTGATTGGGAAGCACTCACTAGCCAACAAAACCCAAAATTCCACAATTACTTTGTAGAGACACATTTCCCAAACCACCCTACCATGATACCCTCATTTCTTGCTCTTTACATGGGGGTTTATTGAAAAAAAATCTTCTAGGGCTTTCCTAACCCAACCAATACCTGCAACACTTCATAAAATACCTACAAAAACTCAAAAGGACAAAAGATCTTTTCTGCCCCCAAGTTTCCTATCATTTTCCCACTCAAACCACTCAATTTCACCCAAATTAGGTTACTTTTTCAAAGGGACTCTACTTTAAGCTTTATCTTTCACTCAAAATTCAATTGGGAAAACTTCTACATGTTTTCAAACCAAATAATCCACCATTTACCCTCAAACAATCATTCACCCAAGCATCGAATCACAAAACCCTCCTTTTAAGCCAAATAACCCAGGGCTTATTGAAAATAACACATCCAACCCTCACCAAAAATTGTCAATACCTCAAATAAGTCTAAATACCTCTGTCCAAACTTAATTCATCAAGAAATAACATTAGACAACCTTTTTACACACTTTACTATCTCAAAACCTCACTATTTCACTTTGAAAACACAAATTTTCACTCTAAGGCTTCATGCTCAACAGAACACTCGACCTCCCTTGCACAAATTCCACATTCTTACACTAGTTTATTAATGTTGCAGACCCATTCCTCAAGTTACAGTGGCCACAATGAGAGGAATGGGTCAGTTTACCATGTTAAATGACTTTCAAACCTTATTTGACAACATCTTGACTCATTCATCCTAACTAGACTCAACTCAAAAATGGAGGACAATGTGCTTTGCACCATATTCCCTATTAGTGTTTGATTTCATATGCATTTATGACTGTCATTGATCCTTTTGTGATTGTGACTATAGGTAATACCGAATTTTGTCAAAGTTTAAGAAAAGAACATCGGTTGGTGGTGCAAGTGTTTTGTGGTATGAGAAACATCGATTGCTAGTGCATTTTATGGTTGTCAATCTTCTCTTTCTTTTCCATCTAGTAGATTTCTCATATTCTTATATGCTACATGTTTTATGTTAATTATGTCAGTGATATATTTGAAATTTATAGGTAGGATCATCGAGAGATGAGAAAGTAGCGAAGGGCCGCATCACAATTGTAGGACCTTCAATCGACCTCCTTATCTAGCATGCATGAAGGTGATAGTAGATCTCATCAGGTGTATGACTGACATTATTTAGTTATTGCTCTTTTAATGATTTTTATGTGAGTCCATGTCTAAGATTGATAGGCTTTTGCAAGTTTTTTGTGGACCAAATTCCTATGAGAGTACACAACCATAGAGAGGCTACTACCCATGTGTTTCGTAGGGAGCAGGGGATGTACATGTTTTGAAGCTTTTTGGAATGCAAATAATTGCGCCAGCTGAGGTGGATTGGAGAAAATAAATTAGGTAGCAGCTCCTTTTGTTTCTTCTTGTACAATATATTTCATGATCTGGGTTGCAAATGGGAGGATTATTTCCCCGCATGTATTGTTACAAGTATTGACAAATGGGAAGATTTCCAAGATGTTCTTCCATCACTATTGTAATATTTGTCATTGACTTAGTGTATTTTTTGATATACAAAAATTATGAGAAATTAATACATGCAAATGTGTATATTCCTTAATATATGCCTCAATTAAATGTGTATATTACATTTAAAATTAGTTGTAATGCTTCATGGTTTACATTTTAAGTTGTCTTCAAGGAAAAGCATGTGGATTTATGAGTAAGAATGAAATAATGTCTAATATAATTGTAGAAAAGCATATTTTATTGCCCCTACCTTGTCAATCCTACCAAATTGGCAAGCTAGTGAGCTCACTGGCTTGCCAATTCCATAGGGTTGACAAGGTAGGGGCAGCATATGCCTCATAGAAATTGATGCAACCTAGGTCATCTCTAGCATACCTCAATTCCACCTAAGACTCCTTTGGAGCAACTTGCTAAAAACTTGAAAACAACACTATCCAAGGCCTCAATTAGGCCATATTTACAAAGAGAATGTGTTTTAAACTTTTCCTTTCACGCAAAACTCGATTGGGAAGCACTCACCTGCTAGAGGAAACACCTAATCCACAACTTTTAGGGAAAGATAGGCCCTGCAACACCCCAAACACTAAAGCCCTCACTTTTCATAATATACCCTAGGGCTTATTGAAAAACTATGCTCCATGCCTTCTCACACCTCAAAACCAATTCAAAAACTTTGGAATAACCCTAAACATGCTTAAAAGAACAAGAAAAATGACTTCCCTCAAACATTTCCCACTTTTACCCTCTCTAACCTCACTTTCTCATGTAAAAACACCCCAAATGCCACCTAAGGCATCACCAAAAATCAGTATGCGGACCTCCCCTGCTCAAGAAACAATGAATTTTTTTTTATCTATCTCAACTAATCCTATCCACCGAGTTACAACATCATACAACAGGTGGAAGGCTTAAAACACCATTTTAAATGCACTCACCCTTGAAACAGGGCTCACAGACTGACCTCCAGTAAAATACCTATTAAATGCACAAAATTGAATGAAATTTCTTCAAACCAAGTTTTTTAAATAGTTAACTCTACCACCCACTATTTTCCTTTAAGAAGCAAGCACAACCACCCTATACGGAACCATACAATACCAATAAACTTCAAAAATTCTAGAAAAACTCAAAAAATGGCATGGGAATAACAAGATTTTATTGTTTTTCTTTCTAACATGGTTTCTCCAACCTCAAAATTGAACATAAGATGCCTTTTAAAACATGAAAAAAACCAACTACCATCCTACAACTGACTTCAACCAATTTCCAAACTCGTTATGGATGTTGGAGTACAAAATTGCACTTTTTTACATATTCTTGTTGACAAAATTTTTGCTCATTTTGCATTATTTTGAAATTTGACCCTCCTAGACTCCTAAAACATTAGATATGGTCTACCTAGACCTTATTGAATCCAAAAAACATGACCTCACTCTAGAAAAAATGGCATTCAACCTATCTTGACAACTTTTATCAAACTTGACAACATTTTCACTATGATTTGCAACTTCCACAAAATAGAAACATAAGACCTTAAAACTTCACCAATTAAATTTGAATGGTCATAATGGACCTTATTGGACTCAAAAAACCCAAACAACCTTGACTCATTTGGAGCATGTTTGATGCTTTGGCAAGCTGAGATAGGTGTGGGAATAGGACTTTCAATAAACCCTCCCTAAATTTGCTAAATATGAAGGTTTTGTGAAAAGTGCACTCCATGAGCGGTTCCTTGGCTAAAGGTTGTAGATTTTGTGGTTTTAGAGGGTATTTAATGAATTTACACAATAAAATCTCTTGGTTTTCGCTATCTCGAAGGTGTTTCTCTTGGTGGCAAATTCTTGCTTAGCGAAAAAGTTGTCAAATGCAAGTAGTTAAAAGTTACAAAGTGGTGAAAATTTCATTCTGCAACTCGTGTGACCAAAAAAATTGTTCCAACACATCCATGTGGGTACATTTATACTAGGAATGGTCCTCTTTTTGCACTGAAACACACATAATCACTCTGAGCTACGTTTAACCGACAAAATCCCTTAAGAGTCCAAAGTGCAAAATGGTTGTGAACTCCAGTATGCTCGTATTCAAACACCATGATGCTTAGTGTTAGGGTTAGAAGGTAGATATATAACAATTTAAATGCATATTTGAACAATAAAATAGAGTAATAAAACACACATAGAAGACAACACAGAGAATTTAACGTGGTTCACCCAATCTGGGCTACATCCACAAAACTGCAGCTATCCAATGATTTTATTATCCAGTGCAAAACCTATTACAATATTGTGAATAATTCCATACTACATATCTCCATCCCAACCACTTGTAACAAGCTTTTAGAAGCTTCCAAAAATTAGGGTTTACAAAGTCAGTTTTTTCCTTTTTCAGTGACAACGAAAAAAGGTGAAAATGTACAGTATAGCATGAAGAGTGTACAATACTAAAAATGTACAGTATAGCATGATCAGTCACCACATATCAACACTTAGAAACTTCTCGTCTGAGCCTATAAGATCATGTTGGGCCCCTATACAATAACCTCTCTTGATTTTTGCTATCTCAGAGGCATTTTCCCGTGGTGGTGAATTCTCGCTTGGGGAAAAAGTTGTCAAATGCAAGTAGTTGAAAGTTACAAAGTGGTGCAACTTTCATTCTACAACTCGTGTGACCAAAAAAACTATCCCAACACATCTAGGTGGGTACGTTTACCCTAGGAATGGTCCTCTTTCCCACTGAAACACGTGGAATCGCTCTGAGCTACGTTCAACTAGTAGAATCCCTTAAGAGTTCAAAGTGCAAAATGGTTGTGAAATTTGGCATGCTCGTATTCAGACACTGTGATGCTTAGAAAATTCTCATCTAAGCCTATGGGATCATGTTCGGCCCCTCTACAATAACCTCTCTCAATTTTTGCTATCTTGGAGGCATTTTCCTGTGGTGGCAAATTCTCGCTTGGAGAAAAAGTTGTCAAATGCAAGTAGTTGAAAGTTGCAAAATGGTGCAACTTTCATTTTGCAACATGTGTGACCAAACAGACTGTCCTGACATATCCATATGGGTATGTTTACGCTAGGCATGGTCCTCTTTCCCACTGAAACACGCGGAATCACTTTGTGCTACATTCAACCAAAAAAATCTCTTAAGAGTCCAAAGTGCAAAATGTATGCGAACTTCAGCATGCTTGTATTCAGACACTGTGATGTTTAAAAAAATTCTCATCTAAGCCTATGGGATTACATTTGGCCCCTCTATAATAACCTCTCTTGGTTTTCGCTATCTCAGAGGTTTTTTCCCGTGGTGGTGATTCTCACTTGGGGAAAAAGTTGTCAAATGCAAGTAGTTGAAAGTTGCAAAGTGGTGCAACTTTCGTTCCGCAACTCGTGTGACCAAATAGAATGTCTCGATGCATCTGAGCGGGTATGTTTACACTAGGCATGGTCATCTTTTGCACTGAAACACGCGGAATCGCTTCGAGCTACATTTAACCGGCAAAATTCCATAAGAGTTCAAAGTGCAAAATGGCTGTGAACTTCAACATGCTCGTATTCAGACACCTTGATGCTTAGAAACTTCTCATCTAAGCCTATGGGATCATGTTGGAACCCTTTACAATATCCTCTCTCAGTTTTTGCTATCTCAGAGGAATTTTCCCGTGGTGGTGAATTCTCGCTTGGGGAAAAAGTTGTCAAATGCAAGTAGTTGAAAATTGCAAAGTGGTGCAACTTTCGTTCTACAACTCGTGTGACCAAACGGACTGTCTTGATGCATCTAGGTGGGTACGTTTATGCTAGGCATGGTACTTTTTCCCACTAAAACACGTGGAATCGCTTTGAGCTACGTTCAACCGACATAATCCATTAAGAATCCAAAGTGCAAAATGGCTATGAACTTCAACATACTCGTATTCGGACACTCTGATGATTAGAAACTTCTCATCTAATCCTATGGGATCATGTTGGGCCCCTCTACAATAACCTCTCTCAGTTTTTACTATCTCGGAGTTGTTTTCCCATGGTGGTGAATTCCTACTTGGGGAAAAAGTTGTCAAATGCAAGTAGTTGAAAGTTGCAAAGTGGTGCAACTTTTTTTCTGCAACTCGTGTGACCAAACAGACTGTCCCAACACAATCAGGTGGGTACGTTTACACTAGGAATGGTCCTCTTTCCCACTGAAACATGCAAAATCGCTTCGAGCTACATTCAACCGGTAGAATCCCTTAAGAGTCCAAAGTGCAAAATGGTTGTGAACTTCAACATGCTCATATTCAGACACCGTGATGCTTAGAAAATTCTCATCTAAGCCTATGGGATCATGTTGGGCCCCTCTACAATAACCTCTCTTGGTTTTTACTATCTCAGAGGCGGTTTTCCGTGGCATGACGAATTCTCGCTTGGGGAAAAATTTGTCAAATGCAAGTAGTTGAAAGTTGCAAAGTGGTGCAACTTTCATTCTGCAACTCGTGTGACCAAACAAATTGTCCTGATGCATCCAGGTGTATACTTTTATGCTAGGAATGGTCCTCTTTTGCAATGAAACACGTGAAATCGCTCTGAGCTATGTTCAACCAACAAAATCCCTTAAGAGTCCAAAGTGCAAAATAGTTGTGAACTTTAGCATGCTTGTATTCGAACACCATGACATTTAGAAACTTCTCGTCTAATCCTATGGGATTATGTTGGGCCCCTCTATAATAAAATCTCTCAATTTTTGCTATCTCGAAGGCGTTTTCTCGTGGTGGTGAATTCTCGCTTGGGGAAAAAGTTGTCAAATGCAAGTAGTTGAAAGTTGCAAAGTGGTGCAACTTTCATTTTGCAACTCGTATGACCAAACGGACTGTCCTAACGCATCCAGGTGGGTACGTTTACATTAGGCATGGTCCTCTTTCCCATTGAAACACACGGAATTGCTTTGAGCTACATTCAACTGGCAGAATCCCTGAAGAGTCCAAAGTGCAAAATGGTTGTGAACTTCAACATGCTCATATTTGGACACTGTGATGCTTAGAAAATTTTTGTCTGAGCCTATGGGATCATTTTGGGCCCCTCTACAATAACCTCTCTCAGTTTTTTCTATCTCAGAGGCCTTTTCCTGTGGTGACGATTTCTCGCTTGGAGAAAAAGTTGTCAAATGCAAGTAGTTGAGTGTGTAAAAATGACTTTTTAGCCATTCCACCCATCCTACTGTAACTTAGTGGAATGGAATGATTAGGGGTAGGGAACATATGTGCATGGTTTCTAGAGTAAGGGAGGCGAGTTGAGTGGTTTGGTGTGATGCCCTAATTGGCAATTTGATGAGTTTTGGTGAAATTCAGTGGTTTAAGAGTGGAAATGGTTGAAATCCTTTGGGGAAGCAATTTGTGAGGGACTTTTAAGCATGTTTAGTTATTTTAAGCATTTTTGATGCATTGGAAAGGTGTTATGAGTTGTGGGAATAAACCCACCCTAAACTTGCTAAAAATGAGGGTTTTGTAAAACTAGGCTTAAAGGAGCGGTTCTCAGGTTAAAGTTTGTGGATTTTGAGGTTTGTTTGTCTAGTAAATGACTATCTATAGTTATTTGGGATGCACAAATAGTTTGGAGTACAGTTGCTTTGAAAATTTGGCCTAATTGGCTAATTAGAACAGCGTAGTAGCCTTGTTTTGTTGGTGTTGGTCGAAAGTGACCTGGTGTGTTTTTGTGATACATTTTTGAAGGCTTAAAAGGGTGTCTGAAAAGGTGAGTGGCTTGTTTATTGGCAGTAAGATTTCCAAGAAAAGGTGAAGAAGTTGGGTTTACAAACCTACAAGACAAATAGTGAAGTTTGAGGAGAATCACCCTTGATAGGGTTTGGAGAAACAAAGGTTTGGTGTATCAGTTGGATTTCTATTTAGTTGATTGAAGGCCTCCTTGCTCTACATCATGCTATTGCTTACTATTATGCTTTGATAGATTTTTTCCAAGCATCCATAGCTTGTTCGAAAGCACTTGTTTTATAATTTTAGCCTTACCAGCAAGGCAGTGAATTGATTGATAAAATGCTTTGGTAGACATGTATGAAAAATTTTGTAGCAGAGACAAGGCAGCGAATTGTTTGAAATAAATGCCTCAAAGAAATGTGGTCCCATGGTGATGGAATGCCATGAAAAGCACATTGAGACCACATTTCTTTGAGGCACTTTTTTGAACAGTTCAATGCCTTGTCTATGCTATTGCTTATTATTATCCTTTGATTGATTTTTTCCAAGAATCCATCTAGCTTGTTTGGAAGCACCTGTTTTAGGCTTTTAGCCATAGCAACAAGGTAGTGAACTGTTTGATAAAATGCTTTGGTAAACATGTACAAAAAATGTGGTAGCATAGACAAGGCAGTGAATTGTTTGAAAAAATGCCTCAAAGAAATGTGGTCTCATGGTGATGGAATGCCATGACAATCCATAGCAATTTTCTTGTCATGGAATTCCATCACCATGAGACCACATTTCTTTGAAGCATTTTTTTCAAGTAGTTCATTGCCTTGTCTATGCTATTGCTTGCTATAATTATGCTTTGATATATTTCTTCCAAGCATCCATAGCTTGTAAGAAAGCACATGTTTTAGGGTTTTATCCATAGCAGCAAGGCAATTAACTGTTTGATATAATGCTTTGATAGACATGTATGAAAAATGTGGTAGCATAGAAAAGGAAGTGAACTCTTTGAAAAAATGCCTCATAAAAATGAGGTCTCATGGTGATGGAATGCCATGACAATCAAAAGCAATTTGATTGTCATGGCATTTTATCACCATGAGACCACATTTATTTGAGGCATCTTTTGAACTAGTTCAATACCTTGTCTATGGCTTGTCATGACATTCCATCACCACATTTATTTGATGCATTTTTTTTTCAAACAGTTCACTGCCTTGTCTATATTATTGCTTACTATTATTCTTTTGATATATTTTTTGAAGTATCCATAGCTTGTTCGAAATCACTTGTTTTAGGCTTTTAGCCATAGCAACAAGGTAGTGAATTGTTTGACAAGATGCTTTGGTAGACATGTATGACAAATGTGGTAACATAGACAAGGTAGTGAACTATTTGAAAAATACCTCAAAGAAATTTGGTCTCATAGAATGCCATGATAAGAAAATGCAATTGGTAGCTGCTCCTAGTTATTAGTTATGCAAAGTGAAGTAATGCTTTGACTTTGAAAGATGTGCAATGCAATGTAATCAACGATATGAATATAAACTACAAAAATCCATTTTTTACAATTCATTAGTTAAAATATTTATTTTATTTTCTCTCTATATCTCTATATGCTATGGATATACCTTTCATTTTAATTTTTAATTTTTTTTTTAATCTCTTGTTCTACAATTTTTCCTGATTTTTTCAAAAACTCTTATACTTTTGGTTTGTCAAAATTTTCCCCGAAATATTTTTGCTACTATGCATTGGAAGCATGAAGCATACACGTGAATACACACAATATAGGTGAAGTATACATGTGAATAAGTGAGGCACAAGTAACTGAAGCATCCAAAGGATACAAACCACCACTCATGGAGCTTATTTACATAATACGCTTTAGATGGGGCTTATTGAGCAATCAACAGTAATTAATTAAGCATTAGATATAAAAAAAATCCATGCCTACAACATTCAAGCATACAATTTACACGATACACATGATAACATCATTCAAGAATGGCAGTAGCAAAATAAGATTTTCTTTAATCAAAAAGACGAAAGGCTATACAATGATATATATTGATAAAAGTATATACAGTATATCCAAAAAAACCATACAGGCTTATTACAAAGGAGCCTAATGGACATAAAATGTCACATATATATCGATAGTACAAAACATATGTTCCAAAATGCCACATAGGCATACAACAAACAACCCTAATACATAGTCATTTCACTCTAGGGGAAGGAAATAGATCTCATGCTGCCTTTGAAATTCGGCTAGATGGAGTGACTGTTATTTCTCTTGTCTTTCGAGCATGCTCACTAGTCCTCCTCTCTTCACTCTAGACCTTCAACTGATACAATAAAAAATAAATATTTTAATACATATAAATTGAATTGTGGAATGGCATATAACAAAATATATAATCACTTACTGCATACGTATAGTCATCATGCACATTTACAACATCACCACGTCCACGATCTGTAGTGACAACCACCTGTAGAAACCATCAAGATAGAAATTAAACTACATAAAAGTATCATGAAAATTTTCTATAATAGACCATAAAAGAGAAAATATAATGTCAAATTGACTAATCTGCATACCTCTCTCAATGGATCAGAACTGGCTATTGTTGCATCAACTCCATGGTCCATCATTCCACCAACATCACTAGGGTTGTTTGATGTCAACAACTGCAAATGAAACAATATCTCAGGTATCATGTTGATATAAAGACCAAGAGGGGATAATGGAACATAAGGTGAAATAAGAGAGGGTAATGGGATGGGAATATAAGGGATTAATGGAACATAGGATGGACTAGTATTGATTGATGGGATGGGCTAGGATGGGATAACAAAATATAGGGTGGACAACCAGAGGTTAATGGGATGCGATTACTAGGGAATAATGCAACATAGGGTGAATTAGGTGTCTAGGGTTTGACTATAGTACACAAAGTGTGAACTTGACCTGTGTGTAGAAATAATAGAGAAGAGTTATATAGGATGAAATGTGGATAAAGATGGTATAACATAGGATGATATAAAGGAAAATAAGGTGGAACATCTAGGGTGAAATAATAATGGGTACAATAAGATGGGAGTAGAAGGACATAATGACACATAGCATGGACTAGAAGATAAATTAGTGGGATGGGCTAGGAGGGGATCATGGAAAATAAGGTGAACTATTAAATGTTAATGGTATGGGATTAGGAAGGAATAAATGAACAAAAAGTGAATTAGGAGAAGATAATGTGACACAATCAAGGAATACAAATGCAATGTTTGTGTTTCTCATCAATTTTTTAGATTTTTATATATGAAAAATCATGAAAACTAGCTAACATAGTTTTATAACACCATTAATGAATAAAGGCTACTTGAGTGTAAGTTGTTTAAGGATATGAATTGTGAGGTGTGGAGGAAGAAGGTGCACCAGGAAACTGTTTTAAATCCAAAACATGTTATGAGACAAACATTCAAATATAACATTCAACTGTTCAAATGCAAATAATATCTTTAATACTAGTTGCATACATGTGGACTCATCATCGAGAATGTATAAGGGTCTGTAGGAATAGAGCATGTCTCATGAACAGTCTGATCCTAAAATTTCATCATATCAAAATTCTACTAATTTAGTTATTCTTAAATTTTAAAATATAATTTAATAAACAACATTAAAATAACTTGCTAAATTTTACCTAAATGTCAATGCTGAATGTATCATTCATAATATCATCTGTGAAAGCCATCACCTCTGCAACTGATGTAGGATGTGTAGCTGCATCATGAGCACTCTGATAATCATACATGCAAACAACACCACAAGCACCACAATGGTCGGGTAGAGCTCAGGGCCTACACGTCTCCTACACACCAGGCTCTACTAGAGGACTCACACAGTGTAAAATGGTCTAGCTGAGTGAGTCAATCGAATTCAACGTGTCCACCTCTACACCATCCTTAACAATGGAAGGAAAAATGACATGCTCCACCATGGTTCTGGCCAAGGGTCTTGGTGCCAACTGTGGATTATTTCGTGTAGCAGGTCTATCATGTGTGGAGCCCCCACCTCTACCCTGAAAGTCTAAGATGTCAAAATAGTTTGGCATTTTATTGAGGACAAACTCACAATAGAGTTTCCTCAAAAATTATTATGGCACCTCATGGTTATTGCATGGAGGTTGGTCAAATACCCTCCACCACTGCTCCCAAATTTATTTTTAATTAACTCATGGTGGCACCAATGGATGGGGAACCTCCTGAATGCATGATACAAGGGTTCATTGGTTCTCGGGTCTATAAATAGGGCACAGAAGTCAGCTTTGCTAATTTTTTGTTTTTTGACATCTGCATATGAAAAACCCTTAGCATAAAAAATTTTCATATCATGCCTCTTATTTGACCAAAAATTTATTTGCTCGCTTATTTCTCCTACATGATTTACAATTGACTTCAATGATTCAGAAATCCCTCTCCTATAAGGGTGGGTTTCAACATGCTCGATTAATCTTCCAATTAATTGTTGAATGTCTCTTTTATTGTTTTCAATTTGATTTTGAATATTTTCTTGTGTTCCTTCAAGATGCCTATGAATTGATGGAGGGGTTTCGGGTTGTTCTTGTATAGGAGGCTCTTCGTGAGGGGGTGATTGTGAATTCTCAATGTTTCGAGGTGGAGATTCATTCCCTAAGAATTAGAACAATTTTTTATTATAAAAACCTATTTAATTTTCATTCTAAATCAAATTCAAAATAAATAGAATAAAAATACACACCTCTTTACAATCTTCGACCTCTCTAATGTGTTGACGACATCCTCGTGGAAAATTGCAAGCTAAGGATGCAAACAATGGACGATATTTCGCGAGCATGAGTTACAAACCTCAAATTCTCCAAGTCAAGCCATGGGTTGAAGAGAAATGAGGGTTTGAAAGCTCTTTTTGGCTTTTATTCTAAGTTTTTCATTTGGTGTGCACCAAATGGCTTATTTCGGCCTATTTTTGTGAGTTTTTCATTTTGGCACCAAAATTGTGTCACAGATTGGTGCACTTACCCATATCCTTCCACATTTTTCATGTCCATGTCTACCAGGGTAGTTGCAACTACATCTTCTAACAAAATTCCTCCGTCCATTATCATTTAATGGATTCCATGCCCCATTTGAAAGCTCCCATTTTCGCACAGGCAGGGGGGTTGCTGGCAAAGGTTGGAGAGTCTGGCTTTACAACTACCAATTGTGTTTGCTTGAAATTTATTGAAGGGTTTACAAAAAAATCCATGTTGCGTATATCCAAGAATCATTGCATTCCATGATACCATATTTCTTAAGGTATTTAGTTAAACAGTCCATGTCACGTCCCTTGTCTGTGCTTCCACATTTTGCATGCATGTTTATCAGAGCATTTTGGCTTGTCTTCCATTCACTGCAATAAATTTATATGACCAAACTCTTTCCCAACACCCACAAACTTCCACTATGCGGGAAATAATGTTTCGAATTTGGTTTGAATGATAGGCGGGAACTAGACGGTTCAATGCTGACCGCAACTAGTTAGCGGGATTGCATAGAGAAAAAAAATAGGTACTGGTGAAATGAGCAAATGGAATGGGTCCTGCACTAGCCACCTAAGTGTTCAACACTTAGAGTGTTTTGTTTAAGCCCAACCTTCTCTCAGGAATTTGCAACATCAAGGGCAAGTCTCCCCTCTTCACGACATCCATCAAAAAGCAGTTGAAAATAATAGATCCTCTTTGTTGGGATGTGAAGCCCAACGGTCATTCGACCCTTCATCTCCTCCCAACTCTTTAGTTCATAGGTGAATATGAGTGGATAAATATGTGTATAGTCTATGTATTGTTGCATTGTATCATTGGATTAATAAGAGTGTTTCCTTGTTTTCTTGGTGGACGTAGCCATTTTATGGTGAACCACATTAAAATTTGTGTTATGCTATGTTGTGTGTTTATTTTTTGTTTATTCATTTTGTTGTTAGTTATGTTTTTATCTGCTCCTTAATACTCAATAATTAGTATTAGGGCTCAGTTAGAGCCAAGGAGTGGATATGGAAGATAGTGTACTTATTTTAACCAAACAAGAAATTGAAGCAAATGTTTGGGTGCTAGGTACAGGAGCTTCGTTTCATGTTACTTCATGTAGGGCATTTTTCAAAACCTTTCAAAGCGGTGTTTTTGGTAAGGTCCTTCTTGCAGATAATAAATCTCTTGATATTGTTGGCATAGGAGATGTTTTGTTGAAACTAACAAATGGAAAAAATTGGTTGATAAGGGATGTCAGGTATGTTTCTCAACTAAAACATAATTCAATTTCAGTTGGGCAATTGAGTTCTCAAGGATGTGGAGTAACTTTTGAACTAAGTAGATGGAAGGTGACAAAAGGATCCCGACTGATTCCAAAAGGCGGCAAATTAAAAACTTTATATGTGTTGGAGAGTCACAATGAAGTGGGAGTTGCAATGGAAATGGTGGATAGTGACACAGAGCCTTGGTTCAAGAGGCTCGATCACATGGGTAGCCCAAGGTCTTGAGGATTCACACAAAAGGAATCAATCTTCGAAGCTAAAAGGTAACAAGAGGGTCACGTTTGATCTTCCTAGTCAAAAGGAGCGAAAAGAAGTGAGGAATTCCATGAAACGTAGGGTGAGAAATTATGATTTCAATTCCACAAATAAGAATTTAAATTACAAGTGTTACCTCAGAAGAAACAACTGTTGTTGTTGTTGAATGTGGAATTTTGTTAATGGAAATAGATGAAACTCCCTTGGTTGCAAAATCTATTGTAGAAGCCACTCCAATGGATGAAGATGTGCCATCTATTGAAGCGGAATTATAGAATCAAGAATTTGGGGATGAGAATTGCTCTGAGAAGATCGTCATGATGGTTGACCCTATTGCAGAAATTCAAGAGGTACCTTGCCAAGAAGTGGAATCGATAGAGGCACATAATATTGTTTTGTTTGAGATGACAGATAATGGAGGGTACAAGAATGGTGATGAAACTACAACATTTGATCTTTCCAGGGCTGATGCAGCCAAGAATGATGGAGTGTATTTTTGCCAGGTTTTGGATTTGGCTCCCACACAGGATTTTTCCCAAAAAATAGAAAAGGTTATGGGGGTTCTTGGTGATTATTTGCAGGTCAAAGTTCATGCCTTTGTGGGTGGAACAAGTGTTAGGGAGGATCAACAAATTCTCATGAGTGGTGTTCATGTTGTTGTTGGGAACCCCGGTCGTGTGTTTGACATGTTGCGCACTAAGTGCATCAAGATGTTTGTGCTAGAAACATTGCTGAAGCAGGAAGAGGAACTAGATCCCTTCAACTTTGAGCTTCTCCCCATCGCGCCTATGAAAAGGATGTCGTGCAGAATCATATCTGCGGCTCTAAGACTTGTGAGCATGTCGAACATGTGCAGTGTTGTAGAAAAGGTCAGACATGGTGAGTCATCTAAAGGGTGGAGAGGATGCAAATGGCCATGATTGATTGGTGTGACTTTGTTGGTGGAATGCAGAGTGTGGAAGACCCTGGGGAAAATTGTCTTGTTTCTCCAGATACTAAATTTTTTTGTGCGGGAGAGCCCATAAAGCAAGAGGATGAAGATAGATTAGATGAAATAGGTTATGATGATGTTGCAGGGAAGACAAGCACAAAAGGTGACCGTGTTGTGTTTCTATTCAAGGATTCTTCTCTAGATGAAGGAGTGTTTCTTGAATCGACAAAAAGTAATCTTTTGTTGAGCAAGTTTATGCCTGAGAAAATTATAAAAGGAGATACCCTTGGAGGTTGGTACATATGGTAGGATTGGAGCATTGCTAATAGGTCTAAGACACATGAAGAATGGAAGTCTTTGAAGAGGGAGCTACTGATGGCACAAGACCAGATGGTCCAATTGCAACAAATTGTCAGCTCTGATTTGGCATGGAGAAGACTGATTCGTTGTGTTCATGAGTAGTCATTGGAAAAACTCAAATCTTCGATGGGCCTGGTTGTAGTGTGAATTCAAAAGGGAAATGTAGGGGATGTCATGCAATGCATGGCTATACCAGTTGGACTTCACGGGGGAGATTGTTGGGATGTGAAGCCCAACAATCATTCGACTCTTCATCTCCTCCCAACTCTTCAGTTCATAGTTGAATATGAGTGGATAAATATATGTTTATAGTCTATGTATTGTTGCATTGTATCATTGGATTAAGAAGAGTGTTTCCCTGCTTTCCTGGTGGACGTAGCCATTTTATGGTGAACCACGTTAAAATTCGTGTTATGCTATGTTGTGTGTTTATTTTCTGTTTATTCATTTTTTTGTTAGTTATGTTTTTATTTGCTCCTTAATACTCAACACTCTTTACTATGCAAGATTCAACGACCAAAAATTTTTGCAGCACGCCTTGTTCTATAATAATTATGGTATTGTTATTAAATGCACGACATAAAAGATTTTTGTCCTTGTATTAATTGATGATATTATTTTTTTGTTAATCTGTATTGTATACTGTTACATTGAGTAACGATAAGGAAAATATTGTATCACATCATAGAAAGACAAGAAAATTATATAAAATTATTTTTTGTATGATTTCTATTGTTATTATTCATTACTAAAAGAAGATTTATTGTTCAATTATTCTATTGTGTTAATAGATATAAGTTGTTCTATTTAAACTTCAAACAACTTAATGATCTCTAAACTACTATTTCTAAATATCTCTCCATGTTATCTATATATATTACTCACTCAATAAATTAATATCGTTAGCTTTGTCAAATTAAATCTATATTTTATTTAAAAGAAAGATACCCTCTACCACAAGTAAATAAATAAAATGCAAGGGTTATAGAGATAAGTTGCAGGTTGACCTCTATCCCTAGCAACAATAATAAAAAATAAATGAAACAATCTTCGATTCACATGTTGTTGTGTAATGTTTGACAACAATCAACAAAAAGAAAGAGAATTCGTGTTCAACAAAGGATTGCAGGCCTTTGCTCAATATGAACTGAAAAAAGAAGGGGGAAACAAACAAAAAGAATCAAACAAATAAAATTGAATAATGAGGAACAAAGAAAGTATTTACAATCATAATGGGGAAAGAAAATAATTATAAAACATGTAACAATGGGACACATCCCTCATCATGGAATGAAAGAAATCATGAAAAACTCAAGGTGCAGCAATGGAGGAGCTTGCAAATTTAGGGTTTCCTCCTCCATTCTTCCCTTCAACCTACAAGTAAATGAAAAGATAAAGAATATGAGAAAGGGAGCTTTTTAATAAGCCATATTTATGATTAGGGCTTCATCTTGCTGCCCTAAGATCTAAGGGTGGCGATTCAGTTTCATCCATGATTGAATGCTCAACACATTACTTTTTGTTTAATTTAAAATCTTGTTTAAACTAAGTCAATGGGGATTAATTTCATAAGTGGGAGACTATGAGTTAGCAACCTTTTATAAGTTGTAACTTAAAAGTCTATTATAATTGAATACCATCTTACCAATTTATTTTAGCTTCATGATTATCAAGTGGAGGTTAAAAATCCTATTAGATAAGACATGGGCTGCTGTAAAATTATTTGTGTAAATCAAATAAATGAATTTTTAGGCATGGATTAATTTTAGATAAACAATAAAAGTGTGAAAGAATTTATTTTAAAATTATTTTATCAAATTGATGAAACCTAAATATAAATATTATGATGCATGATTTAAATGTGGGATAATTATTGTTTAAAATATTGTATATTGACTATTTAAAATGGTGTTGTCCAATAATTTTACTCATTTAAATGTGTTTCCACCTAAGAAAAAGGGGTTACCAATTTAATAAGTAATTTTTTTATAGCCAATAAATCAAGAGCTTAGTTGAAAATTGTTCACACTAATTGACTTAAATATTTAAGTTATGAATGTGGATTAAAAAGGGATTTAGATTAAAGGTTGAATAGGAAATTATTTCCAAATAAATTTGATCATTTTTAAAATTAAATTTATCCAATCTAGTGCAACCTAGATATAAATCATTAGTTGACTCAATTTAGTTTATGTAAGATATTTTTATAATGATAGAGTTGGATTAATTTATCATTCTCAACCATACTCCTACCCAATCAAAGTGTTATTATGTAGATTAAATATTTGTTGTTGACTATTACTAACATATGATTAATGAAACTCATGCATGATAACTATTTCATGCCAACACCATTTTATAAGGTTTATGAGAGCTATTGGGTATTTAAAGCAAGTATTGAATAGAACGATTAATTTAGTTCTAGCAAAACTATTCCAAATGAAAGGTTGAGTATATCTAGGTATCCTTACCTAGCTGATTCTTGAGGTGAAGCCTTTTAAATTTTAAAAATGTAAAGCAAACCAACTTAGTAATTACATTAAGATATTTTGATGGATAATTAAAAAACTATATTTGAGTGTTATTGTTATCAAAGCCCTTAACCTTAATCCATGTAAATTTTAAAATAAGTATATGAGGGTTAGTCATTCTATAATTAAATCAATGTGACCAAGTCAAGATTATATGACCCCTTAGGAAAATGTGAAGGAAAAGGTTCAAGTTGAATAAATTTTTTATTGAGGTGGAATTATTAATAACACTATCTCATGAAGATATTAGTAAGAAATTAATGTCATGCATCTATAAAACTTGCCTATAGGAGTCTGTCCTCAAGAAACTATAGTTAATTAAACTAAGAGTTGGTCCCCATTCAATATAACATTAAATATTTTTAGACTTTGAAGTCACCTTGTGCAAAGGTGGCATGATGTGTATGTTTTAAATGATGAACAACCTAAATGCCAATTTTGGTTTGAAATAATGTGGCTCAAAATTTTGAATATCAAAGATCTCATTAAAAGCTAGTGAGATGAGCCACAAATCTATAACAGTTCAAAGATGTTTATTTTTTTCAAAAATCTCTAGCATATTAAAAAAATATTTAAAAGGTGGAACAAAGATATGTTCAAGAACATCTTCATGGAGAAAATTAGGATTGAAGACAAACTGAAGATGTTAAATGTTTGAGTCATAGCAAATGGAATGTTTCAACAAGATTTTTTTAAAGGAAAAAGCATTGATGGTCGAGCACAATGAGATATTACCAAGCAAAGAGATTTATTGAAAATCAAAGTCAAGGGAATCCTAGCTAGAGGTGGGAGACTTAAATATAAAATACTTTCATAACATAACAAAGGTTAAGAGATATCAAAACAAAATATCATCCATACAAACCTCCGATGGTAGCATCCTCACCACTGTTGGGTTCGGTGAAGCCCAAATATTCTTTCTAATTATAACGTCAATTTCTCTCACATTCGAAACAGATTCCTTTTGTGACTGGCTTCTTTTTGGCATGTATTTGCTAATTTAGAAGTTGACCATTTTGATAGATTGTTCCATTTTTGGAGATGAGACTGAATTATAAAGTTGTTGTTGCTTGAATATGTAAAGCATAGAGAATTAATTAAAAAAGAGACAATCCTTGTTGAAAGTGGACATAGCCATTATTGAGTGAACCACTATAAATCTTGTGTTTTTCTTCTATACATTTTTAGATCTTTTAAATTATGTTCTTATTTTATGCAATTTCTTCATTCATTTTGCTTCTACAATTTTTATCAACAATTGGTATCAGAGCCTGGTGGAGAAGCTCGGTGCTAGAAATCGGTGAAGAATTTTTGGAGCCATGGATGATGCAAACAAATGGAACATTGACAAGTTTGCAGGTCAAAACTTCAGTTTGTGGAAGGTACAGATGGATTCATTGCTCATCAAGCAAGATATCTCAAATGCATTGGATGGAAAAGCCAAAGGGAAAGGTTCTTTATCAGACGAAGATTGGGAGAAACTGGACAAGAAAGCAAGAGCAACCATTTGTCTTTCCCTATCCAACAATTTTTTATTTAATGTTTTAGTTGAGAAGACAACACAAGAGTTGTGGGATAAAATCTCTTCAATCTACTAGATGGCATCAACTTCGAACAAGGTATTCATTATGAAAAATTTATATAATTTGAAAATGCGAGAAGGTGGGAATATGTTGAATCATCTAAATGAATTCAATACCTTAGTCATCCAATTGATTTATGTGGGTATTAACTTAGATGATGAAATTGAGGCAATTGTATTATTGTGTTCTTTGTTGAACAACTAGCAAGGTGTGGTGATGGTAGTTAGCACTTTGATGGCTGCCAAAAGTAAATTAAAATTTGATGATGTTGCAGCCACTCTTTTCAGTGAAGAAATGCAGAGAAAAAATCAAGAACCCTCATTCGGTAATGCATTAACTATTGTAAGTACTGGAAATAGAGGTAACAGTCAAGAAAGAGGCAAAAATAATAATAGAAGAAGGTTGAAATCTACACATATATCGAAGTCCAGAGGTAGAAATGGTGCATGTTGGTTTTGTGGCAAATCGGGTCACACAAAAAGGAATTGTTGGAATTATAAAAAAGGCACAAGAAAAAGTTAGCAGTAATGAAGTAAACACTGTAGCTGAAAAAGATGATGGTGTTTTGGTTTTGGCTACTAGTGACACGACTACAGATTTGTGGGTGCTCGATTCCGATGCTTCTTTCCATGCTACTTCATTCCGGGAGGCTTTTACAAATTTCAAAGAAGGTACATTCGGTAAGGTTTTTCTTGGTGATAATAAGGAATGTGAAATCATAGGTAAGGGTGATATAATTTTGCATTTGAAAAATGGAAATAAATTTTTTTTGAAGGATGTGAGATATGTTCCATTGTTGAAATTAAATTTAATATCAATAAGCTAGCTTATTGCTTGTGGGTGTAATGTTAAATTTTCTTTAGATACTTGGAAAGTAACCAAGGGAGTTTTGGTGCTTGCAAAGGGAAATAAGTTGGGTAATATTTATATTTTAGAATGCCATGGTGAAGTGGCAGCTGCAATGACAATTGTGGACATCAGTTCAGAAATTTGGCATAAGAGGCTCGGGCATATGAGCAAGAAAGGGCTTGAAGTTATGCTTCAATGAGATCAACTTCCAAGCTTAAAATTGGTTGATTTGGATTTATGTGAGCATTGCCTTACAAAAGTCGGACCAACTTCTTGAGAAGAGGCCATGACAAGAAAACTACTCCTTTGGAACTTGTGCATTCAGATTTTTTCGGTCCCATGGAGGTAACCTCTTTTGGATGTGCAAATTATTTTGTTGCTTTCCTTGATGATTGCACTCGCAAAGTTTGGATTTATATGTTAAATAGAAAATCAGAAGTGTTTTCAAAATTTAAAATTTTTAAGGCTCTTGTTGAAAACCAGATTGGGCATAAAATTAAATGTCTTAAAACTGATAATGGAGGAGATTTTTTCTCTTCAGAGTTTGACACTTTTTGTGAAAATAATGGCATTCAAAGAATTAAGGTGGTTCCATTCACCCCTTAGGAAAATGGTGCAACTGAGATGTTGAATCAGACGATTCTTGAGAGAGCTTGATGTATTCTCTCAAATGCCAGTTTGGGGAAATAGTTTTGGGCAGAGGCGTGTAATACTACCATTTATTTAATCAATCGCCCTCCTTCAACTTGATTGGATTTCGATATCCCAGAGGAGAGATGGCTTGGAAAAATAATTTATTATCATCATTTGTGTGTGTTTGGTTGTGAAGCATTTGTGCATATTCCAAGGAGTAGCGAACGAAACTTGATTTCAAATCCAAGAGGTGCATATTTCTAGGCTATGGTGAAGATCAATTTGGTTTGAGGCTGTAGGATCCTGTCCTTAAAAAGATTATTCGTATTTGGGATGTCATGTTTAATGAGAAGTTTTTTCCAAGTTTGCAGCCACATGACACATCTTCAAATGCATATATAGATGTTGATTTGTTTGATAATGGCAATGCTAGGAAAGCCTTTGTTTCATTTTCCCAGCCTTCAATAATTTCTACGCAACCATCTAATATAAGCTATTTGCCTTCAAACATTGGAGCCCCTGTTTATACTAGTGCACAACCTTCACTGGTTTATTTGCACCCTTCTATAGTAAATGTTTCACCTCTCCATGACCTTACGCGGCCTGCCCAAGGAGGTAGTTCATTCTTTGAAACTCAATCACAACCTTTAGACATTTTACCTCTGTTGACCATGCCCAACCTCCCATTCTTAACATGTTGCTTCCTCCAAATTCTACGCAGACTTTAAAAGTTCATGTGCAGCCTTTTGTAGCTCATAACCAGCCTCCTTTGGATTATTCGACACGTCCAACAGCCTGTAGACATCCTATAATTTCTCCTTTGCAACCTTTCATTGGTCCATCACAAACCAATATACAAAGACAAACAATTTCATCTGAACTGAGAAAGGTTGGAATACAAAGTAATGAGGAACAGGGAAGTATACAAAGGCAGAGTAATGAATAAAATATAGAACAATGAGGAAATTTCCAACCAAAACATGGTCCTCAACTAAGGAGATCTACTCGGGAGAGAAAGCATCCAACGAAATTCGATGACTATGAATTATTGCTCTCTAATGAGCTAGAACCTTCGAGTTTTAAACAAGCTTGTAAAGATGCAAATTCAGTGAAATGGATGGAGGCGATGAATGAAGAAATGGAGTCTTTGCATGCAAATGACACATGGGATTTGGTTCCTCTTCCCCCAAATCAAAAAACACTGAAGAATAAATGGGTATATCATTTGAAAGGGGAAGATGGAGGTCATAAACGTTACAGGGCCAGATTGGTTATGAAGAGTTTTTCTCAGCAAAAAAGCATTGATTTTAATGAGATTTTTTCACCAGTTGTGAAAATGCACACCATTTGATCAGTGTTAGGCTTGGCAGTTGTTTGGGACCTTGAGCTTGAGCAACTTGATGTCAATGGAGATATTAAAAATCAATTATACATGGAGTAGACTGAAGCTTTCACACAACAGGGTCAAGAAAATTTATATTACAGATTGAAGCAAAGTTTGTATGGGCTCAAGCAAGCCCCAAGGTAGTGGTACCTTAAGTTTGATAGCTTCATGATTTAACAACATTTCACTCAGTGTGAATCAGAACTGTGCATTTATTATAAGAAGTTTGCTAATGGTGATTTTGTTATTATTTTACTTTATGTTGATCGTATTTTGGTTGTTGGCACTAGTGTGAGGATTGTTTATGAGTTGAAGCAACATTTATTTCAACGATTTTCCATGAAAGATTTAGGGGCAGCAAAGAGGATTCTTGGGATGAATATAATCAGGGATACAAATAAGAGAGAAATCAGATTATCTCAAGAAAAATATATTCTTAAAATCTTACATAGGTTCAATATGAAGAATGCTAGGTCCATTAGTACTCCTTTGGCTGATCATTCTCACTTATCTTCAGCTATGTGTCCTAAAACAAAAGAGGATCAAGAACACATGAAGTGTGTTCCTGTGGATACCAAAATCTGCAAATGGTCAGTAAAACTCTAACACACACACCTTGTTAGCATGATTAGTATTTTAGAACCAAATACACCTCCAATATCCTCATGAAATAATACTTCCTGTTTCAAAATGCAAACACATGACAAAACCAATCAAATCATATAAAGAAAAGACATGAAGTATACCTATTCCATGATGGATTGGTGCTATCCATTGTGTAGAAGATAGCCCTTTGCAAACCCTTGCCAAGAAAATGATGAAGATAAAATATCGTGATAATGGACAAAATTAGTTCTCAAATGAAGAGAATAACTTTGCATGAGAGTGTGTTGTTGATTTGAAGGAGAGAAGCCTTGAATTTATAGTTGAGTTTGAAGAGAGGAGAGGCCAAATTGAAGAATGTGGGACTAATCCCCAACAAATGGGAGAGAGCCACTTGTCACAATGTGATTGGCCCATGATTGTGCAAGTTTTGGCCAATGTGCCCATTTGAAATTTGAAAATGGCAATAAATACATGTAGTTGAAGGATTTTGGGGGAAATTTGCTTGGCCAAAAAATTCAAACAAGGGGAGTTAATGAGGGCATATGCCTTGTGAGGAAAATAGGGGTGTTAATAAATCAAAATAAATGATTTATTGTGCAAGTGGGAAAAGCTAGAGGATGGGACATGGGTTAGGCTTAGCATTAATCAGGGATTTGATTAATTAAGCTAGTAATTAGTTGGTGTGACATTTGATTTGAAATTTTTGGATTTTTTTAAATCAAATGAGAGGAAAATGAATATTAGTCATTTAATTAAATACAAGTGATTTAATTAAATCAAGAGACTTTAGGAGATTGATTAATTAATTTGATTTAATTAATTAAGAAGAAAATGATCAACTATGATGTTAATCAATAATGTTAATTTTGCATGTTTACATTTTTCCCCTCTTTGAAGCAATGTACTCGTTGCATTGGTTCAAAGAATGATGCTACTGACATTTAATTAAAAAAAAATCTTATTTTTTCGGATGCCCTGGCAAAAGAATTATGTTAATACATTGCCCCCTCGAGAGATCAAGCGAAAAAGATTCGATTTGAGGTCGATCTCATGACAAAGAGGTTCAAAATGGATGTATGGATGGCTATGACTAACTGATCTATATGATAATGATGATGTAAATGAGATGTTTGGAAGATGCTTAGAATAAAAAATCTGTATTATCTTAAACAACTTAAATGATTATGCAAATGAGATGTTTGGAAGATGCTTAGAATAACAAATCTATATTATCTTAAACATCTTAAATGATGATGCAATGTATGTGAGATAGATGAGATGGATGATGTTGTCCTATGATGATATGACATGATTATGCAAGATGAGAGTATGGATGCAAGATGGATGCATTGTTAGCATGAAAGAGGATAGAAGAATGAGAGGGATCAACCCTTAAATTCAAGAAGATGCAGAAGTCCAACAAGTCCACTAGTTGTCGATACTTTATTGGATATCATGATGAATGATGATGATGTATTGCTTATCCAAGGATGGGAAAGATAAAGAGCATACCCTTCTTTATGTTTGATAACACACATAGGTGTGATGCATCAAGGTATAAAGAACCAAGATGGCGTTGTGCCTAGTGTGATGGACTTTGACTCGTCAAACAAATAGGAGTACTCTTGTTCACACTTGAAAAATGAAACCTTATTCGAAATGCAGTTCAGATATTCTAAACATCTCGGGCCAAAACATAAAAAGGCAAGCCTTCTTATGTGGTCAACAAGACACCTAAAACATCCTCCCTACAAACAAACAAAGTATGCATGACGAAGTTATTTTACAAGAATATCCAACAAGAACAGTAGATAAAAAGATAATGATCATTGCCCCATTCCTTTCTCTCTAAACCTTTTTTTTTTAGGCATGATCGAAAGGTCCTTGGAATGAACACAAAATAAGATAAGTCTAAACAAGACCAAGATAAAGTAAACAAACAAGCTAATGTTCTTCGTACCGCTAGCCAAGACTAAACTATGGTGATACCTGATGTTGATGTCCATCATAGGAAGGCCGCATTCCTAGGACATGTTGTGATCAGGGTTTTGATGAGATTGATTGGATGATAAGCTATTGGTACTCCGAGTTGACCAACTTGCTGACTTACTGATCTAGACTTGAGACTTTGATGATTAAGTGTTCACTTTAGAACATGCTAGACTTGCTTCTGACTGAATTACCAAAGGATGAAAGCGACGATGCTTTATTAGGAATGATGATTACTACGGGTGAAACCGAGATGAGATAGATGCACCATTTTGGGTTTTTCGAATGTTTTGAGGCTGTTTTTGGAATTTTTAAGTGTTTTACAATTGTTTTTGGTATTTTCACATTTTTCAATGTTTTTGGTATTTTCGAGATTTATGAATGTTTTTGGTTTTTTGTGTCTCGGGGGCCGATCAAGGATCACCTTGCCTACGTTTAAGCTCAGAGAGGACATAGTTTGGCAAGATGACTCTATTTTTTTAATTTTTTAGACTTTGACATGTTTTGGATTTTGAATGATTTGGATGTTTTTTGATTTTTGATTTTTTGAATGTTTTTGATTTTTTGAATGATTTGGAGGTGGATATGCATGACGATATCAATGCTTTGTTTTGGGATTTCGTTGAAAACCAAGCTTAATGTTGATCGATCAGATTGATGGATTGATAGTTTGACTAAGTCTGTTAAGTCAAACAAAAGTGATAATGCACTTGTAAACTCTAGGAAGTTGTGTTATCCTAGAGTAAACTTGTACATAAGAGGATGGTTTGACTAAGTGTGTTAAGTCAAACAAAAGTGATAATGCACTTGTAAAATCTAGGAAGTTGTATTATCCTAGAGTAAACTTGTACATAAGAGGATGGTTTGACTAAGTGTGTTAAGTCAAACAAGGTGATAATGCACTTGTAAACTCTAGGAAGTTGTGTTATCCTAGAGTAAACTTGTACATAACAGGATGGTTTGACTAAGTGTGTTAAGTCAAACAAGGTGATAATTGATTGGATTCGATTGATCAAGATTGATGAAGCTTGATTTGGAACAATTTTTTTTGATGATTTGATGTGACGCTGACATGCAAGTTAGATGTGACTGATATTGATTGTTCAGATTGATGCTCGATGAAAGATAAAGCTTGATAAGGAATGTCTTCCTGTCAAAATATGCCATGGAATGGTGACTTGGATTTTTGGCTCACAAATGCTTTGATCAATTTGCTTTCATGTTTGCCAATGTTTGGATCACTTCATAAGTTGGAGGACATAGATCAAGATTTATTCTTGAAGCGAGATGTAAACATCTGCCCCCAATGTCTAGTAGTGTATGGAATGCCATGGGTGGATTCTTGGATAGATGCTTGGATGGATGGATATGGTAAGCACACAAAGGATGCAAAGGATTATCTTGTGACAAGATAAGGTGTTCGAATAGAGGAACGCTCATTCAGATAATGCTTCAAGTCTCAGATAACATTAGATAGGATGGGATCAATGAAAATGACCCATGTCAAGAATTTTACCATAAAAAAGTGTAAAGTGTGCACCAAACCTTTATCAAGATCAAGATAAGGTAGATAGATGTCAAATTTTTCATGGATGGATGGATTTATTATAGATAAGATGAAGGGAATGTTGGTTTTATTATGGATGTGATAAGATGTTTTCTCCTAAACTAGCGTATGCAGATGCTCGATTCTACACATGACACCTGTTTGCCAGGTTTTCATCATGGTACCTGTCCAAAGCGTCGACCATGCAGTTTTCGCTAGAGGACGATTTTTTTCTTTACTATTTTTAGTCCTTTTTTTGATTTTTTTGGATATTATATTTTTTTGTATTTTCTGAGAGATTTTAAGCGTATGTTGAACCACCTAGTGGTGCTGACGTTGATGTTTTTGTCATAATGTGCCATCGATATCCTGCTTGAAGAAGTTGTTTTCCCAAGAAACGTGCACTTGAAAGAAAATTTTAAGGAATCTATTCTGCTTTGCTGATACCAGAGTTAACTTTTTCTTTGTGTGCACATCGTGATAGAGTGCTTTCTGAATCCTTATGATGAAGGGTCGTTCCTAACACACAGTCAATGTAAGAATTGGGTATCATGCATGGAGGCATGGATGGTGGAGTGTGTTTAGGAATAAAATATGGATTGGTTGATAGTTTGGAACCTTTGACTCTCCAAACTTGGGAAGATGATCAATGATGGGTGGATACAGAAGTGTGTATGGAATTAGGACCAACAGCTTGATATACCTTGTACATCACTTGAGAGGCCTACTTTTGGCTTTGTGGACATCTTTGATGGATACTTTTCCCTTTTTTAATTTTTCCCCATAGTTTCTTTGAATAATGGAGTTTAATAGGGATCATCTTTCTTTGTCGTATTTGGTATCCATACATATTTGATTTATCCTTCATGCTTTATTGCTTCTTTTTTTTTTATTGCATTCTTTGTGCTTTGATTGAACTTTTTCTTTTGATGTTGGTCCCTATTTGTGGATGGGGTGATGGGTGGATGAAGATTCGTGACGTGGTGGGTTGTAGTACTGGAATTGGTTTCATCATAAGGATTCTTCGTGCTCCCTATGTTGACATCTGCTTGAGATGAAGTTGCCCCCAGTTTTGTGGAAGTATCACTGATATATTTATATCCCTTTATTATCGAATAACCAAGGCCTTTATGCTTAGGATTGCCAAAAATCTGCACTGGTTCTAGGATACCTTGTTCATGTAGGCCTAATCCTCTGCCTTGATAATTCATCTGCTGAAATTTTTTATCTACAATAGGATATGATTTACCTTGGAAACAAGGTGCCAATCCTTCTCTGCTTTGTGGCGGATCTTCAAAAGTGACAACTTCTTTAATGGGATAGCTTTCCCTAAGAAAGGTAAGTGATCCAAGTTTATAAGTGATAGGATCCTCCATATGTGGGATGAATACCTGATTGATATCTTTGGATTGATCTTTTGAAATGTCTGATTGCAATGCTTCTTCAAGCGATGTTAAAGATTCACTGTAAAATTCTTCCTCATGATTCATTCTTGATATTCTTTCATATGATGTTTTTGATTCACAACTTATGTAGAATCCTTCTTCATGATCTATTTATACTAGGTGTCCACAAGATGTTTCTGATTTACAACTTTTGTAGAAGCCTTCTTCATGATTTGTTTCTGCTATGTATCTAGATTTTTCTACATCTTCATCATGTGTACAAATGTTAAGAGTAGGAGACTCTTGTTCCTCAGTAATGATATCAAGAGTATGAGACTCTTGTTTTGAATGAAGATCATCTACGTGTCTATCCAAAGAAAGCATCTTGTGGGTAGATGGATGAATATGTGTTATATCGATATGATCATCATTTGCAACATCTTGTATAGATAGAAGAGTGCCCATTAGATCATTGTAGTATCTTGGAGATACAAATTCTTACTCTTGGTTAATGTTGGAATTGCTTTCAACATGCTTTGGATCAAGTTCTTGACATGGGTCAACTTCAAAGGATGGATTTCTTATAGCTAGTTTTTGGACATCGTCCTTAGGCATGGGTAGTGGATCAATATCCTATTGATCTTTAAGGATTCCTTCACTATTCGCAATCATGAGGTCAAGGGATGTCAATACGTCTTGGGAAGGACCATTGCTAGACCTTGGTGATAGATGTTGATCATTCTTTGGAATAAATTCTTGAGATATGTCCTCTAACTCATAAGGTGATGTAGAGACATTATGAACATGATTGTTGGTCGATGGATCATGGATTATGTCAATAGGATCAAATAATGTTAATACATCTTGAAATAGATCACTAAAAAGTGGCTCTTGATGAATGTTGATTTGATCACTGGATGGGGTAGAGATATCTTCACAGTGCTCATTGATGGATTGATTTTGATCATTGTCCTCAATAGTTATGGTATAGATATTGTCAATTTTTTCAACCATAGGATGAAATGATGTTAATGTTTCTTGGATTGGATCATTGTTGGGCATTGTTGGTGAATTTTGATCATGATTGAAAAGTGGCTCTTGGTGTGTGTTGATTTGATCATTGGATGAGGTGGAAACATCTTCAATGTGTTCACTAATGGCTAGATCTTGATCACTGTTTTCAACAATTGTGGTGGGGAGGTTTTTAATGCTACTGCTAGTGGTTGAAATCTGATTATTGTCCCCAATAGCTATTAGCTTTTGATCAATCAGGTCTTGGATGAGATTTTTGAGTAGAATACAATTTGATGTTGTGTGTCCCTTTGTTTTGTGAAAATCACAAAAGTGTTTCTCGCCATACCCTTGTGGTTTCACCATGGGCTCTTGATAATTCACATAAATGGGGACTTTAATGAGATTTTTTTGTATCAACCGTTGCATGATCGATTCGATCGGTTCCCCAAGTCGTGTATATTTTTTTTGTTACCTTGTGAGATTTTTACTTTAAATTGACCTTGTGATGATTGATTGTGGAGATGCGGTGATTGAGTTTGTTAGTGATGTCATTGATCTTGATATCCAACTTCTTGACATTGGAGATATTGTTCTTGATGTGATTGTGGAGACAACTCAATGCTTTGATGACATGGTTCAACCAATGGAAGAGTGTATTGATTTTTGGGGGAGATGACTCTTGGTGTAATGGATCAACTATTTTGGAAAGTGAAGCAATTTGATCCCGCAAAATTTGATCTTGACACATTTGATATGGTTGACTTGGTTGTAGAGCAAGAAAATTTGGAATGCATCCTTGTGGTGTTTGTCTGGGATCATGGACAAGTTGATTCTGGATAATGCTCTGATTCGGTGTGATACTCAAATTTGGCATGATAGATTGAAATTGAACATTGTTGTGGTTGGGAATCATATTGCCTTGATTTAGGTAGCTTTGATTTTGCATGGGGTTACCTTGACTTGAATCAACATATGGAGTTGTCAATATATTGCCTGAATTTGAACAACATTGGGGGGGATCGGCGAGCATATCTATCCCAAACTTCACCAAATGTGGATTTGAAATGTTCATGTTTGGAAAACTTGTATTCGGCATGTATGGATTTGGTGGGATAATGTTGTTTAGAAGAGGACTCATGCATTGATTGTTCGGTTGATAGATTTGTAGGTTTGGACTTTGATTTAAATCTATCATAGGGAAAGATGGTCCACAACTTAGATTGGGCATGCTCACATTTGTTGTACTATTGATGTTTGGAGGATATAATGATGTCATGCATAAATGTGAGTTTCGATAATCAATTGGCATTGCAAGACTTGGATAGTTTGGTTGACTTGGGTAACTCATGATGTATGAGTCGAGTTTGAATTCCATATTTTTCTTGTGTTTTGGCCTTGTTGACCTCTGAGGGGTTTAGGACCAATGATGAGATGAAAGAGGAAAGGGGTGAATGATATGAGCGTTTAAACTTTTAGAAACTTTGGATCAATGCTAGACTTTAGGACTTGATTTGATTGATTGTGATGGATTGACAGTTTGACTAAGTGTGTTAAGGCAAACAAAAGTGATAATGCACTCGTAAACTTAAGGAATTTGTGTTATCCTAGACTAAATTGTACACAAGAGGGTAGTTTGACTAAGCATGTTAAGTCAAATGAGGTGATTATGGATTGGATAATTTGAATGTGTTAAGTCAAATAAGATGATAATGAACTTGTAAACCCTAGGAAGTTGTGTTATCCTAGAGTAAACTCTTACAAAAAGGATAATTTGGGTAGGTGTGTTAAGCCAAACAAGGTGATTTTGATTTTTCCTTGAAGTCTAGCATGAATGATGTTTTCAAAGTTCCCAAGGGTTTGTTAATGAGATGATGTTTGATTGATGTTCGAGATGGGTGAAGTGTTTGACTTGATCCTAGATGAACTTAAGAGGACTTGTTTACAAGACCAAGGTTTTGAAGAACATGTTTTTCCATAGGAGTAATTAAAACCAAAAGACCAATGTTCGCATGGAAAACCATAAGACAAAAGATTGCAAGCACATGTGTGGTTCAATTGTCTATTATCTTGCTTAGATTCGGTTCTTTTTGACACAAGAACTTTCTTGATTATGTTTTTTAAATTGAATGTCCAATGTCCTAACTTTCTTTTATCCCACAAAGTGTATTATGTGGAAATCAAGGAAATCAAGGCAAAGGTTACCTATTCTTGACTTTGGGAGAAACAAATTGAGATGTCTGAATGTTTAGAAGCCTTCTAGAGATAAGAACCCCTAGGGACAAGAAGTAACATGTGGACACCTCCAAGGTATTTGTTCTTCCAAAGGGTTTAAAATTATGATGATTCGTTGAATGTTTGTTTTCCACTGCTTTGGATCCAAGCAAATTCCAATAGCATGCACAACCCTAGGCTGAAAAGACAATATTTGTCGGGTTCCCACTTGGATAAGTCCAGCTACGCATATTCAGTGTGGATGATTAGATGCTTGACCACACAAGCTCCCCCTTATAGTGCACTCGCTTCTCGGGTCAGCCAAGCATCAGTACCCATGAATCTCCCATGGCATACTTTTAATCTCTACAACAGAATCACATGTATATGTGGGGCGGCTTCAAAGGACATGGCCTTTTGCACCAACAAATAAATAGGATTTTGGCCTTTGCTAAACAAGGGGTTTTAGTTTGGACTTTCCATTCGTGGAGATTGACCCATGCGGCGAGAGACCATTGTTGCCCTTCTCGTCGGAGCCAACCGCGTGATACTGGATTTTGTTCCAATACCCACTTTTATGTCCCGGTTGGAAATACAATTGGCTTTAGTGTGTTACCGGTTGGGTCGTTCCCTTGGGTGAGTACTTTTTACCACAAGGCAGGCCCTCTAAGATAAACAAAAGTGAGCAAACATATTCATAGTTCGATCAAACTTCTTTTAGAAACAAAGGGAGAACACATGCAATAGGTTTACTCACACTCGCAAGATGTTTTGTTCAATTTTAAACCCCAAATCAAAGTGTGAAGGCAATCTCTTAAACAACTTAATATCACCAAAAGGATTTTGATTCTCAAGATCGTCGTGAAGCGTGAGAGAAGCGCATATGCCTTTTAAATGATATTAATTTGTGAAAAAGATTGAAAAACATGAAAAACACTTGTTCATTTTAGACCATAAAAGCAGTGATTTTGATTTGTTTCAAAGCACGAAAACGAGATGTGAAAGTTGCTTTGTTCAATTTTTAGAACCCAAATTGAAATCTAGTGAGTTTCTAAGTTCAATTTTAACCAAGTTAAAAAGATCAAGTTAGATGGTTAATTTTAAACCCAAAATTAAAATTAAGTTGGTTCAAAACAAAAAATTAAAATAGAAATTGGACACTCTAAGCATTTAAAAATGCTTTGCGAATCTTAAGTCTCGATGCTCGATTCCTCTCCAATCTTACTTTTCTTTTGCCTAATTCCAATTTCAACCTTTTTTTTATGCATGCCGATGTAAACCTATTCCATGATGGATTGGTGCGATCCTTTGTGTAGAAGATAGCCCTTTCCCAACCCTTGCCAAGCAAATGATGAAGATAAAACGTTGTGATAATGGACAAAATTAGTTCTCAAATGAAGAGAATAACTTTGCATGAGAGTGTGTGGTTTTGATTTGAAGGAGAGAAGCCTTGAATTTATAGTTGAGTTTGAAGAGAGGAGAGGCCAAGTTGAAGAATGTGGGACTAATCCCCAACAAATAGGAGAGAGCCACTTGTCACAATGTGATTGGTCCATGATTGTGCAAGTTTTGGCCAATGTGCCCATTTGAAATTTGAAAATGGCAAGAAATGCATGTAGTTGAAGGATTTGGGGGGAAATTTGCTTGGCCAAAAATGTCAAACAAGGGGAGTTAATGAAGGCATATTCCTTAGGCATATGCCTTGTGAGGAAAATAGGGGTTTTAATAAATCAAAATAAATGATTTATTGTGCAAGTGGGAAAAGCTAGAGAATGGGACATGGGTTAGGCTTAGCATTAATCACGGATTTGATTAATTAAGCTAGTAATTAGTTGGTGTGACATTTGATTTGAATTTTTGGATTTGTTTTAAATCAAATGAGAGGAAAATGAATATTAGTCATTTAATTAAATACAAGTGATTTAATTAAATCAAGAGACTTTAGGAGATTGATTAATTAATTTGATTTAATTAATTAAGAAGAAAATGACCAACTATGATGTTAATCAATAATGTTAATTTTGCATGTCTACAGTTCCATATTCATCAGTAGTTGGAAGTATCATGTATGCCATGATTTGTACTCATCTAGATATTGCTCATGCAGTGGGAGTTGTGAACAGATTTATGTGTAATTCGAGTAAATCACATTGGCAGGAAATACAATGGATCTTCAGGTATTTGAAAGGTAATTCACATCATGTTTTATGTTTTGGGTCAAAGGGCACTCAGTTGAGAGGACACGTTGATTCGAATATGGCTGGAGATTTGGATAAACGATGATCTACTACCAGTTATGTGTTTACTTTTATCGAGGCAACGATGAGTTGGGTTTCTTGGTTGCAATAGGTGGTTGCACTTTCTTCTACCGAGGCTGAATATATTGCTCTCACTGAAGGAGCAAAGGAAATTATATGGTTGTAGTGGTTGTTAAGTGAATTATGGTGTAAGAAATCAGTTTTTACTTTTTTTTGTGATAGCAATAGTGTTATTCACTTGGCCAAGAATTTTTCCTTTCACAATCACACAAAGCATATAGAGTTGCGATATCATTTTATTTGCCATGTTATTGATGAAGGTAAGTTGTAGGTGGAGAAAATTGACATGAAGTTGAATCGATTTGATATATTGACGAAAGGTAGTACGCAGGGAGAAGTTTGAATTTTGTAGAGCTTCTCTCAGACTTCTCCAGCTCTAATAATAAACCTGCAGTGGGGGATATCTCTAAGAAACTATTTGGTCTTCAAGTGGGAGATTGTTGGGTTCGGTGAAGCCCAAATATTCTTTCTAATTATAACGTCGGTTTCTCTCACATTCGAAATGGATGCCTTTTGTAATTGATTTCTTTTTGGTAGGTATTTTCTAATTTAGAAGTTGATCATTTTGATGGATTTTTCCATTTTGGGGATGAGACTGAATTACAAAGCTACTATTGCTTGAATATGTAAAGCATTGAGAATTAATAAAAAAGAGATAATCCCTTTTGGAAGTGTACATAGCCATTATTGGGCGAACCACTATAAATCTTGTGTTCTTCTTTTGTGTTTTTAGATCTTTTAAATTTTGTTCTTATTTTTTGTAATTTATTCTTTCATTTTGCTTCTGCATTTTTTATCAACAACCACTCTCCTCCCAAAATCTAGAATGAAGCAGTAAGTTTCTACCAATCCCTTCTAGGCAAAGAAGAGAGCTTGGGCCCAAACTCTTAAGAATGTGTTGGAGAATATTCCTAGATTGATACAAAATAAAGATAATGATTTTTTGATTGCCCCTATCATGCTTAATGAAGTGAAATGTATTGTTTTCCAATTCGACCCGAATAAGGCTCTCAAGCCCAATGGGTCTTTTATTAGGCTTGTTGGGACTTATGAGGTCAGGACATTTTGGAAATGGTTGGAGAATCTAGAATATCAGTTAAAATACTGAAGAATTTCAACAATACAAACATCATTTTTATGATGCAAATTGAAACAAAACCCCCTTTATGCAAGCTTACAAATAAAGAACTTTCTCAATTCTCAAATTATCAATTACACATTGATATGGTTAATGCTATGCCCCAACACAATATAGATTTGCAACAAAATATAAAAGAATTTATTAATTAAATCATATATACAACATATGGTCTCAATGGACCTTTCCCCAACATACAAATTTCTTCCACTCTGAATACCATGGCCTCTATTGTTAACTCTCAAATTTAATAGTACCACAACCTTTTTAAAACCTTCTACAACCTTTATCAATTTAGGTATCCCTTTCATCTGCAACCCCTATTTTCTCTTCACTCACTGCGTACCATTTCCAACTATTTAAATCTGCAACTTTAAATTATTATATCACTTGTTTGCAGCCCTCTTTTACTACTTCTGCATGGTTTAATGTTTCTTTTATCTAAGCATTTAAATTCAATTAAAAATTGCATTCCTTCTCAAGTGCAACCCCCTTAGTTTAAATGCATCCTTCTATCTAATTTAATGTAGCCTTTGCTTCTTCTATATGTTGCACTTCCTTCTCATCAATGAATTCTTTTTTAATTGCTCAAATTAACCCTCATAATCTCTTTGCAGCCTATTTGTTTGTTCAATGTTGCTCCCTCAAAACTCACCCAGTTGCCCCTACGTTGGCTTCTTTTCTCCTGCCTTGATGTGACTTCTCCTCTTCCCTCTATGCCTTCCACACTGGCTTCCACATTCCCTACTATGACCATACATCTGCTCTCCCCTTTTGATGCACCCCTTACTCTTCCTCTTTCTAGCGTCACATTACTTTTTAATTTTGCATTTGGTTTTTAAATTTTAAAAGATTAATATGCCACCTCCATAAATTTGTATTCTATTATTACTAATTTCTCAGTATTGACCCTTTGGCATTGTATTTCATTTTGTTTTGGAAAATATATATATATTCTCTTCATTAAATGATACATCCACCTAGATATCAAACAAGATTACTCATTCATGCCAATGAAGCTGAAATTTAACCTTTGCTATAACTTTTCGTCAAGAGTTTGAAACCTCAAAAAAATGGACATGTATAAGCGTCTCAACATTCTTAAGACCTCTGCCAAACCATTTTGTCCTAGCACTAATAAAACTCTAGAATTTTTTTTTTTGAAAACCGTCAACCGAGAATAGAGAAACCATGCAAGATATGACTGCAAAATCTTCACCATTAAATCTAGGATGCTTTTGACAATCTTCCTATGCAAGGATTCACTATGAAAGCATACCTTTTTTTGGAACAATTATTTATGTGCGATGTTGATTGTGCATATACTTGAATGCTCCTACATCATCTTATCCCTAAAAATAGGGCCACAACATTTTTGTTGATTATTGTCCAATTTCCTTGTGTAACACAATCTATAAGATCATATCAAAGATAATGATAAATTGACTAAAAAATTTACTTCCACCCAGCATATCTTAGAAACAAGGTGGTCTTATACTTAGAATAAATATTGCAGATGAGATCATCATTGCACATGAGGTTATTCACACCATCAAAAGGCATAACAAAAAAGGAATGATCATGAAATTAGACATAAGTAAAGGTTAGAATGGACTTATGCTTGCATATCTATTGCTCACTATTAGGTGATATTCAATATTATCTCGTGTGGTTTATTTGATGTGGTGTGAGGCATTTGACAGGGGGACCCCTATCTCCCTTCATATTTGTGATCATGGCAGAAGCTCTCAATAAGGGGATCACTAAGAAGGTAGAATATAGTCTATGGAAAGATATTTTGATCACTAACTATATCCCCACAATCATTCACCATAATCTGTTGTATGGTATCCCAATGTTGAACGAAACTACTAAATAAAAAAATTCATTGGATAAATATGACAAATAATTAATAGGGAAAATTCAAAGATATTCTTCTTCAACACTAAGAAGTTGATTCAAATATGCATCTTAACTACACCACACTTTTCCATTAGTCAACTTTCTTGTACCTATTTGGGAATTCTAGTTTTCCAAGGAGCTTGCAATCTTCCCTATGGAACGAGGCCATTGGAAAGTGCATGAGAAAATTTGAGTCATGGAAGGGGAGGTGGCTAAACTTAAGAGGGAGAATAAATATGATAAAAGAAGTAATTTTTTCCATACCTATCTATATGATCTCATGCCTAGAGCTCACATCAAATTGGAGAAAGAATTTAACACCATTCAACACACATTTCTATGGAAGGCTCAAATGAAGCTAAATGAATTCCCCTTATTGCATGGGATAAAGTAATGAAGAAGAAAGAAAATGGGGACATAGGCATCAAAAACATGTTACTCCAAAACCATGACCTCAAATCAAAACTTTAGTGCAGAATGTACAAAAACCTCAATGATTTATGGTATAGGATACTACGAAGCAAATAGTTAGATAATGGGAATCCTAATAGATTTTGTACAATGGAAATTCCACCTAGTGGCTCACACAAATGGAATTTTATGGTGAAAAAGAGCAATTATAATAGATCATCTATCATGGTGAATCAACAATGACAAATCCACATTATTTTGGAGCAACTCATGGAACAAATACAAACCTTTGGTCGGTCTTCCTGGGCTAGAAAACTGTGTTGAAATATCAAAGGAGTATGTGATTACATGATTATCACAAATTCCTCTACGTGGAAATGTTTCAAATTTCTCCACCCATAGGCTAAGGGAATTCTCTTTTTGGAATTATCCAACAAAACCATGTCATGCCATCAAATAAATAAGATTAACTAATTTGGTGTGGGGAAAAGTCTTAAAAAATACTCTATCATATTAGGATATGAAATTCAAGTTCATGAGGATCAAGTGCAATGATGCTTGGAGGAATTGTGTTGGAACTTTTATTTTCTAGGCCATTTTTATGGCCTTTATGTGAATGCAATGAAGAAACGATTGATCACTTATTATTACATTTTCCAATGGCACGGGATTGTTGAGACTAAACTCACCAAAGGTTGAATTGGTTGGGTCCCCTTCCAGAGAAAATTGACTTGTTCCAGTGTGGGGTAATCCAGGAGTCTCTGGCGCCATATTTATTATCCAAAAACAGTAATGGGAATATATGGTTGGCAGGATCGTTCAAACTATCAGACGACACTAACAATGACATTGAGTTCTCTAGTGATCTAAAAATTGTGTGTATCAAAAAAGCTAACCTCCATGGACATCGAAGGGGATTCCCAACTTGTAATCAGAGAAATGGCATCCCGAATGGCTGTCAGTTGAAGATACAGATGTGGTTGCATCACATCCATGAATACACAATACATAATCCCGATAAGTGAGTACATCATATCACATGTGTACAAGGAGGCTAACAGGGTCGTGGATTTCTTGTTCAATGTGCATTGGGCGATGTTGCTCGTGCAACACCATCACTGACATGTTGCCTAAGAGGGTGGTGAGGGAACGAAATTTTTTGGGTTGGAAGAATCATATAAATAGCATCAACTTGATTTACTATTAATCTTAAAGTTTAGTTGACGAACATTATTTTACTTGTTAACCCTACCGTTCTTATGACACCATGACAATTTACAAAGAAATCCACTTCTAACATTTTATTTTGAAAATCAAATACAAAAATTAGTAGAATGTTTATAATTAATATTGACTATTAAATTATTATTTTCATTTATTTATATTTTAACTATTAATAGTTTAATTATTTGTCCACTTAATTAATTAATTTACTCTAAACCTTTAAAAATGATTACAAGATTTAAGAATACATATATGTAAATAAGAAACATATATAATTAAATATATATTAATTCATACAAAATTTATTAATTTTAAAAAATAAATTAAATGAAAAAATAAATAATAACAATTGAAAGAAGCCTCCCCTCTTTTTAAAAGTACTTTTAAATCTTATTACAATCTCTATTAAATTTACATTTTAGTAATTTATTTATCTTTTAAGGGAAGGAAGAAGGATAATAAACAAAGAGAACTATCCCATTTTAGAAAATTCCCTAGTATTACGGTCACATATTTTCATATTTAAAATTAAAAGAATCTTTTCTTTAAAATGTGGGGATATATTCTCCACCTCCTTATTTGAATTCCCTCCCACTTCAAAACTTAATAAACACGTATAATTTTGAATCATCGAGGCCTAAGCACGTAACATGCCTCCACTATTCTTGGAGTGGTGTATCGATAATGCAATGGTGCCAACACAACTTTAAGTCTAACGTAAAAATCAAAAATCAGAACATAGTGATAACATTTACGTTAAAACATAGAGTAAATCATTAATTGCATTATCGCTGGAGTTACTGCCATACCAACCGTAAAGGCAATACTGGCAGTTTGATAACATTGCTTAATGATAATTTGGCGTTATCAATGATTGGATATTCGTCAATTATTCACAAAAACACAGGTTTTGAAGGGATCCAACCAAAGATAAAAGGCAATCAATTAAAAAGTCGCAAACAGTTACTAACTGGTCAAAAATCAGCCCCCAAACAAGAACCATCAGATTTACATTTAAAATTACTCTTGTCAATTACTCACAATGTTTAAGTAAGGTGAAAATGAACATTTAGTATTTCAAAGGTAAAGTAAATCTCATTAAGGTGTAGGCAGTAAATTCATGATTATCATGTTGTCATGCCAGATCTATTGTTATCCTTGTTAGTACTTGTCGTTAGGCAATAGACTATTGCAATGAGTTTTGTTTTTTCTAATTAACTAGTTATTAATAAGTTAGCTTTCAACCAATCAAAAACAATCATTTTTATTGAAAAAAAATAAAATTCAATTTTGTAAAGTGAACTTGTATAATATTTAATTTTATAAATTATAAAAAATTATTTTTTGTGACTATAATTGGCTAAAAAGCTGTGTGTGTTATTGACGAATTTTTAGGAAAAGATAAAGTAAACTATTAGTTTGCCTATTTTTCAGAAAACACTATTATTTTGCCTATTTTTCAGAAAATTGACCTATTATTTTGTCATTTTTTAAGAAACAATATTTTTGAATTTACTGGAGTAATTCTTCTCATTTTTTTAATTTTTTTTAAATTAGTGTTAACGTGTTTGTTTCTTGTGTTCTAGAATAATTTTGAGCCCTAAATTTTACTCTACCACATTCTAAATTCTTGAAAGTCACTTTTAGTCTTTGCCAGGTACTCTGAAAACTCCGCCACTATCTAATAGAAAAGGTCCAAATTGTTGAGATCTAATAGATTTCTCAATAGTGTTGTTCTTGTTTGAAAAATAGTTTTTTCGAAGCATGTTGACATTGAAATGAAATGAAATATTTTAATGACGTCCATAAGGCCAAAGAAGCCTATGGGACCCAAGAACAACACAAGAGCCCCCCACAAAAAAAGCCCTAGTCAGTTTGTAAACTCCGATTGAGATCAATCCTTCTGCAGTGTATTTTGATGATGAAGTTTGCAGTTTTGTCTAACCTTGACTCTTCAAACAAGGTATTCAAATTATCAACCTGCACAGTGTCCCCATAGTTGTCTCGAATGTCTTTATACGCTAAGCACTCCATGATGAAGTGTCATTCTGTCTCCGCCATACCCTTGTTACAAAATCGACATATTCTATTTTCCCACTCCTCTTTAGGAACAACCCACCTGCCTGTTTCACACCTAAGATGATGCGAACTAGTTCACAATTGAGCTATCAGCATTTTTGCATTCCATTTGATATTCGCTCCTATATAGGCCTTTTCTTCATGGTCCCTCATGGGATTGAATTCATAATAATCATTTTTACGCCATGTTTTTTTCATCCATATAGCATATTTAAATTCTCGCACATATTTTTTTATTTCTTCATTTGTGTTTGGGCATTCATGCATCTCCACATCCCACTTTTTCATCCATTTGATATTTTGTTTCATCCAGGTGTTCTTTCTTCTAGTTATCTCTTCCTTCACAATTAGCTTAGGCTAGCAATGACTCTCCATATTCTAGATCTTCTTTAGGTAGCTTAATAACTGGATCATCGTCAAGGCCTCCAAGGGGAAAGTACCGGTCTCGGCCAATAAAATCTCATAAGGCACTGCAATCTTGAGCTTGAGGTTGCTTATAATTAGGTGTTTTTGTATTCTTTCCACTTGTCTCCATTTCTGATTTGACATGTTGCTGCCCTAGATTTCACACCCATAGAGAATCATCAGAGTGACAAGAAGACCAAAAAGAGTTCTTTTAGTTTTCCAATCCCATAATTCTGCATTTCTACATCTATTTTGTAAAGAGTATAGCGCTTTCCAGCCTCCTTGTATTCTTTTTGCTCTACACGTTTCCCAACTGAGTTTGTTGTGGAAATCAAAGGCAAGGTACTTTTACTCATCCACTATTTCTAGTGGCTTTCCTTTGAAGAGGAATTCAATTTTTTGTTTTTTTCTTCGTAGTGAGAAGATCATTATTTTGGTTTTGCTAGTGTTCACTTGCATCTCAACCTCTTGACAAAACGTTTCAAGAGCCTTCAAATGTTTTCTCAAATCAAACGCGATTTTAGCAATTAATATGAGATCATCGGCATATAAGAGTAATTTTATTACAAATTTGGCCAAATGAATGCCTTCCCCACCAACCTTGTCTATCCATTCTTCCAGCTTATCAATGTAAATCCCAAATAACATTGGGGAAAGCGAGCAACCTTGTTTGACACCAATGTCCCTACCAAAGCATTCTGACATACCATCATTGGTTCTAATTTTAGCTCTAAACAACTTGTAGAGCCTATGAACAGCCGCTCTAAGCTCATGTGGAACTCCCAAATCCTCCATTATCTTCCATAACTTACCTCATGAAACCGTGTCAAAGGCTTTTTTAAAGTCAACAAAGCAGCAATAAGCTTCATTGCCTTGAGTGTCCCAATTTTTTTCAATCAAGAATCTAAAGGTAACTCCATGATCAATAGTGGAATATTTGGGCCTAAAACCAGCTTGTCCTTCTGCTCTTTTTCCCTCTTTTTCAGCCCAACTACTAATCCTGTGCTCAATCATGCTTCAAAATTTTTTTCCCATAAGAGGATTAATAATAATAGTGTGGTAGTTTGATGGGTTATTTATATCACCACTTTTGTGCAATGGGATAACAACACTAGTGGTCCAACCTTCCAGGAAGCCTTCTTTGAATAACCCTATTGAAAATGCCCCTAATATAAGGTGCAAGGACCTCAATACCCCACTTTAAATGCTTTGCTTGCAGCCCATCAATATCTTGTGCCTTCCCTCCTGCCAACCTTCTTATGCCTTGACTGATATCTTCCACAGTGAAAATTTTGGTGGAAACATTGATTATTGGAGGCCTATGTTTATCCTGCTCATGTTCATAAAGTAGTTTTGCATAGTCTAGCCATTGTGAGCTTGTAATATTATTTTCCATTTGTTTTCTTTTCTGTTGTAGCTCCTTCCAAAAAAAATTGGGGTTGTTTTTTCCAAGGGTAATCAACTCCATTCTTCTTGTACTTACATACTTTTCTTTTTTATTTTGTATCACCCTTTCATATTCTTTCTTGTTTTCCATTGTCATTCCTCCTTCACGAAGCTTCCTTTTTGTTAACTTGCACTCTTCATCGAACCACGGGTTTGCTGGGAAAGTATTTGTATTTCCTCTCTTGGGTCTAGTCCTCTTACACTCACCCAAGGCTTTGTGCACTAGAGGAATCAATGTGTTCTTGTTTATTGGGTGCTTCTTTATGAAAGTTCATTTGTTTTTAGATTCTTGAACAAGATTTTTGAGGGCAGCCTTGAAGATTTTCTGATTTTCTCGAGTCATGAGAATTCTACCCTGTGGGGGGGCTTTCTTCTTGCTAATAAGGTCTTGTTCCCCTTGCTTCTTGATTATGTGAATGCCAAGTTTTACATATATTGGATTATGATCTGATTTCAACTCTATTGGACATTTACCAATCACTAGCTCCATTATCCTAGTTGTATAGCTACAAGATAAAATGACATAATCCACCACACTTTGCCCATTATAGGTCTTGCAAGTGATGTTGCCCAAGCTCGGCCATGATCTCATGCCATTGCATATTACCAAGTTGAATAAGTTGCATATTCCCAACAATTCTACCCCATAATGAGTGACATTACATTTATTATCTTGAGAGGTTTGTTCCCAAAGTTGATGGTTATCTTCTTCCAGCCATAACGAGTCATCTTTCTCGTTATCCTTGCTTTTCAAGTTAAGAGCTTGGATGTTAGTTGTCCTAGCATTAAAATAACCTATTAATATACCTTCTCCCATTGTGTTAAACACTGAAATATCTTTTTTTAGAGAGGCAAAGGGGTCTTCATGATCTAGACTCCTTTTCTTATATGATTTGGAGCCTTTTGGTGCGAAGTAGCAAGCAACCAATCTAATTGTAGTTTGATTTTTTGTTATTTTTAGCCATATGAATTGTTTGTTTGGATCTTCTTTCTCTACTTTTATATTTTTATCCCATGATTCTTTAATTAGGACTGCAACACCACCATGTCATTTGCCATTTTATGTTCTTTCACTCCAAATTGAGGCTTTTTTATATCCTTCAAAATCTATAATTTTACACCCTTCATGCTCATGAGTCTCAGTAAGAATGATAATGTTTTTCCCACTGCTATGGGCCCTAAACCAGGTCCTCTTCTCCATGGATAACCTCTGTAATTCCAACTTACTATAGATAAAAATTCTTGGGGGGCCCCGAGTTCCTATTTTTGGTGTGTAATTTTGTCACTAACTTGGGCCTTTCCATTTTGTAGCCAAACCCATTTACCTTCACTTCATGTTGTTTTTGCCTTTTCCCACTCTTTTCATCTTTCTTCTTGTTGTGTTATGGTTAGGTCCTCATCGAGGTAGATTTGTGTACCTTTGAGGAACTTCTTGTTCCTTAGTAGCAAGTTTTTGTCCTCAAGTTTCCCCAAAGTAACTCTTACATGCCTATTCTTACCACCTTCCACCCATTTTCCAATCTTGTTTGCTTGTTGAATAACCCTTGACCATTGAAGTTCATCCTTAAAGAAATCCCTTGCCAACTCTTGTGTGGTTTCTTTCTCACCATATTCTTTTAGCCCTTTAACAATGACATGCATAGTCCTATCATTTCTCTCCTTTTCCTCTCTTAACTGCCTCTTGACTTTCTTTTCTATAATGTCTCTTTGTGTATCTGATGGACCTCTTACTACATGAGCCCAAGATTTGGCCTCTTCTAATTGAACCCTCAGTTGCTCTTCTTTTAACTTCATGTTGTCCATTACTGATTTTATTTCCTTTAACTGTGAATTATTGCTTTCAACTACCTCTTTTGGATTTCTTGTGCCTATTGCGTCCATTTGAACTAAAACTTATCTTATCGCTAATAATTCTTGCTCCCCTTGTGCCATGGAGATTTGTAGTTTGTTTATCTGTTCTTTTAGCAAATTGTTTTCCATTGTTAACTACCAATTGGCTTCTATGACCTCTTTCACTTTGGTGCCTTCATAGTGTCCTCTTGTCTATGAGGATTGAAGTCTCTTCTTCATGTCCATTAGCTCATTGACGTATAAATCAAAGGACCACATGAGCGGCGTTGTGGTGGGGTTGTAGGTATCAGAGTTAACTTCCTCCACTAACACCTTGTCTACATGAATGTTTTCATCACCGTTTTGCTTCTTGCCTGAGACTATGTGAACTGCAGAGCTCACATTTCCCTTTCCTTTAGATTGCACGGTTTGCTCTTGCTGAATTTTTGTTGTGATAGTTGTATTCTTAGGTTCTATCCTTGGTAGAATTACTGCAAGTTTTCCCCTCTTTGCCAACTTTACTTTTTGAGTTTGCCTACGCCTTAGAATCCCCTTCTACTGCTTTGTGTTTACATAGACACACCTTCCCCCCATGTTTAAAAGGTTATTTTGCGGGTAGCCTAACACGCATGCTCCCCACATGTTACTTGTTGCACCAACAAACGTTGAAGATTCCATCAGAAGGTGTGTTGAAAAGTTAAAAGGAATTAAAAAATTCCCTTGAGCTAACATGCCATTCATAGGCCACTGTGTCCCTTTTTGCCTTTTTCCAATTATTTCAATATTATCTGACTTGGATTCTTTTGAGCCATTTACTTCATACTGGGTTGAAAAAGTGTTAGTGCCAGTTACAACATTCTCTTTATTTGCATCCCCCAGAATTAACACATCCTCCACATTTCCATCATGCCCTTTCAGATATTGCCAATGGATATGTTTCTCCAACTTCATTTTTCCTAATGCTTCAACCTTATCTAAACTACTGATAATAGTAACACTATTTGCTTTGCTTGCCCAAATGAAGAAGTGATAAGTGGATGAATACATGCACATGGAGGGCCCCTACTGGAACTGTGTACGGTTAATAAGTCCCAAGGCTATTAGTTAAATTTTATTGAATGAACCAGACAATGTTGTGGAATCCACAGTGCATATACTTTTTTTTTCTTCCCTTTTGTTATTCCTATCATACGTTCTAAATAAATGCTTACAGTATTACCAACAAGGGTCGTGGGTAGGCATTTTATCATTTCATTTTAGTTAGCATTAGATGAGATATCTGGTGCAGTATTAAGGAGAAAAGTACTTTGGAATTCAAAACAATAGTTGCCACCACAACATAGAACATTTACTGTATATAGTTTTCTTTTTTTTTGAAGAGTGCGTGCAAACCATTCTTCCAACAAATATATATGTTCATGGGTTTAAAAGGACTAGTTCTTAAAGTTGATTTAGATTCTTTATAACCCTTGCAAATAGGGCACATACCACCATGGTAACCATATAGAGTGAATATAGAATATTTGTACAATTTTATTCATTTGTTTAACTCTTAAATTGCTTTCTTCATTTGGTTTATACATAAATATTCATTGGTAGATAAGTGCTTTTCACATTTTATCAAGCTATGCAGAATAATCGGACAATCTCATTGCAAACCTATCTAGAATTGGGGAAAGGGTGTCTGTGTTCTAAATGAGATAACTGTGAATCCATTCAAATCTTATTTCCCAAGCCTAGTTATTATTTCCTTTTGTTTCTCTTTTATACCTTCTTCCATCATTAAAACTGAACAAAATTATTTTCGTGCTACTGTAATGATACAACACAACCATTCAATGGTATAAGAAATTTTTATGAAGGAAGTATTTTTCTACAAATCACAAAGTATACATCTCTTTTTCATTGCAACAAAATATAAAAACTTTGATACTGCAATCAATGTTAGAAACACAGTGGACAATGCATAAAGGAATAAGGCTTGTTATTTTTCCATCTTCTTTCATGTTACAATAGTCACAAGCTTTATGTGTTACAACTAATTTTAAAGAATACAATGGATGGCATAAAACTAAACAGGGCTTGCTCTCCAGCCTACCGTAATGGCGTCATGGAGCCTCATGGGCTCTAGCCATACCCCTGAGCAAGAAAAATTCAACCCCAAAATGATGAATGGAGTTCTCTCAAACTTTTACAAAAGAATGAAAATATTCATATTTCGTACATGTAGACTCTTCACTCACCATATTCAACAAAAATCCACACAAAGCTATCACTCTCTTGCTACAACTAAACAAAAGAAGATGGAAATAATAAAACTTATCTATTTTCTGTTGGATGAAGGGACTGAGCTCTTCTATCCATCTTTCCTCTCCAACCGAAGCCATCTTGATCACTATCTTTCAAAGAGGTGGAATCCTCTCCTCATCTCATTACTTACACCATCTTCAGTCAAGTTCTCCAAGAGAAGAATTGGGTAACACTCCACTCATTCTTTCTTTCCAAACTACATAGGAGTTTCAACTTGCAAATTTTGGGTAGGGAAGGGTGAAGTGTACCTACCTCCATCAATGAGAGTCTTTTCCTTATTAAAGAGGAAACATGCACTTGGACAATCCCCTCCATTTTTTCATCTCACCCTCTCCTCAAAACTCGTCACTCTCCATTATGAGGACTTTTCATGAGTCAAATCATGTCCTTGACCCTATTGCATGCCCACTTGACCCCTACCACTATGGTATAGACCCTAGGGGATTTATTTTTGCATCCCAAAAAATAAATTGACCAACAAACCTATTTAAAGACCCACTTAAGAATCCATCCGAGTTTCACACTTGGATAAGGGTTCCTAACCCCTAGCCCCACTTACACCCACATAAATCATAATCAATTATCCTTTTAACATCAACCCACTCCACCTTAATTTACCAACATCTTAACTTTACTTATTTCTAAGCCCCAAAAGGGAGGTCAACTTCATGATCACAATGAGATGTCTTTTTCAATGTGTTCTCACTAGTCTTCCCTTCTCGTATTGACACTCTTTCTTTCTTGCACATTGGCAATGAAACCATAAGCAACAATCGTATATCACATTAATCTGATAACTGAAATAAGATCTCATTTACAATTTCAACTCATATTCACAATTTACGAGCCTTAACTCTTTCATGATAGCATTCAAAAATGTCAGAAGGAAATGCACATAATCACACTTGTTATCATCTACAACAAATCTTACCATCTATTTAGGAAAACTTAAAAATATTAGGTATTTACTAATCACATGCCCAGTGGGGTCTTACAACAATCAAGGACATAATTGGAAGGCAACGATTGCAGTAGGCACATATTCATAATGCAGATCTTTTGTAGACATTTTTATACAATATTACCAAAACAATGGGTATGGATAAGTGGACGATCTCTACCATAAATCAGTATGTGGTTCCTCAACTAAGGAAGGAAGCAATCAAGGCGATCTCAACCTTTAAAAAAAATCTCACATTAGGACTCGTAGGTGATACAATACAATATGTATTGTAATTGTGAGGAGAAAAGAAGATATGAAACAAGCAGTCACTTTCATGCTTGAAGGGCTTGCATGGAACATCATGGAGACATGTATTCTTCATCTCGGTTGAACTTAACCAACACACATTAAACTTTGAATTTTTAGGTGGCTGATGTGGATCCCTTAAACCTTCTATTTTCAGTGTGCTCCTCTTGATTCTCCACTGTGACACTGACTACTATGGTTAAGTTTGAGTTCAATTTTGAATCTCTCCGCCCAATATGTTAAAAAGCAGGAACAAGGGACTAGTACTGCCCGTATTTTCACTTCAATACAACATTTGCTTTTGTCCTGGAATTTTACAATGCATATGGATTGAGGCCAATGGATTAGAACTTACCATAAAATTACAAAGATATTGTGTTGTTTTTATTTTCTTGCATTCACAAATTCTTTGGTGCTACATGGATCAAATTATTTTTCCACTTCATCAAATTGACAATCTACTAACCAAATGTTTCACAGTTTACTAAGTTCATCTAGAATTCAAAGAAGTTCTTCAACGCGGGGAAGATCACAAAAGGAAATTCTTGCATCTACATAGCCTAACCTATCCGATGATTTCTCCTATTTCTACTTCGACTAATATTTAAGCCTTTGAAATCTACTTCATTCTGCAAGGGTTTTTCAAAGTTGGCTTTGTGGACACTGCCAACAATCTTTTCTATGTACTCATAAAAAAAGGAGATGTTTTTGTGCTCCCCAAGGCCTTGAAGCACTATATTCACAACAATGGAAACACCACTGCATCTGCCATTATGTCTTTTAATAGTCAAGCTCCTGATAAATTCTTTCCCTTCCCCAATTCGACTTCCAATCCAAAAATTCCCAACAATGTTTCGGCCAAGTCATTCCAGATTAACATTACGGAGGTGGATTTAATCAAAAAGAACCTTGGTGGCAACTAAATATTACGAAATTCCTAAAATGAATGTTTTTTTCTTTTATTCATATGTTTCTTGCTTATCAATTAATTACTTGAAGGCTACAGCTTAATGGTAGGTAGTTTATTATTAACAATTATCTATTTATGTATCCACTACTCTGGAAACTTAGTCATTTATATAAAGTATTGATGTAATTTCCAAATGATATTTTTTATAATTGTGCTGATACTCTCTATTCAGGACTGTAATCTCATTTGGATTATTGAAAGTGATTATTTCTATTATTTTTTAAATTATTGATTAATGTGATTAGTTATGTATGTATACTATCATTATCTGAATTGATCATTATTTCCAACAATTTTTACTTTGAATTTCTATAAAAAAACTGCTTCTCTTTTCTGCATTGTTTCCAATCAATGACTTCTAGTAATAGTTCATTTTCTTCTTCCACATATCCACAAATTTCAAAAAAAAAAAATCTCACTTTAAGATTTAAAAAAATCTTAGTTTGCAATCTGGTCTAAGATATTTGAAGAAAAAATGGAAGACTATAAAATGAAGAACTATGTTGCTTATATTGAAAAATGAAGACAATAAAATAAGTTAGTAAGCACATGGATATTTTTTTTGAGTGATATTATCATCAAAACATCTTAATGAAATATTTATATATTAAGACATTAAGTTGATAAAATATAAATATAGTTTTAGAGGAGGTAATATATATTCATAGTGGATAAAAGACATAAGAGATATGTTGCAGCTTTAGCTCTTACTGAGTTAAAAAAAAAAGTTTGTAGTGACATAATGTTAAGGGTTGCAAATGATTGATAGGAATGTTGTTAACAACAGAAATTGGTAGTTGAGAATCATGAAAACATATTTTTTTCCTTGCGAGAGTCATGGGCTAATTCTCCATAGTGTTCCCATCTCCCCCTACCTATTTACCATGGGCTAATTTTTCATTGCATTCTCATCTTCTAGAATCAAAGAAGATTGAAAATAAATAAAAATAAATCTATATATTAAAGATAATTATTAGATATTATACTAATTTTTTAAAAGGAAGTAGAATTATATAACACATTTCTTATACTAATTTATGATAAAAGATATATATATAATAAATACAAAATAAATATAACATAACATAGTAATTTATGTGAAAATAGCATATTCACTGCTATGTTTGGGTGCAGTTTGTTTGGACGGAAGACCACTGTCTTATTCATAGTTACGAGACTCGCCCGAAAGCGCCCAAACTCGGCGAGTCCCGAGCCGAGCACACCTGGCCGGGTCCTGGGAGCCCGGACGCGGACGCGACCGAGTCCTACCGAGTCCTGGCCGGACTCGCCGGACTCGCCGCTTCCCGGAGAGTCCTGAGCCCTGGACGCAGCCGGCGAATGCAGAAAGAAAAGTGAACAAAAAATCATAAAATTTGATGTTTTAATTTTATTTTTTTGTGTTATATTATCTCCCCAACCCTAAAAGCAACCTCATTTCATTCATTTGGCAAAATAGGAGGAGAAGAGAGAGTTGTGAGGAAAAATAAGAGGAGAAGAGAGGGCAACCAGCAAGCTGTTGAAGACAAATACAGGGCCACATACCATTTGGGAAGCTTCATAACAGCAAGAAGGTGCATTGAGAGCTCATTACCAGTGATTGGGAGGAGTTTGCATTGCATTCCAAGCCAAATATAAGAGGTAAGTTTGATTTTTATTGGTTTTTTTTGTGTTTTTTTAACAAATAATTCATTGTAATTTGAAAAATCATTGTTTTTTTTAGTTTGCATTTTTTTTTTACAAACCCTACTTGCAATATAAATAATTTTATAAACCCTACTTGTTATTGCAGCCACATTCATTTGCAAATCAAAACATATTATTATTTTCACAATGTCTCAAACCCCAGGCAGAAAAGACCCTGCTTGGAAACATGCTGAAATCTTTCCCGGAATGAAAAAAGGGGAAGCAAAATGTAAATACTGCAAAACAATATATCATGGAGGCATAAATCGATTAAAATACCATATTGCACGCATTCCCATCCATGATGCAGCGGGATGCCCTATAGCACCTCCTGAGGCTGTCCGTGAAGTGCAGGTGCAATTAGAAACTTTTGAATTGCAAAAAGAGATGAAAAAAAAACAGAAGCATGAATTGGTGAGTTTGGGAGTTGGACATGGACTTGGTGTTGTTGGAGATGCTTCTTCCATGCCTCCATACCGTCCTAGTGCTAGTGCTTGTGCTAGTGGTACTGCTTCTGCACCAGCTATCCCTGTGCATACTCCTACTACTGGTGGCACTAGTACTGCTAGTGGTAGTGGTAGTGGTAGTATTATTGGCCCTAGAGTTCGTAAATCTAGGGTGGACTCATATTTTGTACCACGCACTACTCCTGGTTCCCAACCGTCACTTGAGAGCATGGGTTGGAACAAGGATGTACATGATGCAGCAAAAAAGACAATTGCAGACTTTTGGTACTACTGCACCATTCCCTTCCATGTTGCCAGGTAATTCTTTTTTGTTTAATTGTTTTAAAATTTATTATTTTAGAATCTAGATGTATCTCATTATCGAATTCAAATTTAGTGCAGTTAAAATCTTAAAACTTTTCATTTTACAATACTTATGTAAGTAACTTATTAATTTATTTATGACATGTTTTAGGTCACCTTTTTGGCAAAACATGGTTGATGCCATAACCATATGTGGGCCGGGGTTCAAAGCCCCTTCTGAAGATGAATTAAAGGGCCCACTTTTGAGTCAAAAAGTGGCAGATGTGAAAGCACAATTAGAGGAGCAGCGTGAGCAGTGGAGGAGGATTGGTTGCACCATCATGACTGATGGTTGGACCGATAGGAGAAATAGGACGCTGCTTAATTTTCTAGTGTCCTCCGGAGGTAATTGTACTTCCCTCAATGCATTGAAATTTGAATTTGATTTAGTGATTAATAATTTAATATGGCTGATTTTTGTTTTTTAATTTATTGAATAACTGGTTTTGCTTATTCTTTCAGGTGACACCATTTTCATTAAGTCCATTGATGCTTCTGCCCAATTCAAAAATGCCACATATCTGTGTGAGGCTATAGAGGAGGTGATAGCTGATGTGGGGGAAGAGAATGTAGTGCAAGTGGTGACAGATAATGCAGCAAACTATGTTGCTGCTGGTAGATTATTGATGGAGAGGCACCCTACTATATTCTGGACTCCATGTGCCGCCCATTGCATTGACCTCATGATGGAGGATCTTGGCAAGCTCCCATGGATCAAAACATGTGTGGATGCAGGTAGAAACATTTGCAAATTTATATACAATCACACATGGGTGCTTAACCTTATGAGGCAATACACGGGGTTGAGGGAGTTGTCTCGTCCTGGCATCACTAGGTTTGCAACTAATTTTATCACGTTGCAATCCTTGATTCGGTCAAAGGCAGCCTTAAGGCGCATGTTTGTTGGTGAGGAGTGGTCTTCCTCATCGTTTTCTACAAGCACTGCAGGGATTGGTGTGGCCAATTGCATTTTTGACGAGCAAGGGTTTTGGACACCAGTGGAGGAGATTGTGAAGGTAAAATTTAATTCTTTATTATGTTTTAATTTTTAATCATATCTTTTATTTGTTTATTTTCATTCACACTTATTTGTGAAACATGTTTGCACTTTGCAGTTTATTGAGCCCTTGCTAGTTCTCCTACGAGTTGCAGATGGGGAGAAGCCTGCACTGGGATACATATATGAGGGCATGGATAGGGCCAAAGAGGCCATTAGATCAGTCTATGGTGGAGTTCAGGATAAGTATCGTCCCATTTGGGAGATCATTGATAGGAGATGGCAAAACCAACTTCATAGGCCCATCCATGCAGCCGCATGTTTCCTAAATCCGGCCTTCCAATTCCGCCGTGATATCCGTGGAGATAGAGAAATTCTTAGTGGGCTCTACTCGACGATAGAGCGGATGTTGCCCGCTGTTACTACACAGATAGTGCAGGAGATAGATGCCTTCAGTAAGGCACGAGGAGACTTCTTTGCACGTCAAATGACCATAGACAGTAGGACAACATTACTACCAGGTAAAAATATATTTAAGGGCATAATTGTCATCTTTTTATATTGTATTTTATTATTAAATGTTGAACTTGAAACTTGAAATGAGATTGATTTTGTTTCTTTTTCTCATCTCAGATAGCTGGTGGAGGTTGTTTGGTTCTGATGCACGGAACCTGCAGAATATTGCCATTCGTCTATTGAGCCAGCCATGCAGTTCATCTGGTTGTGAGCGCAATTGGAGTATGTTTGAGCACATACACTCCAAGAAGCGCAATAGATTGACAGTGGAGAGGATGAATGACTTGGTCTATGTTCATTACAACCTTCGGCTCAGATACAGGAAGCTTTTTGACCACGACAACACCCCGATCAATCTAGATGAGGTTGATCCACAGTCTGAGTGGACCACTGAGGCTACAGATGCAGTCTTTAGTGACGAGGACCTTGATTGGGTGGACCAGGCAGAGAGAGAGGCTGAGGTTGTAGCCATGGCTGAGGAGGAGGCTAGAGCACGAGGAGACATAGCTGCTGTTGGTGAGAGTGGCATGGAGACTCAGACAGAGGCAGAGACTATGGCTGCAGCTGCAACATCATCCAGGAGCGTTAGACGCCTTCGTAGGAAGGATGTTGGCTCCACTATGCCATAGAGTCATAGAGTCATAGCTATTGTTTTGATATTTCATATTTGTATGGAACATTTGATGTTATGGATTTCATATTCCATGACTTTTGTATACATTTGACTAGTTTTATAATCTATATATCTAAGTATGCTATTTCCTTCAGCAGCGCAACTATAATTTGTGTACTTTATACTTATGTGATCATTGTATACTTGTGTATGTGATCAAATTTGCTTTTATTTGTGTTGTATTCAATAAAGGGTGCTTGAAACAAGTTTTAAATCCTTAAAAATCTCTAAATTTCTAGGTTTTTTTCAACTTTTTTTCATTTTGCCGAGTCTGCGCCGAGTCCGAGTCCCCGAGTCCCGAGTCGAGTCGCCCTAGCCGAGTCCGAGCCGAGTCCGAGTTTCGTTACTATGGTCTTATTACTTAGAGAGAGGAGTTGGTTCAGGCTCAACTAAGTGGGTCATTGATATAGAGGGTGGTGGATGGTGTAACACCTTACGATCATGTCATTTTCGTGCTACAACCAGGCATGGTTCATCTACTCTCTTGCCCAAGGAAAAATCCTTTTCAAGAATTTTAAGCTCTAACTAGTCAGAGAATCCAAGAATCTAGCGGAGGTATGGTGACAACGGGTGGGGCAAGGCAGCGTACTAGTGTTCAAAATGTTGTAGGCATTTCTGACAGAGCCAAAAAGGGCTTTCATTCTAATCAACAGGTTGATGTGGAAGACATTTTGAAACCAGAAAGGTGGGATAGATCTCGACAGGTTGGAAAGAATGATCAGCAGCGTGGTGGTGGCTTCCATGGCTCCCAAAATCACTTCAGAGTCCCTAGAGAGATAAGGGGCAATGTTGGAAGAAATGGATACAAAAACATGGCTTTTCAAAGGCACTGGCCAAATAACTATAGACGTACTGACATGGGTGACTATGGAGACTCGTTTAGGCCAAGAGGACCAAACCCTAATAGCGAGAGTGTTGGTTTAAAGTCTTTTTGGCGTCGCAAGAGGTCTATTGAGGAGGATGTGAGGGAAGATATCACGACAAAGTTGACTTGGTCGAAGCATCAGACCCAAGGCGGAGGCTTGAAAAAAGGTAGGATTTGTTTGGTTGTAAGCCCTAATAAATTGCATTCTGAGGTCTTAAGGCTATAGAACCTTGGTTATTTGGAAAATGGTTTGGGGATAAATTAAACTGGGAATATCTAATAAAATGGTGGAGGGAGAAATGGGGATCCGATCTCCTCTTTAAAATTTTGCAGAATGGCTTTTTCATGGTTGTTTTCTCTATGAGGAATATTAGGGATGAAATTGTAGATGGGAACTGGGTGCTAGATGGGTATGGTTTTTATTTAAGAAGATGGCAGGTAGGGTTTGACCCTTCAAAACATGAACTGAAAATTTTTCAGGACTGGTATAAACTTCCTAATCTACCTTCTGAATATTGGGATCTGAGCATTTTGGAAGAGATTGGTAATAGGTTGGGAACCTATGTTTGTGTGAAGGAAAGAAAACAACCTAAGGAGGTGGCTACATATGTGAGAATGTGTGTAGAAAATAAACTGAATCAAAGCATTTGGGATGAAATTGAACTCATTTCTAATTATGCTTGTTGGGTGCAAAAATTGATTCTAGATTCCTAGCCGAGAGTTGGTTTAGTGAAACCATTAGGCCGCAGAGTAGTAAGGAATCGATTTGGTAAGGAATCCCAAGGAGATATCCCAAAGAAGGTGGTGTCTTCATTGCATACAGTTTTGGTGTCAAATCCCAGAAAAGAGTTGGTTATGATTGCAACTACTCCTGGAATACCGATTGCTCAAGGAGCCATCAACATGGAGATCACCTCTCCTTTAGTGGAAAAGGAAAAGGAAAGGAAACCTGCCACCCAAGTGGAGAGGGACAAAGTAATGGAAGAGCCAAGCAGGGATTCAATTTTACTAGGTAAAATATTAGAGGCTGGAGAAATTTTGGGTGAAGATTGCAAGAACATAGAGCTGAACACTTTGATTTCAGTAGGCAAGGAGCTGGTGGAATTAGCAGAGGCAACTAAAGTGCACTCCTCAAAGCAGGGGTTGGATGATTTGGTTGAAGACTAGGAAAACGTGGAAGTCCAGAAGGATGGTGATATTCAGGAGGATGTAGAAGAGCTACAGTCGAGCAAAAAGAGGAAAATGGCTCTGGATTTGGAGGTTGCCAAGGAAAAATTAGGATTTTGTCAGAAAGTGTTGGTTAAAGGCTCTCCAAATTATGGAGAAGGTAAAAAACGGGGAAGAATTTCTAATCAGGAAAAGTTAAAATGGGTAGGCGAGGCTTGTGGTCAAAAGAAGCTTGACACAATGATGAAAGTGAACAACAATGAAACTCTTAACATGGAATGTTAGGGGCTTAAACACCCCTTACAAATGGTGTCTAGTCAAGCACCTCTTGGAGAAAAGCTTAGTGGATATAAGTATGTTGTAGGAAACAAAGTTAGGAGGGTAGGAGGTAGCTAAGTTTAGTAATAAATTCAGGCGTTGGAAGGTTTTTGGGGCTGGTGCTAAGGGTGCTTCAGGTGGCCTCATTATTCTTTGGAAACCCTAATCAGTATTGGTGGAAGAAATTTCTCAGAATAAATTTTGGATTGTATGTAGGGTAAGAAGTCTAATCTCCAATCTGTAATTCACCCTCATAAATTTCTATGGCCTAGCTTCGTGCATCCAGAAAAGGGTTGTTTGGAGGGATTTGGATCAGATTCTCTCTTCTTCACGAGTAAGGTTTTTTTATTACTAGGGGTGACTTTAATGCAATATTGCGGTCAAAAGAAGGTGGACGGGTGCGTCGAGTACTCCAATCTCAAGCCGAATTTTGTAATTCTGGCAAAAGGAATATGTTAATAGAAGTTCAATCGACTAATGGCCACGTCACCTAGACAAATCGAAGGAAAGGTTTTTGTAATATTGCAGAGAAGCTCGACAGATTTTTCTTTAAAGGAGATCTGGGTCGCTTTCCCTTCCTTCTAGAGAGCAAGATCTTGGCTAGTCTGGGATCTGATCACTTTCTCATCCAATTGGATATTGTTGGGGAAAGGGGTCCTAAATAGTGTCCTCTTAAATTTGAAATGATGTGGTTCAAGGACAAAAATATTTTAGCTTTAATTAGCAATTGGTGGTCAGATTTTTGTCCTGGTCGATCGAAAATGTTTAATATCATCACCAAATTGAAATTTGTAAAACAACAGTTAAAAATTTGGAATAAGGATTGTTTCAGGAATATTTTCCAGGAGAGATTGAAAGTGGAATCCGCTTTGGAGGACCTTCATGAGGTGGTTTTAAGAACGGGAATGTTTGACTGTCATTTTGAAAAGGAGAAAGAGTTGTCAAAACAATTGAATGATATAGTCTCAAAGGAGGAATTATTTTGGCGACAAAAATCCAGAGAAATTTGGTTTAAGGCTAGGGATAAAAATATGATATTTCTCCATAACTCTAAAAAGGTTAGAAGGGTTGTTAATCATATTTCCAGTATTAAATTAGAAAACAAAACCTTATTGGAGGGACCAGAGGAGATCAAATATTCAGGGGTGGAATACTTTCAGAACTTGTTGAACGACTGGGAAGGTTCTAGATGGTCCGATCAAAATGAAATTATTAGTTGTATTCCAAGATTGATATTGGATGCTCAAAGGCAAGCTATTAATGCAAAATTATCTAAAGATGAAATAAAAATGGCGGTATTTCAACTACACCCAGAGAAGGCACTTGGGCCAAATGGTTTTTTAGCTGATTTCTTTCAAAGATGTTGGGATTTTGTGGGAGAGGATTTATGTGAGGCGATAGAAGATTCAAGGTGTACAGGGAGAATTCTCAAGGAAGTGAACAATATGTTTATAGCACTAATTCCCAAGAAAGAGACATTGGAATCGTAGGAAGAATTTCATCTAATATCTTTGTGTAACACACTACATAAGATTTTGGCAAAGGCAGTGGCGGATAGGTTAAAAACCATCTTTCCTTTTCTCATTTCAGAGGAGCAAACTAGTTTTGTGCCCAGGCAGTCTATACTGGATGGAGTAATTATTGCCCAGGAAGTCATTCACTCAGTTCAAAAAAAAAAAAATCAGTTATGCTCCTAGAACTGGATATCAAAATAGCTTATGACAGGGTTAATTGGAGGTTTTTGTTCAAGGTCTTGGAAGCCTTTGGTTTTCAGAAGGAGTGGCTTGATTGGATCTTCAGATGGATTTCTTGCCCCAGGTATTCAGTCTTAATTAATGGTACACCTGAAGGTTTTTTCAGTGCCTCGAGGGGCCTTAGACAGGGAGACCCTTTATCTCCATTCCTATTCATAATTATGGCAGAGGCTCTTGGTAGATCTTTGGAGAATGCAAGAAATGGTGGTTGGATTGAAGGGCTACAGGTTACCAACAACCTTGCTTTTTTAGTTTCTCATCAGCAATTTGTTGATGATACAATGTTGTTTGGCAAGGCTTTGGTGAGGGAAGCTCAGAGATTTAAAAAGATTTTGGACAACTACAAGAGGGCATTGGGACAAGAAATAAACCTGTCCAAGTCTGAGGTAATTTTCTTCAATGTGAGCAACATTGTAGAGATTTAGATCCTAAGAATTTTGGGTTTCAAGAAGGGTCAATTTCCTTGCAAATACTTGGGTTTACCACTAGCTAAACGTGTGCAAAATGGAACAATTTGGAATGGCCTCTTAGAGAAGGTGAAAGATAGATTGCCATCTTGGAAAGGTAGATGGCTTTCTTGGGCTGGATGATTAACAATGCTCAAGTCTGTTATCGCCGCTCTGCCAACATATATGCTTTCATGTCTGCCCCTTTTAAAGGGCTCTAAAAAATCTATAAACAAGTCGATGAAGGAATTCTTTTGGAAAGGGAACTCAAATAAATAAATAAATCATTAATAAAATGGCAAAAGGTTTGTGAAAAAAAGGAAGAGGATGGAGCGGATCTTAAGAATTCGCTTCTTCAAAATAAGGTGTTAGGTGCTAAATTAGTATGGGAAATTTTCTCCAAACCTGAGCTAAAGTGGGTCAAGATTTTAAAGGAAAAATATATGGAAGGTGAGAGTAGTAATATCCTTAAGGCTTCTTCTCTTCCTAGTGGTTCCAAAATTTGGAACTTCATATGTTGTTCGAGGGATTTGATTTCATCTTTTCTATCTTGGGAAATTTTTGATGGAAAGGAAGCTTTTTTCTGGGAGGACTCTTGGGATGCTCAGCCCAGGCTAGAAAAGGTAGAGGCATTAGTGTGTGTAAAGGAAAGAACAAAATAGGTTTGGGGTGAGAAGATCTATGATTATTTTGAACCTCCTAGGTTGGAGGATTATGGTTGTTTTAGGTGGAAAAGTGTGTGTGGATTGGGATTAGACCAGATGGAAGTTGAATTGTTCGAGCAAGATTTGGGCGTAGGAAAGTGTGGTACAAATAGGGCAAGGATCAATTGAGGTGGGAAGCGGCCTCAAATGGGTCATACTCAGTAAAGGTGGGTTTGATTTTTCCAACAAAGTTGTGTTGGAATAAAGCTTGTTTACCAAAAGCAGGTATTTTTACTTGGGCATCGGTTTAGGGTAGAGTACTCACGGGGGATAGATTTTTGAAATTGGGTTTTCAAGGTCCTTTCAGATGCCCTTTTTGTAAGAATGTTGAATAATTTGGAGATCATTTATTTTTAAACTGTCAATTTACACAAGCATGTAGGCAATAGTTATGTGCAAAGATGGAATGGAAATCGGTGTTTCCTAGCTCCTTGCTAGTTTTGCTAAAGTCTTCGCCTTCCCCTGCGAAGCATTCCATTTTTAGTGATTTTTGGTTAATGGCCCCATCTATTGTCATCTGGGAGATCTGGAAAGAGCGGAATAGGTGCATTTTCCAAGAGCGGGAACTATCTATTCCCAGGTTGTAATGCAAGATAGAGCCCAATATTGTTGATCTTTTCAATGCCTGTGTAGAGCAACAACAAGTAAAGGGGTGTAATTTCTCGGTGTGGGATGCTAGATTTAGATGCAATTGGTTTGTCTTCTAGTGTCGACTTTGGTTGGAAAGGAGGAGCTGCAACAAAGGTGGACCGCAACCGAGTTAAATGGTTCCCTCCGGACCCAAGATGGGTCAAATTAAATTTTGATGGGGTGTCCAGGGGCAATCCAGGCCCCTCAGGAGCGGGATGTATTTTGCGAGACCATTCAAGAATAAATTTGGCAAGGTTAGGGGCTCCCTTAGCAGTGGGTATGAATAATTCTGTAGAGTTTCAGGCTTTAATATTGGGTTTGAATCTTTGCAAAGAAAGGAAATGGGGGAATGTGGTCATTGAAGGAGACTCAATGTTTGTTGGTGATAAATGCCCTCAAATCTAATCAATTGCAGAATTGGAGGTTAGGTGTATATTTGGATATTGCTTTGAATCTTATCAATTCTTTGGATTAGGTTATGTTTAATCATGTACTTAGGGAAGGAAAATTTGAGGCTGATTCATTATCAAACTTGGGTGCAGACGAGCATGAGCTTAGAGAAGAGGTTTAAACAAAAAAGATTTATATTTTAGGTGGATGGGTGGGCTACCCTCCATGTGTGGAGGAGGACACATGGATGCTAAGGAAGGCAGAGGTTGGATGCTTGAGGCCTTGGTGGAAGTTCTTAATTGCTTTGGGGTGGCGACCTAAGATGCCATGTGGGTGTATTTCGGTTGCACAGTTCTCATGAAGTTATGATAGGGTGGCACCCATTCTAAGTGAGAATGGGTTGGAGTAGAGTTTGTTTTTTAGCCTAGTCTATGTTTGAGTCCGGCTTGGTTTTGGCTATGTAGTTGGTGATAGTTGTTGGATAGTTACACTTATGCTAGTTTTTGTTTTTATTTGCGTTGGCGGTCAGATGGATGTTAGTAATGGTGGATGCAGTCGGTTTCTATGAAGGTTGGGAGTTGCTTGTTTTCTGAAAGATATTTTCATGGTAGTCGGTAGATGAATATTTGGAACTATATCTGGTTAATTTCTTGCAATAGCAAATGCATGTACTTTCCTTTTAAACTAATAAAAAACCATTCTTACATATCAAAAAAAAAGAGTGATTTATGTGTGTATTAGGAAGAAATTTTTAGATTAATGCAAGTAAGCATAAAACTATTAAACCCCAATCAACAATAGAGAACAATGGAAAACAAGAAGCCAATAAATATGAAACAAAGTCACCTGGTCTTCAAGCTTCCATTGAATTACCTCCATTGGCATTCTCCATCTTGCTGAAAATTGTATAATTTCCCTCAGATTTGAAGTGCAACTATCACCTATGTCTTAGACAAGCAAAATATTGAAGTATTGTGTGCTCAAGTATTCAAGTTCTCAAGCATGCTGAAAATAATTGTGTGTGTAAAATGGCTTGAGAGTGCCTTTTTAAAGAATGCCAAGTTGAGAATGGATGGTCAGGATTAGAAGTGGATAAAAACCTAAGATCAATGGTTAGGATTCAATGTGATGAGGAGCACTAGGGTTGGGGAAACATTAGGTCAAAGTTAGGGCAAGCTTTGAAATGAAGGGTTGAGATTTAATTGAAAGAAATTAAATCAATGGTGGAGAAAAAGAGGTAGTTGGAATAATAGAAAATATTTAATTTATGGAGGAAAGTTAACTTTTGGGTTTAATTCATAAATATGAATATGATAGGAGGCAATAAAGAATTATTTTAATTATTTATTTGGTGAGATGGAAAGTGGACTAAATGGATAAGTTTATCTAATTCAAGGATAAATGGTAATGTGATTGAGGAAATAATCATGGAAGGATAATTGGAAATTATGACATTAAGGCATAATCAAATGATGAGGATGTTTGACATAGAAAAATACAACTCGGGGGCGGAAGTCATTTTTACGTGTCTACATTTTTCCCCTCTTTGACATAATGCAGTTTATCGCGTTGTGTCAAAGAAGATAAGTCAAAAATATGCCCCAGTGTGAAAGTAGGAAGAGGAAGGATGATGAGGAGGTAGTGGTATTTCCCCTCGAGAGAATAGGAGGAGTCAAAGAACACGAGTGTGCTCTCGAAATGGATGAGAAGACTAGAGGATGAAGGAATAGAAGAAATGTTAGTGCGAAAGACATGGGTGTTAGGACAAAAAATGAATACTTCAATATCTTTCCAAATAACATAATAAGTGTTGCATAATCATCATTGGGTGGTAAAAGGTGACAAATGGACAACAAACACCATGATATGACATAGACCATGGTGTGCAAGATCATCCACTTGTGAAAAAAAAACAGTCGTAGACAAGGAATGTCCTAACTCATACTAAGGGCTAAGTTGCCCTAGTCTTTTTGTCAAGACACACCAAATGATAGAAATCGAGGAAAAACAAGTCATGAGACGTCATCGCACCTCTAAATCCTTCATGGGACATCCTCGAGGTAGCTAGTAACATGACCAAGAGACAAAACAATAAAAAGAGAAGACAAAATAGACCAACAAAATCAACAACCATTCAATGTGTTTGCTAATGTTTGTTTGTCGAAGGTTGATTGCTTGATAGTTTGTCAGTTTGACACTTTGATAGTCTGACAGTTTTGGCAGTTTGATGATGGATAAGTAGGAGGTTTCTTCCACAGCATGTCAAATTATGATATTGCTATCAGGATTCAACGATGTAGTTTTTGAGTCAAACTCATTGACCCATGATTCATGAGTAGTGGTTCACTTGAACCCATCTCTCATGATAATGAACGGTCCACTTAGCACTCATTGCATCTAGGTGATGCTCACAGAGGTGAAGCATTGGTCCGTCCTAGGAGGTCACCCATCCCAGTACTACTCTAGCTCAAGCGTGCTTAACCACGAAGTTTCCCCCAAGGTTAAACCCACTTAGCTTGCTACCCCATTTGCAAAACCTTCAACAAGTGGTATGCCTTATGAACCATTCATTATAGAGCCCCTTTAGCTCATCAATTGATAAGTAGGAGGTTTCTTCCACAGCGTGTCAAATTATGATATTGCTATTAGGATTCAACCGTGTAGTTTTCGAGTCAAACTCATTGACCCATGATTCATGAGTAGTGGTTCACAAGAACCCATCTCTCATGATAATGAATGGTCCACTTAGCACTCATTGCATCTAGGTGATGCTCATAGAGGTGAAGCATTGGTCTGTCCCTGGAGGTCACCCATCCCAATACTGCTCCAGCTCAAGCACGCTTAACCATGGAGTTTCCCTCAAGGTTAAGCCCACTTAGCTTGCTACCCCATTTGCAAAACCTTCAGCAAGTGTTATGCCTTATGAACCATTCACAGTTGAATCCTGATAGCAATATCATAGTTTGATGATGCCTGTCGTCAGGAAGGAAACATCCTGAAAAGGCCAATGACTATGTGATAGAGCTTGTTGAAAAGAAAGACACATCCTGGAAAGGCAAATGACATTGTCACGGAGCCTGTCGTCAGGTGTAACGACATATATATTTTCTGCAAGGTCAAAAGTGGGTTAGTAACACATGCATATAAATCATCAAGAAATCGAATGCATAAGGAGAAAATAACAAGAAATGAAGGAAACTAGAAAGATCTCAACCATTCCTATGCTCCATGACTGATTTCCATTGTACCTCCTTGGCTTTGCTGTGATAATGGATGCCCTCAGATTGTGTATGTGAGAAAACTCTAAATATCTAGCCCTAGACAAATCTTTGAAGGATTTGTATGAAAACTCTAATGCAAACTAGAAATTTAATTCTATTATACAAGTTATTAATAAGCCTAGAAGATGATATGAGAATGGAAATAATGAGATTAATAAAAAATAATAAGAGATTAAGAGATCCCAAAAATGAGATGAAGATTGTCATTTTATAGAAAATGCAATCTTGAACGGACGGATGACATAAGAGATTGAGAAATGCCCTAGAATCGAAGGTTAAGATTCAAAATGACAACTCTCAATTAGGGTTAGGGCAACAATCCTCAAATGTGTGGACAAGATTTAATTTAAGAAATTAAATCAATGGTGGAGAATAAATGTGACATTGAGATGAAATTATTAAAAATGAAAAGATAAAGACTAAACAAGAGGATTTGATTTAGAAAATCAAGTTATTTTAGAAATAACTTACTTTGTGGAGAGAAATGCTATTTTGAAATTAATATTTTAAATTAATTCCAAAATGGTGAATTCATGTGACAGTAAATAATTATAATTTAAAATTATTTACTTGGAAAGAGGGAAGTTTCCAATTTAAATAAAATTCTTTTATTTAAATTTAGAAAGAAAATCAATAAGACAATTTAATAATTAAAATTATTCAATTGTGGAGGAAAATTAGAAAGTGGGTAATTTTAAATAAATGATTTTATTTAAAATTAGAAAGAAAGTTGAAGAGGATAATAATTAAATAAATAATAAGAATTTATTTAATTATGAGAAGACTTAAATAATTAATGATGTATTAAATAAATAAATAAGATCTATTTATTTAATAATCATGAGGAAGTAATAATTAAATAAATTTAGGAATTTATTTAATTATAGAGTGACATAAGCAATTAGCGACGTATTTAAATAATAAATGTAATTTATTTATTTAAATAGCTAGGAGGAATAAAAGATGTGAATTAATTAAATAATTAAGAATTATTTAATTAATAGTTGACATTGGACTATAGGACATAATTAAATATTTTAATTATGTTGAGATGAAGCATGATATAGAAGAATGTGGTTTGCGGGTCTAGGCCATTTTTATGTGTCTACATCAAGAAAGACACATCCTAAAAAGGCAAATGAAGTTTTGATGAGGTCCCATTCCAAGGACACATCTTGAAGGGGACCATAAAGTGACTAAGTTGAAATTGTTTTGGAATTTTGACTGATTGTGGCTTGATGATTAATTGGACTATGTTGTCTATTGGTCCACAATTTGAACGTTGAGATTTCGATGGTTGTCTTGTGTCTGAGTTTGACTGTCTAACTTATTGGATTGATGCGGCGAACCCTAAAGGGATGACCTAGGTGGCCTCAGGGGCTCATCGACTGATGGCCTTGCCTACGTCGTGCACTCAGAGACCTCGTAGTTCGACATGCCTCTTGACATTGTTGCAATAACAAAGGATTGAAATCATGATTTTATTGTTTATTTGACAAACCTAAAGAACTGACTTAATGCATCGGAGGCGCATCGGCAGATGGCCTTGCCTATGTCCAGTCGCAGAGGCAACATAGTTTGATAATGACAAAGGCTGACTTGACTGACTCTTACTCTTATTTTGGGATTTTGAAAGTTATTTGGATCTTTGTGTATTTTTGACATGTTAGATTTTTTTTGGATTTTTGGAGTTTTATGATTTTTTTGTCTTTTTTGAATATTTGATTTTTTTTTTGTCTTTGTCAAATATTTTGATTTTTTTGTCTTTTTGGGAATATTTCATTTTTTTGTCTTTTTAGGAATATGCTAACCTCCAATGACAAGTGTAGAATCTAATAAAACCAAGTGTTAGGAAATTGCCCCTAGCCAAGTCTAGGACTAACCATCAGGGATGGGATGGGACAAGGGTTTATTATGGATGGATAATGGAGGAGAAAGGATGCAAGACGTCAACCGCTTGAAAGTCATGATAAAGATAACCAAGCCTTATGATGGGTGTCAAATGGGGGATGATGGGAGGTAAAGGCGTTGTGACGGATGAGGGTGGAAGACCAGGTAGAGTGATAGTAGATGACGGAGTAGAGACTGACTACGCATGGTGCCGATTTGCTAGGTTTTCACCATGGTACTTATCTAGAGTGCCACTAAAGTGGTTTTCACTATTGGACTGTTTTATTTCTCTTTACTATTTTTATGATTTTATGATTTTTTTGTTGTCACCAAGATGTCTGTTTACTAGGTTTTCATCAAGGTAATGATTTTATGATTTTTTTGTTGTCACCAAGACGCCTCTTTACCAGGTTTTCATCAAGGTAACGATTTTTTGCATTTTTAATTTTTTTGTATCTTTATGGTTTCAACATGGCACTTTGAAGCTATGTATAGAATTTTCTCAAGTACAAGTTGTTGATAGGCTCGAACAAAGGTTCCCCTTCAAGTGTGGACAACTGATAAGCACTTGAACCAAAATATGTTGTTATGACATATGGACCCAGCCAGTTAGGCTCAAATTTGTCGAGTTTCTCACTTTCTGCTCGATTTTTTGCATTCTCCATCAACACTAAATCACTGATGTCAAATTGTCTAATCAAAATAAAATTGTTGTAACTACAACAAAGGCAGTTTTGATATGCCTGTAGATGAGTCAAGGCCCTTTGTTTGTGTTCATCCTACAATTCTAACTCATGCAACTTGGATATATGATATTCCTCGTCATCAATAACCCCTTTCATGGAGACCTGTAGGGAGGGGACTTCGACCTCAATAGGAAGGATAGCCTCTAAACCGAAGACTAGGGAAAATGGAGTGATGCACATGGGTGTGTGAATGCTCGTGCGATATGCCCATAGGGAAGGGTTAAGCTGAATGTTCCAGTCATGGCTAGCGTCATTAATAGTCTTTTTAAGAATTTTGATTATGGTTTTATTGGACGCCTCAGCTTGGCCATTGCCTTGTGGGTAGTATGGTGTGGAAAAGAGGTGTTGAATGTGGAGTTTCTCACATAAATCATAGACATCGTAATTTTTGAAGGGACGACCGTTGTCAGTGATGATGGTTTGGGGGACACCATATCAACATATGATGTAATTGAGGATGAATTTGGAGATTTGTTTACCGGTGATGTATGTCATAGGGATGGCTTCAACCCATTTCATGAAATATTTGGTGGCAGTGATGATGAACTTATGACCATTTGATGAGGTGGGATGAATTTTTCCTATGAGGTCAAGTCCCCATTGGGCGAAGGGCCATGGTGAAGTGATAGGTTGCAACTCTTGTGCCGGTGCATGAATGAGGTTACTGTGTATCTGACACTATCGACATTTCCACACAAAGTGATAGGCATACTGCTCCATTGTAGGCCAATAGTATCCCAGTCGCATTATATTTTTGGCTAGGGTTGGACCACTAGAATGGGATCCACATATACCTTCGTGTACTTCGCATAAGGTAGTTTGGGTTTCGTTAGTGTCGAGACATCTGAGTAAGGTGGTTTCAAAGCTACGTCTATATAAGGTATCACTGATGATGGCATAGTGAGTGGCTTTATGAATGAAGGACTTGCGTTGATTGTTGGAAAGGTCAGGTGGTAGGGTCTAGAAATGTAAGTAGTCATAGATATCTTGGTACCAGGGGGAATTGGGGCCAACAATCTCACATACCATCTTAGACTCATGGACATCAAAGGCGGCAACCAACAGTTGTTCCACTAAGAACTGATACTGCGACATATTGTTAGGAATATCTAAAAGAGACCCAATAGTGGCCATGGCGTTTGTTGCTTTATTTTGAACACGTGGTACTTGGAAAAGGGAGATATCTGCAAAGTATTGCCTGAAACTATCAACCATTCTTTTGTATGGGTTCAATTTCTCATCCTTAGTATCATAGTCATCGTTGACCTGTCGAATGACCAATTGTGAATCACCAAAGACCTGTGGACTTTTGATTTTCCATTTTATTGCCATGCGTAATTCTGTCAACAATGCTTCATATTCTGCAATGTTATTTGTGCATGAGAAGGATATCCTAAAAGATTTAGGGATTGTATCACCTTGAGGGGTAAAAAATAGTATACCTACACTTGATCCATGATTAGTATGTGAGCCATCAAAATATAGTTTCCATGTTACTCCTGTGTCTAGTGTGAATATTGACTCGTCAGGAAAGTCTGAAACCAAAGGGTGATCAGCTTGTGTGGGCGTGTCTGCCAATTGATCAACAATGGATTGTCCTTTTATTGCCTTGTGTTCCACATATTGAATGGCATACTCATTGAGTATCATGACCGATTTAGCCAATCGTCCTATTAATGTTGCCCTACTGAGTAGATATTTCAAAGGATCTATTTTTACTACAAGATTAGTTGGATGGTTTAACATGTAGTGTCTCAATTTTTGAGTAGCGAAAACCATTGCAAGACAAGAACATTCAATTGGACTGTAGTTAAGCTCGTATCCCACCAAAGTGCGACTAATGTAATAAATTGCACGTCCCTTTTCCTCATGGTCATTCTAAGCCAACAATGCCCCCAGTGTGGTTGTAGTAACTGAGATGTATAGAATTAGGGGTTTTCCATCAATAGGCGACATCGGGAAAGGAGGCGTCAAGAGGTACTTTTTGATTTTTTGAAAAGTTGCCTCACACTTGTCTATCCAAATAAAAGGAACTCCCTTATGTAACAAATACTGAAAAGGATGACATTTATCTCCAAGTTGTGCGATGAAGCACCTAGTGGACTGGAGTCAGCCCTATAGTGTTAGGATTTGACTAATACCTTTAGGTGGAGGCATGTCTAATATTGCTTTGACTTTTGTCGGGTCTACTTCAATGCCTCGACGGGAAACAATGTATCCCAAAAGCTTTCTTGATGTCACACTGAAGACACATTTCTTGGGATTTAGGCGGACCTTGTAGTCTTCTAGCCATGTGAAAATCTTGTCCAAGACTCTTAAGTGATCACCACGTGTCAAATATTTTTCCAGAAGATCATCAACATAGTCTTCCGTCAATGTGTGCATGAGATCATGAAATATGGTGGTCATAGCTCTTTGATAGGTTGCGCCTGCATTTTCAGTCCAAAGGAATGACATTCCAACAATATGTACCCCATGGGCAAGTGAATGATGTCTTGTGTTGGTCTTCAGGAGCGATATGGATTTGATTATACCCCAAGAAGCCATCCATGAGAGACAACATCTCGTAGCCAGCCATTAGGTCTACTATGATGTCTATATTCGGGAGTGGGAAGTCATCCTTCGGACATGCTTTGTTCAAATCCCAAAAATTTGTGCAAATACAAATTTAGCCATTTGGTTTGGTCACTGGTACAAGGTTTGAGATCTAGTCTACATAGTCAATAGGTCTTATGAAACCAACATCCAATAATTTCTTGAGTTCAACTTTGACCAACATAGCTATTTGAGGGTGCATTTTTCTAAGCTTTTGTTTGATGGGCTTTGCATTTGGATGTAATGGTAGATGATGCAGGACCAACTCAGGATCCAACCCTGGCATACTGGTATAAGACCAAGAAAAATTGATTTGGCATTCTGTGAAAAATGCTTGAAATTTCAGTTTTTCCTCTTCTATCAAAGATGTTGCAAAGAGAACAATCTTAGGATTATCTGTAGTACCAATGTTGACCTCTATTATGTCTTCGATCAGCATTGGTTATCTCTCTTGATTAATAGGGAGAAAGTCCAACCCTCCATCCTCGGGTGCCTCAGAGAGTTTTTCGCCCTCAGATACGTCCTTTCTTTTTACTTTTGCTTAGTCAAAAGGTGCCTTGCATTTTTCACCTAAAGACCATTCATTTTTATTTTATTTTATCATTTTTGCAACTAGCGGGTGGGACAGTCTCACTAAAATATGCTGCAATGTCAAGGTCCATAGTGAAGCCAGCCTTATGGTCCCCATGTGTTATGCCCTCTCATAGTCCCATAAATTTAGCAATGGCCTTATCATTTTCAAATATGTCCAAGGTAGGTGGATCTTGTTGGTCCCAATCAATCAATTGTGGATAAACAAGGGAGATTCCATCATCGAAGTTAGTGGAGGATGGGGAAGCAACTGATAGGGTAAAGACAGAGGTATTATCAGGATCCTAAAAGGATTTTATCCATGCTTTTATGTCTATGGTCTTTAGTGGGCCAGGTTCATAAAAGGAGTCAACACATATATTGATATCCATGAGGTTGGTAAAGGATGGTCGGGGTATGCAAAACTCTTGAAAGACATGATCAAGTGCATAGTCACTTGTGGTGCAAGATTCCCACTCATAGTCATTAGAGTCGGTGTCATCATAATAGATGTAGGTAGGATCCTCATATGTATCAATGTCTTCCAAAGCACTCACAACCTTATTTGAAATCACCTTAGTACTTGGAGCGCCAATCGTAATTGGTACAAACCCTAACCCTGAGTGCTTCGACCGCTTAATAGGCATCAAGGGTTCTATCATTCCATTTTCATGTAGACCAAGTCCACTGATTCCATCATAACCCATTTGTTTCATGAGCACAAAAACTTTTCCATATTGTTTTGTTGGTAGCGACGACAGATCTTCCTCGTCTTTGTAAATCCAAGCTGAAATATCATCAATGTCTTCTTTGTTTACCTGTCCCCATTTTGTGAAGGTGGTGGTGGGAGGAACTTTAAAGACAACTTTGGGTTCCATCTTGAAACAAGGCCTACCATAAGACTTAGGAGACTTAGGTAGCTTTGTGATGCAATATGCAGTATTTAGTTTATACTCGCCACAACCTTTGTCTTGGATCTTGATTTTGGGGTCGACGGATGGGGTTTTGGATGTGGACGATTTGATGAGGTTGGAGGGATCGACATAACTATATGAAGTGCCTATGGAAGTGGATGAAAAAGCTTCTCGATTGATAGACACTTGGAATTCGAGAACTCCTCATAAATTGGTGCAATATTGGAAGGTATCGGGGTTACCAATGATCGTGACTTCAATGCTATTATATGGAAATTTCAAGCATTGATGATAGGTGGAAGGCACAACTTTCATGGCATGGATCTAGGGTCTACCGAGGAGAATGTTATATTGGAGTTCAAGATCCAAGACTTGGAATGTGGTGTCCATAACTACGGGTCCAACTCCGATAGGGAGTGTGATAACACCCTTGGAAGAGCATTCTTCGTCATCATAGGCCTTGATTATAATACTTTTGGTGGTGTCTACACATGCTTCTAAATAACCCAATGCCTTAACCAATTTTAAAGTGCAAATGTTTAGTCCAGCTCCACCATCTACTAAGACTCGTCTGACCTTGTGTTGATGGAAAAATACTTCAAGATGCAATGGGTCATTTTGGCTAGACTTTTGTGTAGAGTAGTCTTTGTCAGAAAAAGAGACATGGATTGAATTGGCCAAGTGTCCAACTATGGCTTCAAATCGGTTGACATCCAGGTCGGTAGGAACAAAGGTTTCTTTCAAAGTCTTATTGAGGATAGCTTTGTGTTTAGGTGATAGGCATAATAGCTCAAGGATGGAAATATGTGCAAGTGTCTTTCCCAATTCGTCAACAAGATTATATTGGGCTTTATATTGTGACTGCTTTGAAGAAGGACCAGATAAAGTAATCTTAGCCCTATGGGTAGTGACAGTGCATTCAAGAACCTTTTTAATGGTGATGGTGTTGACATAAGCATTAGCAGCATGAAGGTGATCAATTATTTGTGAGTAATCAAAGGCATTCCTAGTATAATTGGCATGATTGTTTGTCTGTTGACCTGAGATGGAGGTTTTTCCTGAACCATGGTCTTGTAGTGGATTCTTGAAGATTGTATGGTCTTGATTGGAAGTTTGTTGTTGTCCTTCGACCTCTATGGTACCATTTTCAATTAGATCTTGAATTATGTTCTTGAATTGATGACATGATGAGGTCTTGTGTCCTTTGATGCAGTGGTAGTCACAAAAGGCATTGTCATCCCACCAAGATGGTTTGAACTGTCCTAGGTCGTATGGTTTAGGTTCTTGAAGTTGTATGATGTGTGATTGTACTAGCTTCTTCAAGACAGATTCAATTGGTTTTGGTAAAGAAGTGTATGGTCTCCGTGGGTATGGTCTTGGTTGTCTTGGGGGTTCTCATTCTTGAGTATTTTGGACCATGTTAGCTGCTTGGTTGGACACATATGGTGTATTTTTTTTTGTGTTGGGTGCTTTGAGAGTCAATGTGGGACCTATTTGATTCACAACTTTTGCGTCTACGACTCCATCGTGTGTTACATTCTTATTGCAGGACCAAAACTTGCTTTTGTCATTAGAGGTCTAATGGTTGTGGCTATTTTTGTTGCCATGTGGAAGTTCACCTTGGGCAATTAGGAACTTTTCGAGTGTCATGCCTTTCTCAACTAATTCTACAAATGTGGCACAACAATGCACTTGTAAATGGTGTTTCAACTTTAACTTGAGGCTTTCTATGAACATGTCCACTTTTTGTTTTTCAGGAATCTCGATAGGACATCATCTCGCCATAATACGTCACCGTTGGAAGAAATTAATAAAGGAACCTCCTTCATCTTGTGTCAAGTGGCATAAGATAGCAATTGTGACATCATTTTCAATGTTGTAAGCATAATTCTCCATAAATTTATTGGTGAGGTCATCCCATGACTTTATAGATCCTTTAGGTATCAGTGAAAACCATTCAAGTGCAGGCCCCATAAGACTTCTAGGGAAGAGTTTCAAAAGGTAGGAATGATCTTATGCGACATCCACACAAGTAGTGGTGAATTCTCATATGTGCTCGATAGGATTTCTCTTTCCCTTCTACTTAGTGAAAGTAGGGATGACATACCCAGGAGGGAAAGGAGGCATATATATGCTAGTGTCATATGGATAAGGGTGTAGATCATGTGATGAGTATGTCTTCTTGTTTGACACTTGCATCCCTTCCACTTGCTTTTGTAGGGCAACCAACTAGGCAGTTAGTGCATCTATTACAAGACTATTGGCAACAGTGTTATGAGGTCCCATATTTGTGTTGTGTGGTCCCATGTTGTGTTGAGATGATATGTTTTGGTTTGGAACATTGTGCGTATGTGGTAGATTTTGATTGTGTCCATGAGTATGAATGTGTGATGTGTAGGTGGGGATGCGAGAAATAGTTGAGATATGTCGCATTGGTTGGGTGGGCTATCCACGTATATTTTGATTTCCAAAAAGGATTCCTTGTGTGTAGCCATATGATATGTTAGGTTGTGTTATTTGTGATACTTGTCCTTGTTGAAAAGGATTATAACCATGTGGCATGTTTGTAGTTTGACTATGTGAGGCGTTCATGGTTTGTCCTTGTAAGTTGTTTGTATTGATATGAGGACCTTGTGAGATTTTGTTTGTGTTTGGTTGAGATCCTTGGATGAGAACCCGTCTTGCCTTAGGTCAACCAAGGATGTTAAATGTGGATGCCCCTATGGCCTAAGATGATGAACCAAAGGGATTAAATGTTGAGCCAAAGTTTCACGTTGTGAATAATGGTTGTGAGGTGGTTTGTGTCATGGGTTGTGACATAGATTGTGTCACAAATATGGATGAAGTGTTGGTAGTTGTGGTATTTGGGCTTGTGGTTCTAATTGGTATGGAAATTGTGATTTGTGGTGTAGATTGTCCTTGGCTTGTTTGTGTGTTTTCCTTGGGTGACATTGTTGCGCGTAAGGTATTGACATCAAATCCTTGAGGTAGTTTAACTCCTTCATGTAATAGTTTGGCTAAATATCTTTCAGGGTCCAACATGACAATTTCATCCACAAGAGAGGCTACTTCAGGATTTTGTCTGGCGGCCTCTACTTCTTCTATGAACACATTTCCATCTTTGTCTCTAACAAGGAATTGTTAGAAAGGATTGTATGTCTTTGGTTGTTGATAAGATGTAGACCCAAAGTTGACATGGTCATGAATTTCAAGGTGGGTATTATTGTGAGGATCATCAGTGGTGTTATGCCTTGCATAACCACCCCATCTTTTGCCTTGGTCAAAATGGGTCCCCCTTTATGTTTTTGTCCTTGGTTGTTTTTCAAACAAAGTTTGGAGTCTTTCTTTTCCAATACTTTGTTTTTCTTTGGTTTGTTCTGTCAGAATCGGAACCGGAACCAAATCGGGTTTTGAATCTTGTTTCAAAGATTGATTCCAATCCCTGTCCCAGCAGTCTTTTATTTACTTTTTAGTTTTATCTTTAGCAGAGCCGAAGCCGGAGTGGAAGTTAAGTCAAAATTTATTCAAAGTTTCAAAATCAAATCTCGTTTCGCCTCTGCTTTTTGGTCTTTCGTTTTAACTTAGGTTTTTGTAATAAGTTTTCTCATTTCGGTCTTTTGATTTATTTTTTTGTTTTGTTTCGCTTTCTTCTTTGTTGGAAAAACCGGAGCCGGAACGGGAACTGAGTTGGAAAATTGGACAAGTTTCTAAATCATTTTTCATCCCGATTCTGCTACCGTCGTTTTTGGTCGTTGACTTTACTGAAGTTGCACAGCAGTAATGTGTCAATTCCTTCCACAGTTCTGACTCCGCTCTACCACATTTATGGCATTAATTACAGGTGCTATGCACGCGTGTAACTGTGAGTTTTTACCTTAATTAGGGATTAACCCAAAGTTATCGTCATTATTGAAAGAGATCAAGAGCGAACCAGAGTTGCAGTGGAGTATTTGTGCGTGTGAATTGATTGGAAGAGAGGCAGTTGCATGTGGAATTGCTTTAGGGGATTGACCTATTTATTTGGCATTTTGAGGTAGGGTTTTCTATTCTTCTCTTTCATTTCGTCTCGCGTTTTCGTTTTTCAGTTGATTGGTTTCGTGCAAATTCGTGACTCTCGGTTCTATTGTGAGTTCATGTGATTCATTTTCTTTCTCTTTTGTTTTGTTTTCTTGTTTCGTTTTTCTTTTCTGGTGTGTTTGTTTCTCATTTGTTTATTTTCTTTCCTCGTAGTCATTTTTCACGTTTTAATCGTGATGCCCTAGTTTTTAAAAATATCATAGATTAATTGAGGTTTTTACTTTGGTAGGGTTTGGTAAATTATGGTTTTACTTAGGAATCTTGTTTTGCATTAGATCTAGTTAGTTTAAATGGGGTTAAATTCATGCCCTAGTTTTTGAAATCGACGGGTTTTGATTTAGGGTTTTGACGTGTTCTTGTTTTAAATATGATGCCCTAAATTAGTACGATTGCCTCTCGGTCATATGGGGATAGTTTTGTATAGGTTATCTTTTAGCCCCTTTCATTTTGATGTGACCTATTCCTTTTCCTGACGTTATTCATTGGCCTGTTAAAATCACTTATGATGTCATGGTTATCTTAGGCGGGGGAGGGATCGAAATTGATTTAGACTTTGAAACTTGATTTTCTAATAAGTATTGATTCCATTTCCATCCTGTCTCTGACTCCGCTTACAATAAGAAGCATGCTCTCAAAATATTGGTAACCCAAGCGGAATCGGAACCAAAATCGAAATTGAATATGAAACTAGAAAATCTTCATGGAACCAAATCGGTTTCCATTCCAATTTTGATTTCGGTTACCATTCCAACTCCGACTCTGGTCCCGCTTGTAATTACTATAAGCTCAATAACTATTTTGACTCTGGTCCTGCTTGTAATTACTAGAAGCTCAATAACTGTTTTAACTCCAATCCTGGTAGTATTTTCAAAAGAGACTGTTTAGAATGTTTTCTACTCGGTTTCGCCTCCGATATATATATGAAGGGTAATTTTTTAAAGCATATTTTATGATATTTATTCAAGGATCTAATTTGAGGTTTTGTTGTAGGAAGCTGACGAATGTCAAGAGTATCAGGAGAAGCTTCCCAAAGGAATCGGCCTGTAGAAACTTCAAAGGCAACAACTAAGCCTAAGAAGATTAAGTCGGAGCAATTACCCTATACCTTGAGGCATAACCATATGGGTCCTATTGTCACTGCATGCAAGGTGGAATCAGATTGGGCAGATATAACTGATACCAATTTAGGCCCATTCAATTTTGAGGAGTTATGCTCAGAAACATTCACTGAGGATGTAACAAGGAGGACTGGAAGAATAGTTGAGTCTGGCTTGGCTCACATTGTTGTATTTCCTTTATCCATCCAATGCCCAGAATTGATCATGATAGCAGTAGGAGCCTACAATCTGGCCACTAGACAATGCATGGATTCATAGGACAATGTGATTATAGATCTAACTCCTCAAATGTTTCAACACATGTTTAGTGTCCCTGATCCAAAGAACCTGGTACAGTTGAATGAGGCGGATGCTTTAGGGATATATAGCAAACACAAGGAAGCCAACAAGGCTCATTTGAACAATAAGTGGTTGAGAGCGCAGAAGAAGTCCGTGACAAAGCTCTTAGATCAGCCAAAGAGGGCAGATTTTTACAAACGGGTATCGGACTTGATAATGATGTTGTCTAGGGTCTTTGGGAAGAGGGATGTATTTCATTTCAAGGAATGGATGTTTCCCTTCATTCAAACAATCTTCAATAGAAAGCAACAATTTGATTGGCCCATGATTGTCTCAGATACCATTCATGATCAGCTAACCAAAATAAGGGAAACCAAGAGCTTTTTCATGACTTCTTATGTTGTTTATGCAGCAACCAAAGGAGGTATCTTTCTAGGTTTTAACAGAGTGGGAATATTGGGAGAAGCTGGTGGACAAAAGAAAGTGTGGGATCATTATGACCAACTATCCATACAGGTTTTTGAAACACAATTTAGAAGGGTTAATGATGCATTCCTATATGTAGTCATTAACCAACTTAATGGAGATGTCGGATATAGATTGAGTCAAGAAGCCATGGATTTTATCACGGAATGGGGATGTTGGTACATCCAATACCCAAGTTCACATATTTCAGGCTGGTTGGATTTGAGGGTCATCTCCACTTACTTCCAAGGTGTTGCAGCAACAGGATGGTATTGATGGAGTTTGTCTATCAAGCTCTAGGAGTTAATGCCTAATTTGGGATGAAACACAAACCAGGTTGTCATAAGTTTCCCATGCAATTGGGTGAATACAGCTGCCCACATCTTGTGGGAGCTAAGGTGGTTTGCAGTGAACTGATACATTTAAAGTTGGGCTTGTATATTGCCCGAAAGCACTTTGACCCAAAGAAGAAAATGAATGCTTTGTTGGCCTCGATCTTTGAAAAACATTTCAATTTGTTAGAGGACTTCTGGAGTGATCTTTAGGATGAATATGACCTCAGGAAAATGAATTATGAGAGGTTACATGTTTCACTCATGGTAGAATTCAGGATCAAAGATGATATTCCTGATACATTGGTAGATGACGGAGTTGTGTTGGATCCATCTTATGAAGCATTGAATATTGGTACCAAAATTTTGGATCCTATAGATTGGGATAGTGAGGAGACCATCGACATCAAGCAAATAGGGAGACTGGTCTTGGATAGGAGTATCCACTAGGCTATTCTAAGAGCCAAAACTCCTGGGGGTCCAGCTCCTAAGAAAGGGAAGGGATATAAGAGAATTAAGAGGAAGTTGCCTCCCAAGGAGCCTTTGGAATTCTTACCTCCTAATATTGAAGAGATTGAGCTTGAAGCATCGACTCAAGATGAACCAGAGGCACAGGAGGAGGATGCCCAAATAGGGCTTGTGGCTTCAACACAGGCAATAGGTGAGTCATCTGCTCAAGTCCCTCTTATGGAGAAACAAAGTAAAGAAATGCCTAAGGGGACTCTTCATGATATTGTTGAATCATTAAAAGGAAAAGGAGTAGAGGTGGAGATCCATGATGTTGGAACGAACTCTGATGAGACTTTGTCAGAGAAGGATGCACAAGAAAATATGCCTCTAGAGGAGGAAACTAACCATGTGCTAATAGAGGAGGATCAGTGGGCACTATTTGAGAAAGCAAAGAGGGCTTCAGATGCTCAAGCACATACAAAGGCAATGGAGAAGCAAAAGGCAATTGATGGTAAGGCACAAGTAGATTCCTTACTTCAAGAACAATAAGCAGAAGCCAAGCGAAGAGTTGATGAGGTGCAAAAACAACAAATGCAAAAGAAGCAAGAGCTCAAGACCAAGGAAGAAAATGACAAGCTCGAGCTAGTGCAGAAGATTCATGAGCTTGAAGAGGAAAAGGCTAAGCAGTGGAGGGAAAGAGAAGCCATTGTGGATAAAATTAAAATAATTGAAGAAGCTCATAAGAAGAAGGAAGAGGCAGAACACATACAAAAGGAGAAAGATGTTGAGGAGCTTGCCAAACAACTGCAAAAGGAAAAAGAATCCTTAGACAGACTCAAAGTATTAGAAGAAGAGAGGAACAAGTTGCTTGAGGAGAAGATATTAGAAGAGGAAAATTTGAAGAAGGAACAGGAAGACAAGAGGGTGCAAGAGCAGAAAGACAAAGAAGAAGCTGAAAAGATTGCACAAAAAGATGTAGAGGGAGAGCAACAAAATGTACAAGGGGTTGATTCTCAACCTAAGGTTAATGTGCTATAGTCCTCTACAACTGTCGCTTCTTCTTCAACTGTAATGGCCACTACTCCAAGTGCTCCCACTTGGCTAAAACTTGATTTCCAAAAGAGGCCAGTAACATCTTCACAGCCTCTTGATTGGGATAACATGATGAAGGAGATTGAAAAGGAAAGGCCCAAGAAGAAGGCTGAAATCCTACATTCCACCAGACTCATTGAAGTAGGAGAAATCATTGTTGAATGTGCAATACCAGTGGTGGATAAGGATGTGGGAGAGATGTAGCTGACTGATTACCAGTTGGGCATGGTTAATTTGGGAAGACCCACCAGAGATCAACAAATGAACTTGATTGATGTGGTAGCATCATCCACCAAATCAAGAATGATGAAGGATAAACAAAGAAAGGATGAGCTTAAGGTTCAACTGGATCAATTGCATACTTTCTTGAAGAATGTTTCTACTCTGAAGTCACAACAAATCACTACTATTGAGACACCAATTTTGCTTAGAAAGAAAGAGGTGGATGATTTGGTACAGGTAAGGAGTAAGGCAGAGATGATGGATAAATGGATTAACAGGTTAAATCAGGAAATAGGTGAAGTTTTGGGCAACAGTTTTGAGATTCACAAGTTGACATTGGAAATAGAAGAGATGAATCAGCATGCTAAAGAGTTGGGAGAACGGGAAGAGGAGTATAGAAGATATATCTAGAAGCTGAAAGAGATCAGTAAATTGTCAAAATCCACTCTTCTAGAACAGTTAATCCTTGAAGAGGACAACGTAGATTTCTTGGAAAAGACCTCCAGCATAATCCGGTTTAGATCTGACTTTTTGTATAAACATAAGAATGAAGTTCAGGATTCTAGTAAGGATCTAAATGAATAGATTGATGAGTTAGAGGCGGTTATTGCTATTATAGTAAATGTTGATATACCGGTAAAGGAAGGCCTACCTTTAAGTCAATTAAAAGAGAAATGGGATGAAAGACTTAAGGAAGTCATGCAAAAGGGGGATGTTGGAGAGGATCTGCTGCTGGACCAGTTAATGGATATTAAAGAAGAGGTGAGGGCTGCTAGGAGGGAGTTGGCAAAGCTGAAAGACATGAGGGAGTTTGCTGCTGCTGAACTGAAGAGAATCAAGTTCGAGGACAGTTGGATTGATGGGCCAAATTCGGATATGCTTCAACAAGTCTTGTCCAATTATGATGAGTACACTTCAGAACAAACTCTCATGCATGACTGACAGTTCTATAAGCGCATGACTTCTTTTCTCCTCTATCTTCTTCTCTCCACTTTAACTAGATGTTCAATATGGGAACTAGAGATCAATTGATCTGAGTTTCCAAGAAAAATTAAGTTCCTAAAAAGGTGGATCTTGACTCAAGATAGGGAGGACTTCATATTTTTGTATATCTATAAATACTTGTACGATATCATATTGTAAAGGTCGGCTAATAAGAATAGAATTGGCCACCTAATAGTAGGAGATAGATTTTTTATAGCTTTACAGAGATACTTTGTTATTTTTTTTTTGAGTTACAGTTGAATACAATTATAGGTTTTTACGCGATATGGTATTGGAGTTGAGTTTATTTGATAAGGTTAATGAATTATAGTCTATCTGTATGCCAATGATTGTGATGAAGCATAAGCGTTTCTTATGTGATGAAAATCATTAGAAGGAACCGGATTTAAAGATTATTTCATTAAATTATTTGTGGATTGAATTATTGAATGTTTGTTGATCTATGATCTTGGCAATGAATGAGAATTTTTGTTCTTTTGAATCTTTGAAGTTTTTATGATGTGTGATTGTGATGGTTAAATTAAGCACCATAGATGCATGCAATAGTATGGATTGTTTCTGTAAATTGCATCATGTTATGGTTTTCTTGAAATAGTGGAAGAACATTCGTTGTTGAAGATATATGTCTAGATATTAGATAAGTTTATTCATGTTTCACTGATGTGTGCCCTGATCTATCTTTTTCTTTTATTTAAAACCCCCTCTTTCGTTAAGAACAGTTCGATGAATCAATCATTGCTTGCATTCCTTGTTACCAACACAGGCCCCTTGAATATTACAGTTGCATGGACCAATTGAGTGACACCAGACAGTTGACAACTAACTACCGGGACCTTGGGAGTTAGGCTACTATATGTTGTCTTTCTTTTTTAGGAGAAATAGAGTAGAAATATTATGTTTAACGTTGTTTGTGTCATTTTTACCATCAACAAGTGGTATTGTCATAGTTGAGAGTGCTAGTGTAATTGTAAAGGTCCTCATCGTCATGAAAGAGGTCCATTTCTTGACGTTTGTTTGCAATCTAGTTTCAACCATATAAGGCTTGCTCAAAATGAAGGTGGAAAATGCAAATGGTATGAGACTAAGACTATGTTTTTGGTATTTTTGAAATAAGGTATGCCTAAATGTAATGCAACTATTTTTGGTATTTTTGGGATGAAATATGTCTTATATATGCAACAAGACTAAAATTGATGATGATAATATTGGATGTTATGAAGTCTAGAATGTATGAATATGCTCTTTTAGGTCTAAAATGTTGTGGTATGAAGGATGCAAGTGACTAAGAGGTTATGGATACCTATAGTGAACTTGAGGGCTTAAACACTTTTGAAAAATTGAAGAATAGGATCACTAACTGTCCAAGGGTAAACCAATGTTTCAACTAGGATTGTCAAGTGGCCTTTTTCTAAGACAAGTGAAAAGAGTGACAAGGCGAGTTTCCCAACTAGACTTGTGAGTAGGAAATTATCACCAAAATGAAAAAGGACTAAATTGAAAGTGACTTGGTCTAGTGACAATCTTTTGTTGAAGCAATGATTCGTGCCAAGGGAGAGATAGTTTTTCTATCCTAAAATCCACAAGGTGTCAAGCCTAAAAGATTGAAAAAGGTAACCTAATGTGGTGTTGTGGTATGCAAGTAATGAAGATGCCAAGGTACCTAAAATGGTGACCTAATAATGGAAATGACATTTAAGGTGAATTGTACAAGTTTTGGGTTTGAAATAGGAATCACAACAAGAAGTTGTTCTAAAAATGAATCTCAAGAGTTTGACCTGATTTTGGCAAGAGTTTGACTAATTGGTTTGAAACTGTTGCGTGGTGTAATGTTGTGAAGTGTTGCAATTTTCAAGTGTAAGGTTTGTTTTGAAACACACACATAGAACACAAGCAAACATAATGTTTTTTTGAGTTTGATCTTGACAAACACTTTGAAAAGACTTTGCACAACCTAATTGGAAAGGGATTGTATACTTGGTACAACTCACTGAAATACCCTGGATCAGTGTTGAACACCTCTCCTTCTCGAGAGTGGATAGCTTAGAAGTTTGGTGGCACAGGCTCCCCCTTATAGTGCACTCACTTCTCGGGCTCACCAACTTCAAATTCCCCAAAGAGGAATTTTTTATCTCTACTCAAGGGAGTCAGTAGTGAGTATCTTTGGGCATGATACTGTACCCAACACTATACCAAGCAACGACCAAAAGGTGAGGGTTCTAGTGAATACTCGGGGACATGGCACCTCGTGAGCGTCCAACAAGCCACTTAAGGCTTTAATCACTCTACTAGGGGCTCTTATACCTTTAAAAAAAAGGTAGGTACCCTATTTCGAATGACACTGCACGACTAAGGTCTACATACCATGAGAACTTGACAGTTTAGTCTTATCCTTTTATATATCGGCTTGAGCGAAAAACCGGTTGGAGTCGTTCCCTCTTGCGAGGCAGGCCCCTCTAAAGGTAACAAAAGCAAGATAAAGATGTTGTTTTTTATCACCCAAGATCACATGAAGTGCAAAGGGAGTGCATACACAAACAACTTTTCCTCACACTCGCATAATGTTCATTTTAATTCCAAAATCCAAATGTGTGTGTGGTTTTACAAAATGTCTAAAGGTGTTTTTGATTCTCAAGATCACCAAATGGCATGAGAGAAGCGCATACTCGCCTAGAAACAAAATGTAGACCACAAGACAATGCAAGCACTGGTAAATTTTAATCTTGCTTATGATTTCAAATCAAACACACAAGTTCTTTTTAGGACAACTAATCATTCTATGTGAAAAAGGCATGGAGGATAAAGCAAAGTAAAGCTAGAGCCCTGCAAAGCATGATTAGTAGTTTTGGCCTCCAATCTTTGACAAGCAAAAGTTGAATGTTCAAATCCCGAACACTCGAACCTGGACAAAATTCAAACAAAATTAGCCCCGAAATAGAAAACTAGAGTAAAAGGAAAACTATAATTTGACAAATTTAATCTAATCTAACGACCAACAGTTAACTGAAGCAAAAATTTATTCTAAATTACTCTAATCTTAAAGTTAAAGTAAAATATTTAAAATTAATCTATTCTAAATTAATCTACACTATTCTAATAGAATTAGATTCGAAAAAGCCAAATTAAGAACTAAAAAAAAATCAAAATTAAAAATTGAAGCAAAATTATCTAAATTAATTCTAATTCTAAATTAATTAAAACTAAACCTAAAACAAAAATTAAAATTAAAACTAAAAGTAAAACAAAAATTAAAATTAAAAAGCCAAATAAAAACTAAAACTAAAACAAAATCAAATTAAAAATTAAAGCCAAATTAAAATTCTAAATCACCTAAATTTATTCTAATTCTAAATCAATTTTAAATTTAAATTATCAAAATTAAATTAAAGACTAAAACAAAAATCAAAATTGAAAACAAAATTAAACCAAAATTAAAATTAATCTCAATTATCTAAATTAATTATAATTCTAATCAAGTAAAAAATATTAAACTAAATTAAAGACTAAAAAAAATTAACCCAAAATTGATCTAAATTATCTAAAAACTAAAAATTAAAAACTACAAATTAAAGTCTAAAATTAAACTCTAAAAAAAATATATATACTCCCTGTGGTTTACACAAGCCCAGGCGGCTGAGAAGGAGATAGAGTTGCGAGTTGACTAGGGGAGAGGAGCCGATACGTAAGCACCCAAAACCGCACGGTCTAGTTGGCAGGCCACGTGGACCAATAGCATTTTAAAAAAAAACCCATTATAGAAAAAGGCTAATTAAACAATAAATTATTATTTTAATTTTTTAAAAAAAAAATTTGCCACGTGAAAGGTCCAATTTTGTCCACACGTCGAAGAAAACGAAAAAAAGACCCGTCAACTGATACAGACGAACCTCGGGTGCCACTACTTGTGTGGCTCGGTGTCCGAAGGTGACAACCTTGCCACATCAACTCCTCCCAGTCTGCCACCATAACGATCCACTACTGAGCATTTATCACTCACCGCCACTTCCTATTCCTATCTACAGTCTCAAATAAATGTTTCCACCTCTCGTAAGCTCCACGCCACCCCGCGTTTATTCCGAAGCGAACTACATTGAATGCTCCCAGTGCCTCGCTCTTCTCGCCATTCAACCAGCCTTTCATTTTCCTGAGGAAACATTCCATCTTCACTTCTTCGTCGGTACCTGCTTGTTTTGTCGTTTGCAACCTTCGCACTCTCACCACAACCTGCAATGTTCAGAGACCATATACTGTTTGAGTAGAAGCCGATACAGAGACGGGTAGACGCCACTTATCGAATGTCGCCAGCAGCTCCACTTCCGCCATGCAAGCAACGAACGGGTTCCTCGCTGCCATGAACGGGTTCGTCGCCGCCATGAAGGTCACCGCAAGCAACGAAGGGGTTCGTCGCGTGTTCGACCTAGGTGAGCTTGCTCACTAAGGCTGGCCATTGTTCTTTTGTTTGTGTTTGGTTTGCAATTTCGCTTTGTTTTATATGTTTTTTGGTGTTGCAGATTTTGTTTATTTTGTTGAAGTTGAGTGTTTATGAACACTGCATTATTTGTGTTCATAAACACACTAAATCTTTGGAAATTAATCTTTTGTTCAAGCATCTCTCTGTTTATATTAAATATATTAATGCAGTTGGTTGTTTTCTTCTTTCGACATGTAATAATTCAAGTTGTTTATATGGGTTTTGCTCTATAGGGTTTATATTGCAAATATTACGCTCATATTTACCTCATTTCTCTTTTAGTAGGGTTTATTTTGAGAATATAGCACGCATAGTTTACCATTTATGTTTCGGTAGGGTTTATTTTGCAAGTTTTACAGTCATAGTTTTGGGTTATCCTATTCTCATAGGATTTGCATTGACATTGACTTTGCAAATCGTATTCTCACAGGTTTTGCATTATCATTCACTCTACTTAGCATAATCTCACAGGATCTGCATTATCATTCACTTTGCTTGTCGTTTTCTCATAGGTTCTACATTATGATTCACCCTGCTTCTCGTATTCTCATACGTTCTACATTATCATTGACTCTACTTAGCGTAATCTCACAGGTTCTACATTATCATTCACTATGCTTATCATTTTCTCATAGGTTCTGCATTATCATTCACTCTGCTTAGCATAATCTCACAGGTTCTGCATTATCATTCACTCTGCTTGTCATTTTCTCATAGGTTCTGCATTATGATTCACTCTGCTTCTCGTATTCTCATACGTTTTGCATTATCATTGACTCTGCTTAGCATAATCTCACAGGTTTTGCATTATCATTCACTATGCTTATCGTTTTCTCATAGGTTCTGCATTATCATTCACTCTGCTTAGCATAATCTCACAGGTTCTACATTATCATTCACTTTGCTTGTCGTTTTCTCATAGGTTCTGCATTATGATTCACTTTGCTTCTCGTATTCTCATACATTCTGCATTATCATTGACTCTGCTTAGCATAATCTCACAGGTTTTGCATTATCATTCACTATGCTTATCGTCTTCTCATAGGTTCTGCATTATCATTCACTCTGCTTCTCGTATTCTCATACGTTATGCCTTATCAATGACTCTGCTTAGCATAATCTCAAAGGTTCTACATTATCATTCACTCTGCTTATCATTTTCTCATAGGTTCTGCATTATCATTCACTCCGCTTCTCGTATTCTCATACGTTCTGCATGTGCATGTGCATGTGACTAGGTGTATGTTTATGTGTATGTGACTAGGTGTATGTCTATGTCTTTGTGTATGTGACTATGTGTATGTTTATGTGTATGTGACTATGTGTATGTGTATGTCTATTTGTATGTGTATGTCTATGTGTATGTGTATGTCTATGTGTATGTCTATGTGTATGTGACTATGTGTATGTCTATGTGTATGTTTATGTGTATGTGACTATGTCTATGTGTATTTCTATGTGTATGTGTATGTCTATGTGTATGTGTATGTGACTATGTGTATGTGTATGTCTATGTGTATGTGAATATGTGTATGTCTATGTCTATGTCTATGTGTATGTGACTATGTGTATGTGTATGTGTATGTGTATGTCTATATGTATGTCTATGTGACTATGTGTATGTTTATGTGTATGTGACTATGTGTATGTTTATGTGTATGTGTCTATGTCTATGTCTATGTCTATGTCTATGTGTATGTTTATGTGTATGTGACTATGTGTATGTCTATGTCTTTTTGTATGTGACTATGTGTATGTTTATGTGTATGTGTCTATGTCTATGTCTATGTCTATGTCTATGTCTATGTCTATGTGACTATGTGTATGTTTATGTGTATGTGACTCTGTGTATGTGTATGTCTTTGTGTATGTGACTATGTGTATGTTTATGTGTATGTGACTATGTCTATGTCTATGTCTATGTCTATGTCTATGTGTCTATGTGTCTATGTCTATGTCTATGTCTATGTCTATGTCTATGTGACTATGTGTATGTTTATGTGTATGTGACTATGTGTATGTGTATGTCTTTGTGTATGTGACTATGTGTATGTTTATGTGTATGTGTCTATGTCTATGTCTATGTCTATGTATATGTCTATGTGACTATGTGTATGTTTATGTGTATGTGACTATGTCTATGTCTATGTCTTTGTTTATGTGACTATGTGTATGTTTATGTGTATGTGACTATGTCTATGTCTATGTCTATGTCTATGTGTCTATGTCTATGTGACTATGTGTATGTTTATGTGTATGTGACTATGTGTATGTGTATGTCTTTGTGTATGTGACTATGTGTATGTTTATGTCCATGTCTATGTCTATGTCATTGCTATTTACACCTCTGTCAAACCTCCACCATATGCAATACCTGCAATGGAACACTTCAAGAACTCCATTGAATTGCAAGTCAATGTCCTTTTAGTATCCATTTCATTTTTCCTCTTTAGTGCAACTATTGTTCCCCCATCTATGTTTGTTTAACATTATTATTATTCAAATTGATAGGAAGAATGAACATCATTTATACATGATCGAAGTATATTTTATCCATTGAATCAGACTCATCCTTATTCAATCTATTCTTCTTGATATCTTTGTTCTTCTTGATAGCTCTTACTCTTACAAGTATAACATTGTTGTTTCAGTTTGTATCATTCAATTATTTCTAAGAGTATGATTTCTTGATGTCATACTATAACATGCAATTTATGTTTCCTTGCAAACCTGACCTTCATCACCTCAGGATATAAGATTTACAATTGTGGACTTATGGTGAAATAAGTCTAATCTGCCTAAGATATACCAAACTACTATTCATGATGGCATTAATGGTTTCTCTGTTCATCAATTACACTCAATCTTACATGTATGATTTTGTTCTTACACTTTTTATCAATATTTGATATGTATATGTATATGCATATGTATGTGCATACATATACATATGCAATTGTATATACATATATGCATATGTACATGTATATGTATATATGCATATGCAAACAAAAAATGAAGTTGTTTTAGATGTAGAGTGTAGCGAATGGATGGAACATGCATAATTTGAAAGAACACCATTACACTCTCCCTTAAGCTATGCATTGTACCTTCCATTCCTTACACTCTCCATTCAAAATGCATTGCATATGCATATATACGTTTATATATACATATGCATATATGTATATGTGTATATATACAACCTAATTGGATGTACGCTTTGTTTGTTGTTCAATTAAAGTGACTGTAAATATTGGCCCCTCTCCCTTACAGCTAATTATGATGATGGTTGACTCTTACTTATGCTATAACCATTTCTCATATAGATACTGAAATATAATTTCATACAACATTATCAAATGTATATATAACTTCGAACAACGCTATGGTATAGATGGATGGTTAGTTTGTTCATCCATTAGAATCAATCTTACATGTCTCAATTTTCTATTACACTTTGTATCATTGTCTGATTTGTTTCAATTATAATTAGGGATGTGATAGTATAACATGAATAGGACCACAAAGCCCCAATAAACCATAAGGGCCACTAGAGATTCATTAAAGAAGGATATGATCCCATAGCATATAGGTCTCAATTCTCATATGTGATAGAAATAAAAGCTATGAAGAGGATCCTATCTATAGTTTTTTTCCTTATAATATTATTTCTAGGTTGTCCTTTTAGTATCCATTATGTTTTTCCTCTTTAGTGCAACTATTGTTCTCCCATTTATGTTTGTTTAACATTCTTATAATTCAAATTGATAGCAAGAATGAACATCATTTGTACATGATCGAAGTATATTTTATCCATTGAATCAGACTCATCCTTATTCATGCCTTGGGTATCCCAATTTAGATTAAACATTATAACATGTGTTAATGATAGTCTCATCCAATCTCTTATTCTCACCTAAAATTCATTATCACAATCAACCAACTAATCCTCTACCTCAGGTACATAGTGAAAACAATATCCTAACTACAAAAAATAAGAAACTATTTGATGTCAAAGGGGAAGCAAAACTCAAATAATTGTCTAGCTTATATTACATCATATCTCTTTTCAATATGTTTTGCATTATCATTCACTCTGCTTATCGTAATCTCACAGGTTATGCATTATCATTCACTCTCCTTATTGTTTTCTCATAGGTTTTGCATTATCATTGATTCTGATTTTGGGTAATGCTCCATCAATTTTATATCTGATTTATGTTTGATGTGATCAAGCCTATCTATGGATGAAAGTAACCTTACGTTGTGGAGGACCAGCATATAGGTGTGGGACCCAACGAGTGCATGTACCATTGCACATTACGGCCCCCGCTTACGTATTAGGGGAGAGGAGCCGATACGTATGCACCCAAAATCACACTGTCCACATGGCAGGCCACGTGGACCAATAACATTTAAATGAAAAAAAAACCCATATCCTTCAATAAGTCTATAATGCAAATGTTTCTATCTTTCTTAGGTGCCATTGGTTATTTTGGGGGTGTTATCTTTTGCAAAGGTTATTTTCCATCATATTAGTCATCCAATTATTGTACCTTAATTTTGTGTCTTGGAAATATATGGGGGCTGTTCTATTTTTTTTAGGTTCTGCTTCATCAACATAGACATAGAAAAATACATAGGCATAGACATATACATAGACATAGACATATACATAGACAGATAGATAGACATATACATACACATATACATATACATATGGATATGTATATCAGATATAAAATGCACACATAATTGTAATTATTTTGAAACAAAACAATTACACGTTGGCAGCCAAACATGATGAAGTGTATCCAACTTGTATATGCTTAAGGTCTTTGCATCTTACTTATATATATATATATATATATATAGACATATTCATATACATATACATATGTTTATGTTTATGTATATGTTTATAGATTACCATAGCTTTGTATTTGAATCTGTATATGTTTATGTCTATGTATGTGTGTATGTAAATCTATGTATATGTGTAAATAAATCTATGAATATGTGTATGCTTATGTCTATGTATATGTCTATGTAAATCTGTATGGATATGTAAATATGTATATGTGTATGTCTATGTCTATGTCTATGTCTATGTGTATGTGTATGTTTATGTCTATGTGTATGTATATGTGTATGTCTATGGCTATGTGTATGTCTATGTGTATGTTTATGTGTATGGATATGTGTATGTCTATGACTATGTGTATGTGTATGTCTATGTGTATGTGTATGTGTATGTCTATATTTATGTCTATATGTAAATATGTATTTGTATATGTAAATGTGTATGTGTGAATGTGTATGTCTATATGTAAATGTGTGTGTGTATAGATGTGTGAAGAGGTCTTAAGTGGACAACCTTGCCACGTCTACTTCTCTCAGTCAGCCACCCTAACAATCCACTGCATCGCATTTATCACTCGCTGCCTCTTCCTATACTTCTCTACAGTCATGTTTAATTCACTTATGTCTATGTTTATGTGTATGTGTATGTGTATGTATATGTCTATATTCATAAATTCAAACCTGCAACAATTGTATCTTTTATATGTGCCATTTATTAATTTGGGGGTGTCAACTTTATATGGTGTGCACCTATACGCTGGTCCTCCACAACGTAAAAAAAAATTCATCCATAGATAGGCTTGATCACATCAAACATATCTCGGATATAAAATGCACACAAGTTAGCATTAATTTAAACAAGGTGCCAACTCAACAGCTTTGAAACCCATCCGACCCATCTTTGACCGACTGGCGAACCCAGTACAAGATTGTTTCCCATTGTAGCATAACCAAACCAACACGCAAATGCATTCACCTGTCCCGTCTACCATGAGATATACAACACGTATCAGCTTCAATCTGTCCCATCTTGCCAAGTAGGGTGCACACTTATTGGAGCCAAACGCAAATATCCCACCGACATCCATTTAACACTCCTGTAAGGCCGCCATTATTCAAAACAAAAGCATGGAAACAATTTCAAAGAATCCACCAAACCAATCAAGTCAAGAATTAAAGGCTGAAATCAATCAAATCTCCAATTCATACAAAACAAAACTCAAATTCAAAAGAGGATAGCAAGTTATTTCACCACACCAAACAACCATCAATCAAATTCAAATAATTCCCAATTCAAATAGCCGTGAAAACCTTCAAGTATTCACATGTATTACCATAGATCAATATTGAGCACTAAATCTTTCTTACAACATGTATTTAAGGGACTTGGTTTTCCCAAGGCCTTTCATGCTTGCCTATGTAACACTTCACATAGATTACCATAGCTTTGTATTTGAATGACTTAGGGGACTTGGTTTTTTGAAGGCTCGTCATGGTTCCCTATGCAACACTTCACAATTCGAATGGAGTTGTGGACCCGTGCAGCATAGGTTGCCATCAAACGAGCGTTCATAAAATCAAGTCTCCCTAAAACATGTCTCTATTGCTTAGTTGATTGAAATGATGAAGCATAACCTATATGTATATTTGTATGTCTATGTTTTATGTATATACATGTGTGGCCTATGTAGCACTTCACATAGGTGTCCATAGCTTTGTATTTAAACGACTTAGGGGACTTGGTTTTGTGAAGGCTTCTCATGGTTACCTATGCAACACTTCACAATTCGAATGGAGTTGTGGACCCGTGCAGCATAGGTTGCCATCACCTATGAAAAATTTAACACCCCCAAATTCATCAATGGCACCTGAAAAAGATAGAATAGTTGCACGACTTAATTGTATACAAATATGTATATGTGTATATAGATATGTATATGTATGCATATACATATACATATCTATATACATATGCATATGTATATGTATGTGTATGTATGCATATATATATATATACATATACAATATATGTATGTGGATGTATGCATATATATATATGTACATATGTATATGGAACCCGTTCATGGCAGTGAGGAACCCATTCGTTGCTTGCATGGCGGAAGTGGAGCTACTAGTGACGTTCGGTAATTGGCATCTACCCATCTCCGTATCGGCTTCTACCCAAACAAGATATGGTCTCTGAGCATTGCAAGTTGTCGTGAGATGGCGAAGGTTGCAGATGACAAAACAAGTAGGTACCAGGGAGCAAGTGAAGACAGAATGTTTACTCGGAAAAATGAAAGGCTGGTTGAATGGCGAGAAGAGCGAGGCATTGGAAGCATTCAATGTAGTTCGTTTAGGAATAAACACATATGTATGTAGATATGTATTTGCATATGCATATGTATATGTATATAGATATGTATATGCATATGCATATACATATCTATATACATATACATATGCATATGCAAATACATATCTACATAAATATACATATACATATAAGTATGTATATGCATATGCATTGCATATGTCTATGCATACATATACATATACATATTAGACATATGCATATACATATTAGACATATGCATATGCATATGTAAATGCAGTATATACATATGCATATGTATATGCATATGCATATGTATATGCATATGCATATGTATATGTATAGGTTGGTTGGAATAAAATTGCGGGGTGGCGTGGAGCTTAGGAGAGGTGACAGTATTTATTTCAGACAGTGGATAGGAATAGGAAGTGGCGGCGAGTGATAAATGCTCAGTAGTGGATTGTTATGGTGGTGGAATGGGAGGAGTTGACGTGGCAAGGCTGTCACCTTCGGACGTCGAGCCACACAGGTAGTGGCACCCGAGGTGCGTCTGTATTGGTCGACGGGTCTTTTTTCCATTTTTTTTGACGCGTGGACAAAGTTGGACCTTCCACGTGGCAAAATATTTGGAAAAAGGAATAGAAAATGACAAAATGTCAATGAAGAAGCAAACATTTGAAACATAAACAATGACACATTGCAAATTACATAGAACACACATTGCAATATGATCCTAATACATTGCAAATCAAAACAAAAATGATGCATCTGTAATTCTCATATATTTAAAAATGTCAACGAAGAAGCATACATTGCAAATTACATACAACACTTTTTTGAATCTGATAAGATTACTTCACAAAACAAAACAATAACGGTCAATCTGTACTTATCAAAAAATTACAACTGTCCATAATTTCGGTGTATTTGTAAATATCAATACTTCTAAAGTCTATGAAACTAGCATTTGTAATCTAGCTGCTGCTGTTGTGAAAAGGATCTTGGCTGGTTGGGGTGCCAATTGCCATGTTCTCGTCCCCTTCCAGTCAACGGGGATTGCTGCATACATGAGTGGGACTTGGAGTGGTAAATTGGGTGCAAGTGACATGTGTTGGGGGCAGTGGTGAAGACATTTGTACATCCCGAGTGCCAAATTGATATGGATATTGACTGCCCCTAAAGTCAAATTGGGAGAGGCTTGAATAATTCATTGTTGTGGAGAACTGAGGGATATTAATGTTGAGAATATCACGAAAGACTCCATTAGTTTGAGACAACGGATTAGAAGTGTTCCTTAACTGCCTCTCTCTCTGTAAAGCCCTCTGTGCCTCCTCAATCTCTTTTTCCTTTTGGTCCTGTTCCTTGTGAAGCCTTTCTTGCTCCTTTTTTGCATCTCTATCCTTTTTTTGTTGTAATTTTTGCTGCTGTTTTTCTTTTCGCAGTATGTCCTTCTCAATTCTGGCATTCTCCTTCAACTCCGCTGCCACAATTCTTGCTTCCCTTTTCTCTGCATTCTATTGTCTCTTTCTTGCTTTTATCTCCTCCACCTCTTTCTTCCTTTGCTCTTGCTCCATTAACAACCTCATGTAGTCATCTGTTGTCAACAATTGAGACTGTCTACTGATCCGAATTGCACCTGCTTTGGATTTCATTTGACAAACAGTGTGCATAGGCAACTTGAGGAACTTGTTGATGTGCGGAATTGTTTGTGTTTCTTGTGTCCCATTTGACTGTGTGCCAATGACCTCCTCGACTACCTGTGAGCCCTGTGGTACATCTTCATTAGCTTGTAAATCTGAATTGCAAGAAGGAGCATAGTAATGGACAACTTGAGAAAGGTCAATTTCTGGTGGTGGTGATGGAAAAGTATAGGTATCCTCTTGTTCTGGGACTTCCAAATGAATTCCCAAGTTCATTGCTCCCTCAACCAACCAGGATGGTTGGCTTCATTGTGATGGAAGATCTAAACTTTCACTGAATTGATCAATGGTCCTGTCCACCATGGGAGGGGTGTGTTCATTAACCACCACTTGTGCAACTGATTCAGCAGGACATGTATGAGGTGAGTGTTGTGTTTTTGTTGTAGGCTGCATGTGTCCATCTGGAAGAGTGGACTGCAATACTGTGACATCATCAGTTGACACACCAAGTCCAGAAAGGTTGAGAATGTTTTCAACTGCGTCAGCATCCTCGCTGACCACAAATGTCTCACTTGGATGCATGTCGTTGACAAGTGCATCGGGATTTAGCAGCCATATACCAGTCCTTCTAAACCTAGCCTTGATGTTGTCAACTATCAAAGCTCTTTGCATTGCTTTGCTACCTAACATTGCAAGTTCTCTCCTCCTCACTTCAATGTTTGGAAACCTTGACAAAAATTCTGCACGTTCTAATTTGAAGTAAGCTTTGAAAGGTGCAAACACACTCACATCCAACGGTTGTAGCTTATGTGATGTGTGTGATGGCAATGTTAACAAATCTATACCGATATCTCTTGCTTCTTGGATGGTTTCGAGCACTACGTGGCTTCCATGGTCGTCAAAGATCAGCAAGACCCTGTTCGTGGGCGAGACACCGCCTGGAATGGAGGTTTTGAAGTGGGTCAACCAATCTATGAACAAGTCTTTGGTCATCCATGCATGTGGCTGGGCTGCCATGCAAGCACTTGGTTCACAATCTATGATGTAATTATCTATGTTCGCACTCCCCTTGAACAAGTAGAATCCTAGAATGCTTTGCCCGACAGCATTGACACAACATAGAATGGTTATCCATTCACGGCTCTTTGGGATAATGTAAGAGACATTCCTGCTACCTTTTCTTGCAAGCACCTTCATGGACCCATTTTTGCCTGCTTGGATGCCAGTTTCATCACAATTCCATATGCGATCAGGACCATATGGCATGGCTTTGTATGCTGCAGATAGTGTTTTGTAGAATGCATCTACAACATCAGGTCTAAGATTGAATGCCCTATCTTTGTCTAGGCCTTCAGCAGTTCGTAATGCGAGTTGATGATGTCTGTGCTTGAAGCCTGTCCACCAGGACTTCCCTGGGAAGCCATTGGTGAAAGGGTTTGGCCTATTTTGACATATTTGAGCAACCTCAGACTTAAGATTGACTATCTCAAGACCATGACCAATATCAGCCATTTGCTCGCACCATTCCACAATGCAATTTTCTTCCTCTTCTGTGAGGACTGTTGGCGGACCTTTCTTGGAAGTTGTTGTTAGACCCCCTAGCCATTTGGACAGTGTGGCTGTTGGGATTGACCACTTTTTGGAAGCCCCCCTTATCGACATGTCATTCTCTTCAACATCATAGAGTGCCCTTTTCATGTCATCCTCAGACCACAGCTTCTGTATTTGTTTTACCTTCTGCGATATTTGAGGTGTAGTAACCTCAATTTGCGGTATTTGAAGAGTAGAAACCTCATCTACTTGTGCAACACGATCTATTTCAGGGGGGAATCTGCATCCTCGTTTCTCAGCAGGCAGCCTTGTCGTGGCTCTTTTCTTTTTTTTGTTCCCAGTACGGGTCACCACTGCATTGCCCTTGGCCATCTACACAGAATAATTAGAATCAAAACAGTGATGCTTGAACAGAAAAACAATCACTTTGTAATGCAGAACATATGAGAATATGATAAGCAGAGTCAATGATAATGCATAACCTATGAAACATAAATGGTAAACTATGAAATACATCTATGTGTATGTATGAAGAGAGTGTAAACTATGAAATACATCTATGTACCTATGATGCTTGAACAGAGGAATAATTAGTTTGTGATGCAGAACATATGAGAATATGATAACCAGAGTAAATGATAATGCAGAACCTAGGAAAGATAAATGGTAAACTATGAAACACAAATGCTTTAACAATTATCTTTATATGTATGAAGAGAGTGATGCTTGAACAAAAGATTATTTAGTTTGTGTATGTGTTATATTTTTAGTTTCTTGCATTTCAATTGAGATTATCTTCTGTAACAGGAGTTTGTTATCTTGAGTTATCTATTCTGGAGTGAGCGACATAAGGAAGTAGAGGAGTAAGAAGCACAAAATTACAAGCTATGCAAGGGAGTTAGAGTTTAAGAACATCTCATAACCTTTTAAGCGTTTACAACATTAACATTCTCATGCATAGGAAAGTGAAAACCACACTCATGTTTGAACAACATAAACTTTAGAGACTGATAATGCAGAAGATATGAGAATAAGATATCTAGAGTGAATGACAATGTAGAACTGAAAGAAGAATAAGATAAGCAGAGTGAATGATAATGCAGAACCTGTGAGATTATGCTAAGTAGAGTCAATGATAATGCAGAACCTATGAGAATAATATAACTAGAGTGAATGATAATACATAACCTATGAGAATAAGATAATCAAAATGAATGATAATGTAGGACCATTGAAACAGAAATGGTAAACCATGACCAATATGTAACATATAAACGATAATGCAGAACCTATGAGACTACGATGTGAGACTACGATAAGCAGAGTGAATGATAATGCAGAACCTATGAGACTACGATGTGAGACTATGATAAGCAGAGTGAATGATAATGCAGAACCTATGTAACAGAAATGTTAAACTATGAGTGTAATATTTGCAATATAAACCCTACTGAAATAGAAAGGGTAAACTATGACTGTAACATTTTCAATATAAACCCTAGGGAAACAGAGATGGTGAACTATGACTGTAATATTTGCAATATAAACCCTAGGGAAAGCCTTAAATGGTAAACCATGACTGTAATATATACATTATAAACCCTATGGAACACTATGCTAACCTATGACTGCAATATTTGCAATATAAACCCTACCGATACATAAAGAAACATGTAATATGATTGTAATGGGTGTAATGAAGATCAATATGGATGCTGTTAATGGTTGTAATGAAGAACAAGTGTGAAAAGGAAAACCTGGTACAATATGGATGCTGGTGCACTGGAATCTGAGCTGTTGCCTCCCCTTGATGTTAACTCGTTCAATTATGTGCTTGTCACTCCTCATTTTCTTATGTCACTCACTGCAGAATAACTAAATACTTGTTGGTTTTCACAGCTATTTGAATTTGATTGATGGTTGTTTGGTGTGGTGAAATAACTTGCTGTCCTCTTTTGAATTTGAGTTATGTTTCGTATGAATTGAAGATTTGATTGATTTCAGCCTTTAATTCTTGACTTGATTGGTTTGGTGGATTGTTTGAAATTGTTTCCATGCTTTTGTTCTGAATAATGGCGGCCTTACAGGAGTGTTAAATGGATGCAGGTGGGATATTTGTGTTTGGCTCTAGTACGTGCGCACCCTACTTGGCAAGATGGGACAGATTGAAGCTGATACGTGTTGTAGATCTCATGGTAGACGAGACAGGCGAATGCATTTGCGTGTTGGTTTGGTTATGCTACGATGGGAAACAATCTTGTAATGGGTTCGCCAGTCGGTCAAAGATGGGTCGGATGGGTTTCAAAGTTGTTGAGTTGGCATCTTGTTTATTTTCTGTAGTTTTGACTAATGTGACAGTGACGCCTGTATTGGTGCGAAAGTTGGGTTTAATAGTTTACGGGGAAGGGTGCATGTCTTAGTGTTTGGGTTGTTTTAATTCCATGTCGGAATGGTACTTGTTCAATGTCAGATACAAGTTGGATACACTTCATCATGTTTGGCTACCACCGTGTACTTGTTAAGTTTTTAAATTAATGCTAACTTGTGTGCATTTTATATTTGATTTATGTTTGATGTGATCAAGCCTCTCTATGGATGAAATTAAGCTTACCTTGTGGAGGACCAGCGTATAGGTGTGGGCCCCAACGAGCGCATGTCCCATCGCACGTTCGGGCCCCCGCCTACGTATTGGCTCCTCTCCCCTATTGTAAACATCCATTTGGTGTGTGAGATTCACGTTTGACCACAATGATTAAGACGCATTGATTGGATGTGTTTTCCATTTAGATCAAAGTCGTCCAACACTGGAAGTAGCTCGCCAACTTTAAAAGCAATCATCAAAAACGCCAACTGGAAGTAGATTCGTTCCATGGCCAGATGTTTGTGCAATCATCAAAACGTCTACGTGTGCAACACACTTCAATATTTAGGTATGTCACGTTGTAACACAAATCCATGGAACTCTACATCTCCAAGCGGTGGGCAAAAATCAATGTGCTCAATGGGATCGCATCATCTTATTAGGTGTGAAACCAGTAGGTGGAAGATAGTCAAGGAAATTTGGGAAGAAAGAACTTGTATTTCTTGCAATAAGAGGGCTGTGGAAATGGAATGGCACTTCATCATGGAATGCGCTGCTTACAAAGATATCCGTATTCAACATGAAAATAGTTTGAAAGTGGATAATATGTTCCAGCTATTTGAGGAAGATAAGATTAATCAGACGACTAGCTTTTTAGTCAAAATTAATAACAGAAGATCCGACTTGAAAAAAAACATGAATACAAATTAGGCCTGGTGTTTCGATCCCATAAACTGCTTAGTCTCATGAACATCATTAAAATCTTTCTTTCATTCATTCAATACGGCAACAGTTGTCTTCTGCAATATTCAGCGGAATGATTATAGTGAATCGTCCTCCGTCTTGTCAAAATAAATGCATTACACGAGCTATTACAAACATGGGTCGAGGGTCATTAGTACGCATCTATCCATCGGAAATCAGCGCTATTATTTTCATCTTGATAAGGAGCAGTTGCGTCGTTTTAAAGGAAGTCACAGATAGACGTCGATTGACCAACAATCTGCATATGAAGTAAAGCCTTAAAGGTCGTGGTTTCTCTATTATTGCATTCTCTTATCAAGAATCGATGATTATATTGCACTCAGATCTTCGTGACCCTTACTTGCGTTCAGGTAATTGACTTTTAGGAGCCTAAAAATGGGATGGGGCGCTCATTTATTTCTGAAATGACGATCTTGCCATTGTGAAACGATAGTTTAGAAGTTCAATACGGCACGCCATCTTTTTAATTGATTGGGGTGGTGGGTGGAAGATGACCCACGACATTATCATCTACCATACCCACACAGAGCTCCCAGATTGCAGCATTTATTCCGGATCTTTTACCCATGCAATGCTCTCCCACGTTCAACTAACTTTCGGCGGATTTAATGAATGCGATCTGTGCGGTCGGCCAACTTGCAGCCGCGGCAAGCCCTGATATTTATGGCGTTGAAAGAAGATAGAGTTGAGACGCCGCAGCAGCGAAGTCGTCAATACTCAGCCGATTTGCAGCGAAGTCATCAATACTCAAAACAAACTGATCAACATGAATGTCGAGTGCAGGAGTAACTGATGGAATGCACACATCACAAAGAGGGGTGGTCTCATGGAATACTTGGGAATTAAGACGCAAATACCACAAAGAGGCATGGTCTCATGGAAGACGATGATTGTAGGATATTCAGGACAAAGCCTTAGAGCTTTTCAAGCAAACACCACAAAGAGGCGTGGTCTCATGGAAGGCAAGGATGACAGGGTATGCACGAAATGGGTTGGCTCAAAAAGCCTTGAAGTAAGCAAATGCTCTTAGCAGGTGTAAAGCCAAACCACATAACCTTTGCCAGCATCCTCCCACCCTGCGCCAAATTGGGGATTTTGGAACGGGATATGACTATCCATCAAAGCATAGTTGAGAGCGGACGTTTATCAGATATTGTAGTTACAAGTGGCCTGGTAGACTGTGACGCAAAATGTGGGAGCGTACGAAAGGCACAGGAACTGTTTGAAAAAGTGTCTCAATCAGATCGACTGCAATGATTACAGGATACACACAAAATGGATATGTTGAAAAAGCTTATCTAATTCAAGGATAAATGGGAATGTGATTGAGGAAATAATCATGGAAAGATAATTGGAAATTATGACATTAGTACATAATCAAATGATGAGGATATTTGACATAGATAAATGCCGCTGAAGCTTAAATCATTTTTATGTTTCTACAATGTGAAGCTTTTTTTTAATAGAAAAATCTTATATCCATAACAATTCAATTTCTTAGTCAATACTCAATGGTTACAATACATTTGCACAATCTACAATCTAATTCTTTATGGGTTTACCATCAACTAGTGATGTAGACCAGTTTTGACAGCATAACAATACTTAAAAATCTCACTAGGAAACATCAATCTCAAACACCCAATAAATAGGAGCAATTCATTGAATCATCAAATGGTATTTAAGAAACTATGGGATTAAACAACTCAAATTTGATGCTCAAATCCATAGAAAAATATCCAATGCCCAAATTTTAATATGAAGGCTAAAATTAGTATGTTTCTTCCACCTACTATAATATCATCATAATTCAGTTAGCTACTTGGATACTTTAAGTGTCATTATGTTCGTCCAGTGAACCCTAGGGACACGTTCCCCCGGCCCCCCCCGCGCCCCCTCCCCCCCCGCAACCCACCCCCAAGCCCTAGCGTTCCCGGAATAGGGACGTCCCAGAGACTTGGGGATAACGTTTCCAAGTTTTCAGCGGTGCCACCATTTTTTTCCCTCGCCGTCAGAGACGCGGAAACGTCCTGGCGTCCCCTAGACATTGAGGGGGATGCTTGGGCGTCCCTTGAGCGTCTCAGGGACTCCCAGACGTCCCCCGCGGCGGCCACTTAAAAGACATGGTTTTAAAATATATTTAACACATTTTTTTTATTTTGATTTTGTACTTGTTTTGATATCATGCTACTCATTGTAATCATCTTTATGATAAGATATTTTTGATATCATATAATAGAAATCTTTCATTTGTCGATTCGACAATTGTAGTATTGAGTATTCTAATTTCTAATTAGTAATTTGATATTGAAAATTTCAATGTTCAAGTATTCTGTATTTACTATTTAGTATTTCAATTTGGCATTTGCGATTTTGTTATTTTACTTCTTAATAGTCTTATACATCTTTTCATAACTAGCATTTTATGTACCATATGTATAGTATATAGTATATATACAACCCCCTAACCCCCCTCCCCCCACCCTACCATTGTCCCTCGTTGTCCCCCCACCGTCCCCAATTGAGGCCCCTTGTCCCCCCGTCTTGGAAACCTATCCCCCCGTTCCGACGTTCCTCCGTCCCTGACGATGGTGTAACAAAGATGTCTTATGACACGTCATAATAAATGTCATAAGTTGGTCAACAAGCATAACTCCCTATAGCTCTCTTAAGAATTATAGACACTCTTAGATTACTAATTGAGGAGGCTTAACTTTTAGAGGTCACTCCTACAAATCTATCATGCATCATAGATGTTCTTGAAGAGATTCAGGTCCTTGTAGCCCACAAACATATGCTTAACAACTACTAGCATACTTTATATATTTTCATACTATTTGTATTAATTAATTTAATACAAAAGTGAAATAACCAACATTTCTTAATTGGAAAGAATTCACTAAAAATGTGTGCTTAGAGCAAATGTAAAAGACATGGTAGGATAATTATTTTTTATCACTAAAAATCTTCATAACCTAAGCAAGGAAATAAATATATTGTAACATACGATAGATACTCTATATCTCTTGATATTTTTTAATTAATTGTCAAAAGGGACATGTTTCTATTATACTCTTTAAAAAAACTCATTTTTTTTCTTTAAAAAAAATCTTTTGGTTAGGTGTGGATATGCTTCTACTATAAATCATAAAAAACCTCAACTTTGTTATTTTTTTTTAAAATTTGATTAATTTTTACTTTTTAAAAAATATTTTATCTTAAATTTTGTTTCCAAAAGCCTCACTTTTTGATTTTAAAAATAATTTATTAATATTTTTTGGTTTTTCTAACTTTTTTGTTTTATGAATATATTTTTTAAAAATATATAAAATATGTCTCAAATTTTATCTATTACAAAATTGACTAAAAATAAGTGCCTCCAAAAGAATATTTTTTGATGTATTTTATACAATTTTTTAAAGATATATGTTAATATATTTTGAGAAAACTAAAAAAACAAAACAAAATAAATTTATTTAGTTTCCAAAAATCTTCACAAACTTATTCTTATCAACTACTAACATGTTTTATATATTTTGATACTATTTGTATTAATTAATTTAATACAAAAATGAAATTTATCATAACCAACACTTCGAACTAAATTGAAAATAATTCACTAGAGATGTGTGCTTTGAGAAAATGGAAAAAACATGATAGAACAATTTTTTTCAATCACAAAAAATCTTCATAAACTAGGCAAGGAAATAGACATATCCTAACCTGTGAGAGGTAATCTATATCTCTTGATATTTTTAATAATGCTGTGTAGTAATTTAGATAGAAAACAATAATAGAATGCATGTTAAAGCAATCTACTAACCAATATTCACTAGATATAGATCAATTCATCCAACATCTAAATGGTCAAAGAATTTATTAATATATTTGGAGGCAGTGTTTAACCTCCTATAATTTGAACTCTTCTCTATTATCCAACATGTCCCATGTAGTCCATTGGATTAAGATGCAATATTTGAAGAAAAAGAAAATTCAAAGATATGTAGGGAGTCTATCAAAAAACTTGCATAGAAAAATAATGTAGTAAAATATGTTTCTCAAAATATTCTATATCAATTGAGGGGTGAGATGGATAGATAGAAAGAAAGAGAGGTAAGAGATTAATTGGATTTTATTGTTTGTGCATGATTATTATGAGAGATTTGTAATTGTTGTTAGGTATTTTTTCTATGACTCTCAAGACAATTAAATTCATAAAATTTTATTTTACCATTCAATCATACCATTTAGCAACACATTTCGTTTACATTAGTTCTATTATATATTTCTAGTTTAAGATTATGAAGAAAATTAAAATCATAAAGACCATGTAGAATAGTCAAATTTACATTATTGCATAGCCACAAAATAAATGTATAAAATAAAATCTTGACCAAGCCAATCTACTTAGTTTCTTTCATAGGAATTATCAAAAATATCCTAAGGATGTAGAGGTAGATACACCGTAGCAGGAGCAAGGGAAACATTTTGAGAACCATGAATAGGAGCATAGTAGTGCTATAAACAAAGGGCTTTGAAAATAACTTTCGCTTTATTAACTAGAGATGGTTCAATCAAGGAATAATGAGACTCTAGAGAACTCTTTAAAACTAGAGAGGAATCATTTAAAACACCAAATTGAATGGCATAAAAAATGCACCCAATTGTAAAGTAATTTTTAATTTTCTTAATAAAAACTCTTGCAATTAAAAGCCTAACCAACAAACATATCATGATCTTTAATAGCGTGACAAAACTTCTCCTTAGGCTAGAGGTATTCTTGAACATACTCAAAACCAACAACCATAAGAAAACTAGAATCTTAAATGATATCCATAACATTTGAGAAAAAATAGAGACAAACTCTAAATATATTAAAAAACCATGGAATAGATTAAACTAAATCATAACAAAGATAAAAATATTATGTTACAAAATTAGATTTTTGCACTAACTAGGATACATTTTTTTTGCTTATCATGACATCTTTATGATCAGACCTATTCTTTGGAGAGTCAATTATTTGGCTCTACATACATATCTCATTAAGGTAATGAATGGATCCATAGTTGATATCTAACTATTTGCCTCTAAATACATAAATTATTAAGAGAAATGATGGAATCATTTGAGAATGGTGACACACAATAGTCTCCATATATATCCCAAATATTGGTCCAAAGCATGTATGGGCATTAAAGGTCTAAATAAGATACATAGTGTCATAATGAACACTCGAACAAATTAATGGACTATAACATAATTAATCTAGGCATGAATCCACAAAGATTTAAGACAAAATATTAAGCCACCTAAGGTGACCTTTCAATAACTCATGATTATCCTTATTTAAGATTGACACAACAATATGAATAATAAAAATTGTGATACTCTTGTAAAAAACTTAGACATCAATAATCACAATTTACATAGAATCTAATGAAATAAAAACTTTACTATGTAGAAAAATATACAAGTTATCGAAAATAATGAAAATAAGTGACAAACTAAATAAAACATACATAAGATTGAATCTAAAAAAGTTACATAGATGATTGATAAAATCCTGTCAATGCCTTTATAATACTTATTCAGTTTTCAAAATTAATGAAAATGGTAGAAATTTATGAGCTTGAGAGTCAAAAGGATCATCTATATTTCAACTAATAATATTTCAATTGTATAAAATCTAAAAGAAAACCTATATAATTTTGAAATGCTCATAGCATGATTTTCTATGACTATTTATTTGTGAGAATTTGATAGTTGGGTGAAAAGTTATGTCACTAATAAAATCATCCCTAAGCAATAAAAAATAGGGCCACCGCCTTGGCCCTCGAGGTGTTACTCACCAAGGTGGTGCTCAAGTGGCAAACAAGTTGAGGAGTTTGATGGAGCTACATTAATTGAGTGGAGGTAGAGATTTGTTGAAGATAGTGGCAAGAGGGTGGAGAAATGATCATTCAACAATGATTTGGGCCTAAAACCAACAACAATTGGTTGGAAAATATTGAATTTCTTGCTAGAAAATAATCCCTTGCAGGTTGGGGAAAACTAACCACTAAAACATCCTTAAAATAGGGGATACAAAATAGTTGAATAAAAAAATTAAAAATAGAAAACCACACTCATACACTGACTAAGGAGATCTAACCTAAGACATAGGAGGAGATAGACTACATGTCCAATTTTCCATACTCATCGACAGTTGGTAGCTTGATATATGTTATGGTGTGTACAACATACTCCATGATGATTCAAATTATCCTTCATACAACTTATTATTAATGATAATATTTTTCAACATACTCCATATTCCCTTCCATCCCTAAATGTTTCAAGCATATGTCATCATACTCCATAATTCTTGTGATGCACAAATCTCAATTATACCTTCTTTTTGGGTAACCAACACTCTCCAAATCTTAATGTTTTGATAAGTGTACTTTATTAGATGATGTAATGTTGAAGGCACCACATTCATTGCATGAATCCAAGGTCTACCTAAGAGAAGATTATATGAGAGTCCTTGAGACATGACATGGATAGGAGTTTGCAATGTAACCTTTCCATCTTTAATAGGTAATGTTATCACACCAAGCAATTGTTTTCCCACACATTATGAAATCCACGAATGGAAAGATTATCTAGTTGAATTCGACTCTTGTCTACTCCAATCTTATCAAGAAGGCTTACACTACAAATATTAAGTGTTGAATTTGACTATTGTCTACTCCAATCTTATCAATGAGAGTATTATTAATGCCAAAACTATGACCATTAATGTTAATACCAATCACTATCATCAAAGCATCATTTTGTTTTTTGTATTTCCAATGGAGGTAGCTCATCTTGATGAAAGGTGATGTCTAAGTTGACTGAGTTCATACCTTGATTTAGGGCTGCTACATCATTTGGTTGTGCACTAGAAGGAATAGCAACTTGTTGCAAGGAATTTTGAAGCATGTCATGATAAAGAGGGGATGCTTGAATCAAATCCCACAAGGATATCTTAGTAGGAGTGTTGCAAAGCTTTTCTACAAGGTCATGCTCCTTTACACTATACCAAGGCAAACAAGGAGCACTAAGCAAGATAGGTTGAGGAAGTGGTAATGAACTAGGTATGGTTTGTGGTTGCCTATTGTTCCTTGTATTATATGTGTGAGCAATGGTATTATAACTTGATTGTTATGAAACATTGTTACTAGTGAGATGTCTTGCAAAATTTAAGATATGTCTAGGAGCTTTTGGTTGGTGTTGAGGTGGTCCTATGTGGGGTGAATATTTTGTAATCCTTTTACAAATTACAAGATAGTGATTTCAACCACAATTATAATGAGATAAATCTCTCCTCTCAAAAAGTGGAGGCTCCCTTCTTACTACTTATTGAAACAAAAGTAAACTATGCTAAGCTAAAGGTATTTGCACTAGCTCTAACCATGTGGGGGTGTGTTATATTCATTATTTTCTCTTCTTTCAAAAAAGATGTTTACAATGTTTCATAGTAATATTCAATAATGCTTCTAGAAACTTCTAATATTAACCTAAGCAATAATCACCAATATTCTTGATTAAACATGTGAATAATCAAAGAGTACCAGTATATGTGATAAGTGATCAAAAGACACACAAAAAGCACAAATTCTTTTCGCTACCTTCAATGAGAGTTTTGTAGTAACCAATGATGTAAGTTGAAGCACGAAGTCTTTCAACTCACTTCATAAAAATTTGCACACACCAAGTGAATAATCCCAAGCACAAAGTCTTAAAATTATCCTCCAAAAATATTTTAAAAGGAAATTACAAGGAAAAACAACTTTAATACGCTTGTATAGTCGGGGAAAATACTTGACCCAACATGCATATACAAAACCCAATAACACAATGCTCAAGCAGGGTAAAATTTCAACTATACACCATATGGATCATGACACACAATGTCATTAATTTCTTTTGAGTGACAATATATGTTTGTTCCATCAATGAGAAAAAATAATTCCTCACACTGGTCAATGCAAAATTCAAGGTTCAATCAGGATAAAAACCTCGATGACATGTCACAAACAACCCATTTATGAGTTAATTAGTGGAAATTATCGAAACACCAATGATAGAACAATCATGGTTTATTCATAAGCCCTTTTAGTGTGTCGTGGGGGTTTGATAACTATGAAAAACATTCTTGCAAACAATGAAACAAACCATGTTTCTTCAGGGTAGTTCAGGCTAAAAAATGGCTTAAACACAAGATTTTCAAAGGATGTGGTGAAACTCGTGAACTTGAATGAATCAAATGGATGCAATACTAGGGTTTTTGGGTAGGAAAAAATGCAAAGGAAAGACCAACATACACAAAGGAATCAATATACAAAAGGAAATAGATCTTAACACAAACATGAACTTATTTAAATATAATGAATCTTGTTTAAATCCAAAACCCTAATCATAAACAAATGGCATTAACAATAAACGAAAAGGCGAAAAGAAAGAAACATACTTAGAGAAAATATCAAAATCCTAGCTTGAAACTCAATCAAAATATGACACGAATCACACTTAAACAAAGTTGTAGGTTACAAACAAGCTCACAAAGGGTAGAGACAAATGGAAAAAAAAGAAATGAAGAAGAAAAATGAGTTGAAAATGTTTGAAAACCAAATTGAAAGACATTAAAATGTGACATAAATGACATTTGTGTGAGTGTCTCAATTGTAGGAGTGACATTTTTTAACGTTGACGCAAATAAAATTTGGTTATCCACTTGCAAGGTTGGAAAAAATTGTTGACCTTACAAACATTTTTTATTTTTGCAACATTCACTTACAGGGTTGGGGAAAAACTCTGACCTTGCAAGTGTAAATTTTTTTCTAACTCTTGTAAATTGAAATTCACATTTTGCACAAAAAGATGAATTTTGACAGACCGACTTAGGTTAATGCTTGAAAGGACGTTTTGAGACTAAGGACCATGAATGAAGAAAATTTGAGTTTCACCTCATTTTACGTGCTTAAAGTACGTGGGACTATAAAATGGACAAGTTTCGTAGGGGTTATCCCATGAATTGAGTGCGCCAAATTTGAGGATATCAACTGGATCTAGTTGGGGAGCTTCCTTTGGTCATTCTTTGAAATGATCAAAGGGAGAAGAATTCTAGTCTCTAAGTGCCTTCATCCATCCATTGGGCATAGAGTCAAGTGACAAAAATAAAAATACTCAAAAATAGAAAGACACAGAGACTATACAATTATTTACAAAACACATCTACCACCTTATTGAGTGAAGTGCTTCAAATGTTGTTCGCTATGTGGAAGTGAAAATAGAGTGCCATCTTAATATGCAAGCAATAAATTATTTTCACCACAGAGTTGGTGAATCTTGAACGGTCCTCTCCACGATGAGTTAAATTCCCCATGCATGCATTTTGGCTCTCTTCTCTTGTCTCACAAGAGAACTAAATCTACAATTTGGAAATCCCGATACTTTTCCTTCTTGTCGAAAAACTTCTTTACTTGATCTTGGTGTTCTCCAATACAGTTCACCACTTGAACACACTTCTCCTCCAATTCGAAGAGATACATAATACACTTGTCGACAAAACTATCAAATGTCTCATCTTCAATGGCCTTAGCCAATTTGAGGGTGGTCAATTCCAAGGTGATTGGAATCTTTTCATTCAACCCATACAAGAGTTGGAATGGTGACATACCTATCACCTGTTTAGGGGTAATTCTATCAGCCCATAAAGCATCATACAATGCCTTGTGCCATGATCTTTGATTCTCATCAACTAACTTGTAGATGATAGTGACTAGGTTCTTGTTGTTGGATTATTCCTAACCATTACCCTATGGGTAATAATCTGATGAATGCAACAAAGTGATTCCATTCTCAAAACAAAACTCTATAACCTTACTTGACGAGAATGCATTAACATTATCTATTATGATTTTGTTCGACACACTGAACCTAGAAATAATATTCTCTTTCAAGAATCTACACACTACCTCTGATGTAGCATGCTTCATTAGTATAACCTCCACCCACTTGTTGAATTAATCAGTAGTTGTAAGGACATAAACATGTTTTGCACTTGAAGGTGGATTCACAGTGTCAATAAAGTCAATAATACCCCATTGTTGGAATGGACCTTCAATGACAATTGGTTGGAGTGGAAGAGCAACCAACTTAGTCTTTCCTATGAATTGTTGACATAGTTCACATCTATGCACCCAATTGTACACATCTTGAAATAGGGTAGGCCAATAGTACTTAGTTAGAAAAAAAATTTGAGCTATCACAGGCGCAAAAAAATGTCCTCTACATGCCAAGTTGTGGAAAGATTCTAGTAACTTACTCTGTTGTGCCTTGGTAACACAACATAGAAAAGTACCATCCAATCTCCTTTTGTACAAACCATTGTCCCATAAGACAATTTTTTTCCTTAAACTCGACTATCCTTTTCTCCTTATGTGCCAAATGCTCTGGACATTCTCCATATGTTAGGAAGTAAACAATGTTGGAATACCATTCATCAATTGTACCAACGAAAAGAACAATAGGAATATCTTCATAACTTACCTCTTCACATTTGAAAACTTGATCAGGATTATTGTCAGCAAAAAGATGGCACAAACCCTATCCACACACCAAATTGGTGGGCTTTATGTCCATGTCATACTCTTGAATTTTTGCAATCCAATTGCCCCTTTTCGTACCAAACTCTTGTTGTGTCAAGATGGACTTGATAGTAGAATCCGACACTAGTGCAATGACATGACCGTTAAGTATGCAAAACCGAAAAAATTTCACTACCTTAACCACAACGAATGCATGTTTTTCCATTTGACAGTATTTCAACTCATTAGCTTTAAATGGAAAAATCATGAATGCAATAGGGGACTCAAACCCCTCACTATTCTACTACACCAAAATGGTTGACAATGTATGCTCAAAAGCATAACTATACATAATGAATTCCTTAGTGTAATTTGGGTAGACTAACATTGGTGCATGCACAATAGCTTCTTTCATATCATTGAATGCAACTTTTCTTTCTACAAACCAATGAAAGGTACTATTCCTTTCATCATATTCACGATATGACATGTATTTTTCATGAAATCAGGGACAAACCTTCACAGGAAATTCACCTTATCAAAGAAAGAGTGAACTACCTTCTTACTCATAGGTAGAGTGAGAGCTTGAATTGATTTGACCCTTTCAAGATCAATTTTTATACCCTCCTTAGACACAATGTGACCAAAGAAGTTTGCCTTCTATAACCCCAAAAATTGACTTCTTGGGATTCAAAGAAATTCCACGTTGTTGACACCTCTCTAAAACTTGTCTTAAATGATTGATAAGATCCTAACGAATTTTGGAAAATATTGTTAGATCATCAAGATAAACAACAATGAACTTACTCATGACATCACGAAAAGCTAAGTCCGTTGCTCATTGAAATGTAGCACCAACATTGATTAAACCAAATGGAATTCTATGAAAGGAAAAAATTATCCCATGGCGTGGTGAAGGAAATCTTATGTTGATCATCTATGTTGAACTCCATTTGGTTGTACCCTAAGAAACCATCCAACATAGATAGCATCTCATATCCAATTACTATTTGCAAGACCTGATCCATCACTGACAAAGAATTATTACCTTTCAACAACAACTGATTTAAATTCTTGAAATCCTCACATATGTGAATTTCCACATTCTTCTTATGAACTAGAATGATATTGGCTATCCATGTTGAATGGTGGATAGGAAATATGATCCTAGTGTTGAGTATTTTTTGGATCTCTGAAAGAATGGTTCCAAAAATCTTAGGATTGTATTGCCTCTACTTCTATTTATGAGGTAATAATCCCACCTTCAATGGAATCTTGTGTTGTACCTCCTTTGGCTAAAAAGACTTTGAATCTTCATATGAGTATGCAAGTACATCAATGTATCGCTATAAAAATTCAACGATTTGATATTTCTCCAACAATTTGGTATTTCTCTTTAGGAGTACAACACTTTTCGATATTCACCATTTTAGGATCCACTTCGGTTCCCAAGTTTATTTTCTCAACCTCATTAGATGATTCAGAAATAGATTGATGCTTTTTAATATAATGGTCATGTTTGTCAAAAAAGTCTTTCTAGGGATACCAACCCCTTGGGAATTTTATTCCCTTTGAGTTGTAGAAACTCTTCACCAGTGGTAGGATCAATTTCAGAAATAGATTCTTGAGGAGAATAATCACTACCTTGAAAGTACAATTCATCAAAAATTTCTACCTTCTTTTGAAAGGCCACAATCTGGTGATCATCATTGAAAATTTTCCAATTATCTGAATTGTCTGGAACACTTAGCTGAAAAACTAGCTCAATGGTGTAGGTAGAACCATGGAAATATTTATGTGGAATCAGGAGCATAGCTGATACTACCAAAGAATCGACTCTGTCATTATAATCTCTTGAAACAACAAAAATGTTAAATGCTTCAAACTCTTCTATATCGTCCCAAACTAGATTACAGTAATACCTTAGTTGTTCATTCTTAGTTTGATACAAGTTTCTCACTTGGAAAATAACTAATTTAGCATCACCTTGAACATGTAAATTTCTTATCCCTTTCCTTCATGCAACTTCCATTCCCAACAACAATGCTTCATACTCTACAGTATTGTTAGTGTTGTCAAACTAAAGTTTAAAAGAAAAAGGAAAGAATTTCCCTTGCAAAGAAATGAAAACAATCCCTGCTCCTAAACCTGCAGAAGAGAAACTTCCATAAAACTCAATTCTCCAAATGTTGTTTGGATCACCAAGACTAGCAGTCTCAAAATCTGAAACTTCTTGTTCAGATGCAGTCTCATCATCTATAAAAGACAATTCATCCAAAGACAATTCTTCTGAAGAAGATATTTCTTTCTATGAAATGGATGAGCCATCATTTTATGACTCATTACTTGTCTTTTTATTTGAAAATTCGACATCTTCATCCATTTGCTACAAAGGAAAATTATGCATCCTTGATTTTCCCAATCAAAGACACTTGTTTATTTTCCATAGAGAAGCAATGGCCAAAATTATTCATAAGATTCAATCCCAAAGCAATAGCTACCTTGGTGGGCATGACATTATTAGATGCACCAGAATCTATTACATAGTTACTTAACTTAAAAGCGTTAACAAGCAAAGAGGTATAGAACAAGTCTATTCTTCCAGGAACAGATGAAGGAAAAGAAACTGAGTTACTCTAAGGAGGCTTATATTTTAGAACAACATGGATATTTGAAGATGAATATCTACTAGGGCGAGTTCTCTTATCTTTAACAAACTCAACAAGTCTATCAAACTGGTTGATATTGGCCTTTAGATATTCAACTTTAGACATTTGTATCTTTGTCCTCTTTGCATGATCAATTATGTCAAAGGCTTGAAATGAAATGATCGAGGAGGAAGGGTTAATCTCATTGGTAGGTTTAACAACAAGAACATTGGTTTTTGGAAGTTGCGTATTGGCCTTTGGGGTTGAGAAAATTACAGTAGGACGAGTGGTACTAACTTGCTTATTGGTTATTGTATCTTTGGGTTGTGTTGGCAAAGGAGTTCCTCTTTTAGCAACAGTCACTGGTGTTCATGAACTATACTTTTCTTTTGTCACATCATCTTGAGGTTGATCAAATTTATTTTTTTACGAACGTGTGAACACAACATAAGCATTAGTCACAAGATCCTCTTCATTAGATTCATTTTCAACATGTAGATAACCAATATTTGAGTTGTCAGCTAGATTTGCTTCCTCTTCCTAGAATTGATTGACATTTTCTTTAGTAGGATATTTCGATTGTGCATAATCATCTTGCTCAGTTTCATAATAACCCACGACTGCATTAGTGGGTGGAGCCTCAAGAGAAAGTCTTCCTTGTGGTGCAGGAAGTATTTTTTGGTTTCTATTACTGGAATAGTTGGAAGAATTTGGAAAGGTTCTCCTTGGAACATCTTTGTATGGAGGATTAGATCACTAACTCATTTGATTGCAAAATCCGATGAAAAACTCTGATGAAAGTTGTATAATCAAATGTATTGTTGGGTACTTGTGTGAAATTTTCATTTTTTTAAAATTTTATCCCTGACTTTCATCAGAATTTCAACGAACCTTATTTTTCGTCTGATATTTTGACGGAATTGCAAAGTTAAATTGTGGCCGACATAAATAAAACCGAGCTCAACAATTTATTGCGACAATGTTTTGCTCGATGATTTTCTTGGGTAGGATATAAAATTCAAGAAGATATCGCCAGGTTGAGGGTAGTCATTGTCTTTTTCCATAATTCATTTGTGAAGTTAGATTTGTACTTCCAGTTTTGAAAATCATATTTTAAAGCAACATCTCATCAGATTTCATTTTTAGACTTGTGCATTTTTAGAATTTCATTTCCAGATTTTAGACCTGACTTCACAAATTCTTTATAAGGGAATTGTTTATAACTGATGGAAAATTCTTGATGAATTTGGACAAAGATTATATTTGCAAGGTTTCAATTTTAACCCTAATGATCAATTTTCAATAGATTTGGGAGCCATAACTAGATGATATCAAAGGCATAGGGATAACTACAGAGTGAAATGGTTGTCAAGATTCAGGCCTAGAGGGTTGAACAAAGAATTGGGAATGTTTGATAGTGGATAGTTAGAGCCATTTAGCTATGATATTTTTGAAGACTACTTCATAAAGATGTATTTTTCCCTTTGTCAAGTTTCAGAAATAGATTTTAGACCTTAGATGCCAGTGTCTTATAAAAGTAGTTATGGTATATCTATTACTTGAAGTTCTTGAATTCATCTTGACTCTATACAAATGTATCTATTTTTTATTTGAACAAGAAAGAAAGAAAGCAACCAATTTCTAAATATTGTGAGATATTTAGAGCAACAAACTAAAAAATGAAAAAGTGAAGGTCAAGGCCTCTCTATTTTTCTAAGTTCACTTAAACTTTTTAGATGATTTCAAACATCTAGCAAGCTATAAATATCATGCGGATTATATGATTTCTATTTTTTTTGTACTTTGGAACAGTTTACAAGATGAAATTGTCTCCTCATGTAGAAGTATAAGCTGCCAAATTCCTTCAGAAGTTGATACGGGAATCAAAAGATGAAACTGCCAAATTGGAAACCAAACTTTTTGTGGTAAGAAGAGTTGATTTTGACATGAATGGCATGTTGTAACAACTTTATTAAGTAATAAAATTTATTTAGTTATTTGACAATTTGGTGATCTGTGTGTAAATATGCCACCATATGAAACTGAGTGGAAAAGAGCACTCCTTACCTTAGCAAGTAATATCCAGGTAAGATGTTATAAAAAATAACTTGTGCTTTTAGTGAATTTGGTCAACCTACTCATGCTTTTCCATGCTGAATTTTTTCCTTTTGGATTGAGCTACTTATGAAAAAAAATTAACTTTCCTTGCAACCTGTGTATTACCCTCTCAAGTTTTTAATTGGTTAAAATCAATCTCTTATAAAGGATATAAAATTTCTTAGTACTTTAGATTGTCCTTTATGTTAAGGGAGGCATCTAACTATTGTTTATATAATTCAACTTTATTTGAGAGTAAGCATATTTAATCTTTATGTGGTAGATTCAAACACTAAAACAAAGTATTTGACCTTATTAGGAAAAATGAAGCAAAAAATGTAAAAGTGCATCATAGGATTTTTTTCATGGTTTTCATTGTAAAGTATGCAACTTATTTCAATATTTTCTCATGGAAATCATATGACCTTCTTCTATGGACTATATAAACTCCTTTAGTGTAAATGTTGTCCTCTCCTTCCCATTATGAAAGATCATTCAAAACCTCTGCTACTTTTTGACAATGACATATGACTATCATATCTTTGTAAGTCTTTAATAGACATAATGGGAGATCCTTTAGAAACATCATCATCTTTGTTGAAAGTGATCCCATATCCTTTGTGATACCCGCCCTCTAGCAACTTGATTATTCTTTGTCTTTTAGCTTATGCATGAGTTTATTCATTTGATTTCAATGGCCTTGCATAAAACTTGAAGAAATTAATTGTGGTAGCTCCTTGAGATATTTTCCACGCACTCCTTAATACACTTGTAGGTTGTCCTCTTTTGAAACTTTGTGAGATGGAAATATTTATTAGTTTACCATACTACTATGAAGAAAATGAACCCTTGACAAGATTTATGATTTTTTAAAAGCCCTCTTGACTGATCAGTTACTTTTCTTTATGTATCTTTTAAAGTTCATCATACTACCCTATCACTGTTATTATTAATTTGAATGCCCCCTTCATGGTTATGACATGGACTAATCATTGTTTTTTTGAATATTAATGATTGTGATCTCCTTTTGGGAATCTATAGGAAAGTGTCATGCATTACTTTGAAGTCCATTTCCTTAAATCTCTTTGCTCGTTGCTCCTTACCTCTATAGTATCCATATATTTCATATACATAATAATAAAAATTATGGTGATAACTAGTGGACATGGGTATAACATCAAGCATCATACAAATGTAGTTTATATCTGCATATATAATACCCTGAGATACTAATATTGTAGCACTAGTCAAAGAATCATCATCAAACTATATTTGTTCATCAAATACAATGAAAAATAAAATATATTAAAATATAAAACATTGATCTTTTCTATCTACTCCACTGTAAATAATAAAGATTGCAGAAATTTCCTTCCAATTTGAGTGTTGGAAGTCATCACAATAATCAACAACATAATATTTATCTATTAATATATAAATATTATAAATAAATAAGCTTGTATTCAATCTTTTTAAGCAAGAAATTTGGGAACAATATATTCCTTCTCTTTATAATCTACAAACATAATAAAATATGCAAATATAATAAAATCATGAGAAATACCTTCTGCAATATTAAATCTGCACATTTATTTGAAAATAAATCAACCTACAATCACCAACAATCAAACAATTAAAATAAAGATTTAAAAGATCATTACATGAATATATACATATCAATTTATAAGTCTCTTAACTTGCAAGAAAACTTTGGATTTGTAATTCTTTTCCATGAAAGAGAAGTAACAAATATTTAAAGAGAATAGAGTTAGTTGTGAGTTGGTTGTTGCAATTAATAGATAGAAAATATCACTGTTTTATATTTTACTATATTTTATTTTGCAAATAGCATTGGATAGTAAACTGGCCAATACACTGTCAAACATAATGATTGGACCCTATGAGTATGTAGGCTATCAATATTTAATCAATTCACATGAGAAATCATATTGACCAATAGTATCAATGGAACTTTGATACTACATAACAATGACTAGTCTCAGTTTGATGACATTTCAAGACCAATACATGAATATCATTTGGGCCTCATGACATTGAACATTGTTTTCATTTAGCCATGATATAATGTTCTTACGGGAAGCATAATACTAGTATGATTGAATGTATTAGAGGAAATAAGAGTTAGAGCAGATAAAAAGAGACCAAAAAAATTGTAGTGTAACCTTATTATTATATAAATAAACAGAAAAATAGTAAGAGTAGGAACCCCAAATATCATGTAATCATTAAGAAAGACCCTTTCATTATTCCCTTAATGGATTGAACTTTCAACGAGGCCATCTAATGGTGTTTCCTATTGATATCCAAAGCAGGGATGTGAATAAGACTGATGACTATGCAGGCTATATTGTAGATAAAATTCATAGATCTTTTAACTTTATCAAGACATATAATAGGGTGGTCCACTTCAAATGAAACTCTTTATTATGCCATACTATTTTACTTCCAAAATTCATTTGTGAAGTCAGATTTGTACTTCCAGGTTTGAAAATCATATTTTAAAGCAACATCTCATCAGATTTCATTTTTAGACTTGTACATTTTCATAATTTCATTTCCAGATTTTGTTGTGCAAGTTCAATATCCCGATTTTAGGAGTCTAATGGGTGGAAATCATAGTAAAATCATAATTTAATAATTTCTGGAATTAGCATTTTAAAGTGTTTTTTGGGGTCATTAACTTCATACTATCTTCTCTTTAGCAGGGGTGGTTGCATGCCGATTTTTTTTGGTATAAAATATCAGAATTATTAGATTTTGTTACCTATCTATGATTAAAAATTATTGGAGTGTGAGTTTGATATTTTTTGAAGATCTAAATATTCAAGCTTGGTAAAGAAAAATCATGTCAGATAATATTAGTCCAGAACAAAATGAAGAGACAGTTGCTAGATTGTGGGCTAGATTGAAAAGAAAGGGTGATGGGAAATGTTATTGTCCTTGCAATAATTGCAAGGGCTTAAAGACGAGAAGACTTTTAATCACAACAACTGAGAAACATTGTAGGAAACATGGTCACGTTGAAGGGGGGCATGCTTATCGTCCATTGGTAAGTTGTTCATTATATGTGTTTATATTGATTGAATTTGTAAATGTTTATATCGTTTTAACATTTTATATATATAAAAAAAAATCACTTGATCATGATCATGGTTTATTTGTGTCTATCATTATTATAAAGGTGGGGTACCCTCGGGCACATGATATGGATTATCACGACCCGAAGAATGTGGTTTTGCAAGCATAGGAACATAGAGCTATGAATATCGAAGATGAAGTTAATGATCCTATGGAAGAAGATGATCATGCGCCAAAAAACACAGTTGAATATGATGGCACAAATACATTGATCCATGACACATTTAGTGGCACAGTTGATCATGATGATCAAGATGAATTTGATGATGTTCATGATTTACCTGTACTTGAGAAGGCATATGAGCCCCTTTATCAAGGCTCCCAAACAAGTCTTCTCTCTATTGTATTGTTGCTAGTGAACTTGAAGGTTATGAATGGTTTATCCAACATAGCAATCTCACGGATGTTAAGGTATGTCATATATGTCATCTTTTTTCATCTATTTTAATTGTTGTTAGTTCATCACTAGTAAGTAAAGAATGAAATATGTACCATTAATATTCTTTATATTAACAAATTATCTTTTATTGTAGATTAATTGGTGAATTTTTGTTACCACCATCAAATATTTTACCTCGCTCATATCCAAATTTATTTGATATTATGAAAGATATTAGAATGGAGTATCAAGCAATAGATGCATGTCCCAATGATAATATTATATATCATAAACAACATGAATTTGCAACAAAATGCTCAGAATGTCATATCAGTAGATATCAAACAGATCAACTAATAAAAAAAGTGCCTCGCAAGGTTCTTCGTTATATTCCCATTATTCCACGTATGCAACGATTATTTAAGTGGGAAAGCTTAGCGCAAGTAATGGATTACCATGCACAAAATAGAAGTGGAGATGACATTCTTCGAATTCCTGCGGATGGTTCTACATTTAGGGACATGGAGGAAAAATGGCCACACTTTAAAGAAGAACCTCTTAATCTCAGGCTTTCATTGACAATGGATGGTGTCAATCCATTTGGAGAGCTGAGATCTATTTACTCGGTGTGGCTTGTTTTTGTTATCAACAATAACATTCCTCCATGGATGTCAATAAAGAGGGAGCATATAATGTTGGCAATGATTCTTCCAGGTATTTGTTTACATCAATTTTCTTTAACGTAGTAGCATCTCATTTGTCTTATTTGTTGCATAATGAGTTATATTTTTTTCATTTAATAGTCATGTACAATAATTTATATATATTGCAGTAAAATGGTTATAATAATTATGTAATGTTTATGTTCATTCAACTAGGTAAGTACCAAGTTAAAGATATGAATGTAATATCGAGCCTTTTATCGACGAGTTACTAAAGTTATGGAATGGCGTCACTATGTATGACGTATCTAGACCAATAGGACAAAGACAATTTCAATTCCATGCAATGCTTGTATGGACAATTCATGATGCCCCAGGGCTAACACATTTTTGTGGTATGTTATAATGTTCAGCTACACTTTAACGATATTTAATTTTATGAAGTAGATATCATGCATGTTTTTTATAAAATCTATTCATTATATATAATTATAAAAATTGACATATTTAATCCAATTATATATGATCTTGCAGGTCTTCAAACAAAGGGAAAGTTTGCATGTCCAATTTGTGGTCCAAAGATGAAATCTCATCGTTCAACAAATTTAGGAAAGCAGGTGTTTAATGAGTATAGGAACTTCCTCCACATAAATCATAAGTATCAAACTATTGAAAAACATTTTTTCAATGGGAAAGAAGAGACTGCATCAAAACCATGAAGAATGACACCTTGCCTATGGAAGTTGGAATATAATAGAATTAATTGTTAAGATTATACATCAGATCAAATTGTTTATCTATCATATATGATATGTTTGGAATTTATATTTTTATATTGTGTTGTGTTTACTCATGTTGTAATTGACAATGATTGTCGTTGTTAATTTGTTTAACTTATATGCTTCATGAAGGTCGTCAAGGCATTAATGATCGGCTTCCACAGGGACTTAAAAGTTATCCTAGACAATTTAGTAGGTTTCCCTACTATGAGAAGCTACAAATTGTGCATTTGTTTGATACAATACATATCATAAAGAATATAATAGAAACATTATGGAAAATATTGGATGGAAGGCATGACAAAGAAAAAATTATCAAAATTTGTAGTGACATTCAAGAAGCCAATCATGCAATGAAAAATGGCATTCAATTAAATAGCGATGAAGACCAAATTAATATAAGTTCCCTTCCTTTGTTATTAATGGAGCAAAAAAGCAATGCTATAAAAGAAGTCATACGAAAAATTTGATTTTCCACAGGATTTGCTGCGAACATAAACAATATCATAACAAAGAAAGGTGAATTTGGGTCAGGGATGAAAATGCATGATTGGCATACCTTCATTAAGGTAATTATTCTGGTATATTATATATATATATATTTATACTGCATGTACTTTTCAGTGTATTATGTTTACTACTTTTGGAAAATTAATGAAAAGATCATTTTATAATTGTTGTAGTATGTTCTACCTCTATCTCTCCCAGACAACTTTGACAACAATGTCAAGCAAGTTATATACGATCTTGGAAAATACATGAGGTAAGTAGCGTTATTTGTTCAATTCGTTGTATAGATCTTATAATTTCCATGTTTTTTACATGTTATGTAATATATTGTATATTTCTGTTAAATATCATTAATATATTTGTGCCTTGAATCACTTGTAGATGGATGCCATCTAAAGGAATCCATAAAGAAGATATAAATTATTGGAAGATAAGAATTCCTCATCTAATGTGTGATGCAAAAGTGTCTACCTTTGACATTTTTCAATGCACAAGAACACTACCTCATACACCAAGTTGAGGAGATTGAATTGTGTGGACCTATACACACAAGGTCAATGTGGATGGTTGAGAGGCACTTGAAATTTTTGAAGGCTTTGGTTAGAAAAAAAGCACATCCTGAGGGTTCTATGGTGGAGGGATATATGATATACCAAACCATGGTGTACATTACTAAATATCTTCCTAAGTTTGCAGCAAAGATCCATGTAGATCGCATCTGGGATCCCAACTCCATTAACAAATTCGAAGGGGAGTACCTGATGGGAAAAGGTAGATTGAGGAAAGTGACAGGTAATTATAAGATGGTCATGGAGACTAATTAGAATACATTTTACATTTGGTTTTTATGTATATTGTACTTATTTAATTATTAATCTTCAATATACATCAATTATAAATTAAGGCATATACTGTGGTAATTAATTAATTATATATCGTTTGTGAATTTCAATGTTTTTTGATATAGTTGGTCGAGAGTGGGATGCACTACATTTGTACGTTGCAAACAATCTTGATTGGATGATGATATGGATTGAACGATGTCAACAATTCGGTCGCGCATTAACATGGGAAGGTGTGGCTTCATTGGTTAAAGAAGCTCATCGTAATGGAGATTCCAATGTTACACCAAGGGAAATTGATTTAGCATATGGTTTAAGAGATAAACAAGTACGTATAAATATATTAATCACCCATATTATTTAATTATTTTCAATTATATTGATGTATATATATGTTGAGATTTTTTTTCTTTCCATACATTCGACCAAGAATAAATATGTTTATCAATTGATGATATTGCAATAATTTTTACATGTTTGACATATTGCAGGTGAAACACCACAAGGCTATGTGGTGCAATGGTCGTAAATTTCAAATCAAAAAGTTGGATGACACGAAGAAAACTTGTGATTCTGGGATAACTGCAGTCTTTCAGGTGACTAATGTTTCATCTAGAATAGACATACATCGAAAAGTCTCAGAAAATCGATAGTATGGGATTTTGGATAATATACTTGAGTGTGACTTTAAGTCCTTCGAATTAGTTTTGTTCGTCATCCTATGGTACATGCCATGATTGAATGAAAATGATCCCGAGAGAACTGTTATTGAACATGCTAATGGATTTACCATGGTTAATACAAGGTCGATCAAGCGAGCTGGAAATGAGCCCTATGTTCTTCCAAGCCAATGTGAGCAGGTATTTTACTTAGAGGTTCCAGGTAAACTGGGTTGGTCATTTGTTGTTAGACATGATCCAAGAGGAAGGCTGGTAAAGTATAATGTGGTGGAAGAAGAAGATACTGAAGAACTAGAAGATGATGTAGATGATGATCAGGATCAATAGTTAGTTGATGATATGCCTGACGAATATGCCGAAGAGGAGGAACTAGATCATGATTATGTAGGAGTTAATGTTCATGAAGATGATATTTGTGTGGATGATGACATTATCGAAACTGATATCAATGACGATGATGATGATATGACCAATCCTTACAATGTCGAATATGGCTCGGATGATACAAACAAAGAGTTGGATGAGGAAGAAGATCAATTACATTGAAATGTATGAGTTATGCGATTGTATTATCTATTTGATATTAATTTCTTGATAGAATTATATTTGACTTATGTGGTTACATAATTAATTCATGATATTTTTAATTTTTATGTCATTACATAATTAATTCATGATGTTATTTTTAATGTTTAATTTTAATTCATGATGTTACAACTATTTTAGCTCTCCTAGAAATTTCCATATGATCATAATGAATAGTGTTTTGGGAAATTCCATGAAAGATGAGACATTGATCGTAGAAGTGAAATAATTGCAAAGTTGTTTAGATTTTTTAGATCAATCACCCTTCTCAATGTCATTTTTAGGATCATCTCAAATTTGATTACTAGGAAACATAAGGTAGGATTTTATTGGCTTATCTTGGACAAACATCGTGGCTTTGTGTAATGTGAGCAAATTTTGGATGGGGTAGTGGTGCAGGAGCACCTACACCTCATCTTCTATGCTTAATCATGTGATGATAATTAGGGAGGTAAATAGGTTGGTTTAGGAATTTAAAGAAATTTATATTGTGAATAAGGTCACTCAAGACCATTAGTCATGTTCTAGGTGAAGTTTTGAGTTAGGAGTTTGAGTCTTGCACTAAAGAGTTTTGTAGCCTTTTTAAGGAAAATTAGAGAATTTACATGTAAAAAGGTGCAAGGTTAGTGTCATGTCAATAATAAGGCTATTATCAAGCCACTAGAATGGTCTTATAGGTGTCCTAGGAGTTTCAATACATTTGAAAGGTCAAAAAATTAAAACATTTCAATAGTGATGTTAACAACCTGGAAATTAGAGTGTTTTATGTTTCATGCGATCATAAAAGATTAAAAAGTCAATTGTAGAGAGTGGTTGTTCGGTGGTTGAGGTATAAAGGCCTTTAAAAGGCATAAAGTGATTATTGTAAAGGTTTTTGATGGTTGAGTATTTAAAATACAAGCTCTTGACATTCCAAAATTTGTGTTTTTCTTCAAAATTTCTGTATTTTTCTTGTTTGGTAGCACTGTACGGTCACATACAGCCATATTTTGATGTGCAATAAATTCCATGTCATGAATATATGTGTTAGCTTTTATTTGAATCTGATTTGAGATCTTAAGGCGTTGATTTGAGTTAGAAAGCTTCATTTCTTTGCATACAACCCGGTTACCCTATTTTTAAGGGTTTTGTAGTCCAAACATGATATAAAGGGGCTCTTACACTTTTTTTGATTACTGTAGCTTGTGTAAGAGGCCCCATGGATACTATTTTAATTATAGGATGCATTAATAGGGAATAGGATGAGAAATAAAGAAGGTATAGCTGCTGTCCTCAAGAGTTTTATGAAGAAAAGCATGTGAAATGAGAGGTTCAAGCCTAGGTTTCAACAAAATATGTATGGGAGATCTGATTTTATGAATTTTTATCTATGTGCAGACCTAATGGGTTGTGTCTAAGTTGGTTTTGAGGTCTGGGAGGTTGTGTAAGTAGGAGATTCAATAAACCCTCATGTATAGCTGCTGGCAAGAATTTGGTCGTACAAGTGGAATCTTTTTATGGATTTGGAAGTTTGGAGGCTGTTAGCTCTCAAAAAAAAAGGTAAGAATACCTCAAGAGGTTTCCAATCTCTTAATACGTTGTAGGGTAACAAACAAGGCCAAATGATTTGAACCTTCTTCTCTTCAGGTGCTACCAAACCTAGGTGGGTCTACCTTTGCGAACTGAGCAGACTTAAGTGATGTGATTTTGTTTACAGCAATCTATTCGCAATGGAAATCTTACAATGAAAAGATATAATCTTAATAAAGTGTATGTGTAATATTAGAATATGTTCAGTTAACAAATGTAAAAAATAAAATGGACAAACAACTTTGCCAATTTAACTATATGTATATATATCTTTAAGTTATTTTTATTTTAACTAAAAGTACTGAAGTTACAACATAAAAATTAAATGATATTTATGATTGTAAAATTTATGATTAAATATATCTCTTAGAATCCTTTTTGTCCCAATTTGAAAATAATTCTATATTATAGAATACATTTTTTAAAATTTTAAGATGAAAATAACAAGGAAAAATCAAACAAATATCTTTATGAAAGAAGTATATTGACATGAAATTAAATATGATTTGTATTCCAATGTAAAAACTACAAAGAATGGAAACAATTCTTTCAACATATAAACTATTATGTAGTAGTCAATTAAACCTAAAATTAACAAAATTTATAAATATACACACTATACAAGATTTCAATGGATGTTACATTAGATGTAAATATATATTTGTCTATGTTTTTCTTCAAATGCAATATAGGATTGTCAATAGTAAAATATTACATCAATATTTTCATATTAAGGAGAATAAAAATATCATGTGTAACCTACTATTGGTCAAAGCAAAGAACATTATTTGGAGCAAAAATAGTTAATGTGAAGTTTTTCCTAAAACTTCAACTATTTAGATTCAAAGTGAGAGATATAATCACTATGTCAAATCACATAAGAAATTTGAGATCTCTCATTAGACAATTGGTAGATGTCAAGGCTCTATTAATTTGGATATTTTGTTAAATAGTTTGAAAATACAACAATGTTATTTCTATGCTTAGTCCAATAACTCCTGAAACACATGAAGATGTGATTTTGGCCCTATTAGGAGAAGAAAAAAGAACAATGGAAAAAATTTAAAAGTTGATTCTCAACATGAGAATGTATTATACTCATGAGGTAATAATAATTAAAAAATAAAAATGAATGTTATTATTGTAAGAAAAAGGATCACACAGTGTGGACTTGTATAACTCGAGCCAATGATGTTCTTGAGGGAGAACTTAAAGAAAAATCAAATGATGCTAGCTTAGCCTATGTTGAGGATTATGTTGTGGATGAGGACCTCCTAGATAATCCTTTTGTTGAAGATTATTATTTTAAATATACTACTTGGATTGATACTTATTTGAGCCTTCATTATTAGAGGTGGAAGAATTTTATCATCTCTAGTCAGCTTCTCACTCATAGTTGGGTCTTTGTATGAGAAGCATATTTTAGTTTTTCTTTCCTTTTTTATGTTGAAATAATTGAAGAATGCATATGTTGTGAAGTTTATTTTTTTAAAATAGATAGGGATTTGGTGAACTCAATATGTATTTTTGCCCAGATAGTTTGAGATTGTGTGGGTCTAGGGAATTATACCCTTCCAAGGGTCATGAAACAACTTGATGGAGCAATGGATTATTATCCAATAGTTTAAGGGATTTGTGATTTAAAAGTTTAGGGAGGTGGTAGTCCATGAACTCAAGAATTCAACTCGAGAGCTACACCATTCTGAAGGTTATGAGGCAACTTGATGGAGTTACACTTGGTTCATGATTTATTTTTTAAATAAAAAGCTTCTAAATAATATATATTTGTTTGTTTCAATCATCATTTTTTGTTGTGGGGAATGTAAAAATTAAGGGAGGGTGTTGGAATATTAAGATTAACATTAATAAATTCACCTTACTAACTTGTTTATTTTTGTTATTAAATAATTAGTTATATTCTTGTAAGATAGTAGTTCAAATGGGAAGGTATATTTGAAAGGCTTTGTAAAAGCCATATTGTAATATATTCCCAAATGAACTGTATGATATAATTATTATTTTGAGTGTTTTTATGTGCAGATATAAGTTCTCTTGATTTTTCCAAAATATTTTGTATGCTCTATTAGCCATGATTTCATGATTAATTTTCCACTTTCGACACTACTTCTTACTAACTTTTCCATCCAAATTTGACTCTTAGACTAAATATTTCATATAAGTGCATTTTAATTTTCTTACTATCACCTTTGGCTGAATTTTTAAATTGGTTCAACCATGCAAAAAGTGTGGTTACTTTTAATTATTTCCACTTAAATGCTGGTTACAATTTTCTAATTTTCTTTCCATTTAGCTAGTCACAATTGCAACTTGTAGACCTAAGACGTTTCATTCACCGATAGCCACCCTCTCCACTGATGGACACCTATCCTTCGTTCTATCGGTGGGATGCCGGATAATGTTTCCCCGATGCACCATACTTCCCTCGATATACTTTATGCAATCGATAATTCATGCCCATGGTTATAATTCATGGTTACTTTTGTTGAAAAATTGACTCTATATGTATATCGGGAGAGCACCTTAGGAGTCAGCCCGATAGAGTATTGCTACACCAATACTAGGTTGTGAGCTATTTTCATTGGGCCATCAACGGGACTGTGATGGGGGTTCCGCCGATGAAGCATTGTTAGGTCAATGGTATTGAATTTTTTTAGGAATGGGGGAAGGACTATTTCACTATGGAATTTAAAATTTATTTATAGATGCAATGTGAATGTAGGCTATAATATGGATCTTGTCACACAAATTTCTACAATTTGCATTGTTCATAAAATCAAAGTGTGGTATATTTTTGTGATAATTGATAAAATTCGATAATGCATGCCCATGGTTATAATTCATGGTTACTTTTGTTGACAACTTGACTCTTTTGGTATATCGGGAGATCACCTTAGGAGTCAGCCCGATAGAGTATTGTTACACCGATACTAGGTTGTGAGCTATTTTCATTAGGCCATTGACAGGACTGTGATGGGGGTTCCGCCAATGAAGCATTGTTAGGCCGATGGTATTGAATTTTGTTAGGAATGGGGGAAGGACTACGTCACTATGGAATTTAAATTTTTTTTATGGATGCAATGTGAATGTAGGCTATAATATGGATCTTGTCACACAAATCTCTACAATTTGCATTGTTCATAAAATCAAAGTGTGGTATATTTTTGTGATTATTGATAAAATTTGATAATTCATGCCCATGGTTATAATTCATGGTTACTTTTGTTGACACCTTGACTCTATCGGTATATCAGGAGAGCACCTTAGGAGTTAGCCCGATAGAGTATTGTTACACCAATACTAGGTTGTGAGCTACTTTCATCGAGCCATTGACAAGACTGTGATTGGGGTTCCGCCAATGAAGCATTGTTAGGCCGATGATATTGAATTTTCCCTCTCTCTTTTCCTCTCTCTCTCTCTCTCTCTCTCTCTCTCTCTCTCTCTCCCTATCTATCTAAGTTCATCTCTTTCTCTCATTCTATATCTTTTTAGTTTCTATCTCTCTTTGTATTAGCTAATAGGCTACATATATTGTGAGATTTGAGCTTGAAACAAATCTCATGCCTAGAAACCACTATTGTGTTGTTGGAAAACAAGTTTCAACTGCCATTTAATGGTAAACCATCTTTATTGTAATGGTAAAATCTTCTAAAATATCAGGTAAAAGCCTATATATACTATTATATAATAATAAATATAATTATATTATATATAATTTAATCTAATATTACTATTATATTAAATATATAGTATATTAATTATATTTTGTATTATATAAAAATATACTTATTATTAATTATTAATTATAATAATTTTATATGTATTTAATAATTTTGTTAAAGAATATAATATATAATTATAATAGGTTGAATAATTATATTATTTATTATGTAAAATATAGCTAATATATACTTAACTATATTGTAGAATATTAAAACCTAGTTAAATGGCGCCATAATTTTAAATTTAATTAACATACTCTAAAACCTACTAAATGGCGCCATAATTTTAAATATAATTAACATACTCTAAAACCTAACAAAACCTGGTTGTAGCTCATCAAATTGGAGAAGTGAAAGGTCAATACCAACGTCGAGGAAGAGTTTGGAGGAGTGAAAACAAGGTCAATACTAGTGTCAATGAAGAGTTTGGAGGAGTGAAAGTAAGGTCAATACCAGCGCTGAGGAAGAGTTTTGGAGTTAAAACAAGGTCAATACCAGCACCGATGAAGAGTTTGGAGGAGTGAAAACAAGGTCAATACCAGCACCGAGGAAGAGTATGGAGGAGTGAAAACAAGGTCAATACCAACGTCAAGGATGAGGTTGAGGGCACTCAGGGAAAATCGACAACCAAGGGACAATGAGTACTGTAAGTTTGGCACCCCCATTCTCTTTAACCAACAGTTTTCATGCCTAGTTTCCAAAGATCTTCTTGTACATTGGCACCCCCATTCTCATAAAATGGTATAAGATAAAGACAGAAAAAATAAAATATCTTAGTCTTTCACATTTTTATGGACCAGCCTCAAGTCTTGGCAAAACTCCCATAATCTACCCACATCTTGGTTGTTGGTGGGAACATGTTATTCTTTGTTGTATGACCTACCTCAAATCTTATGTCCAAAAAGTTGTAAAAACATAAAACAATAAGAAAAAATTCAAAGGTACAACTAAAAAGGGGTTATTTCCTTTTGGCCTCCTCCACCTCTTATATTTCAACATAGCATGGAGTTACGCTTACATAACATAAAATCAAACAAATGTAATTTTATAGGGGAAAAGGAGCCCAAGTATATGCTAGGCTAAGCTAGATCTAATGAATGGAAATAGACACACACAATTCTTCTTTAATACCTCCACCACAAACATATGCAAGGAAAGGTCTCCTCCCTTCTTGGTAGTGATAACCTCCTCCACACACAACCCTTGAATTATGAATAGAGGAATATAATATTTGAAGAACTAAAAGTTGATTCTCTCCTACCTGATGCAATTAGTCATTTTATCCTTATAAACATTTATAGTGATTACTAGAGGCACATAGACCAATTATTCATAATAGAAGAATTTGATCATACTTTTCCAATGATGGCATTATGAGAAAACCTTAGGTTAAATGAATAATTCCTAGCTAAGTTCTTTAAATGATGTCCAACTGTATAATAGACTGCTACTATGTGTACTTGGATACCATGGAGAAAGGCTCTTTGGGCTCTTTCATCAATCAAGGTATTGTTAAATTTTAACACCTAAAAATGAGAATGAAGAATCTTTCCTAGGATGGTGGCCAATTATGCTTCTCAACACCTAGATTACAAAATCTCTATCAATATCATTACCATCACAATTAAACCTAGTGCTTGAGATATAGTCATACAGGTAAACAAATTTGCTTTCTTGATAGTAGATACATTCTAGACAATTCAACCCTTGCATCAGAGATTGTTGAATGGGCCCTGTAGTGTTCTTTAATAAACTTAATAACTAGGAACATGAATTCCTCTACTTAGGGATTGAACATCACAACCAACAGCCATAATCTGCTAAAAAACCTCATTGAATTATCAACTCGAGGACGTGAACTTGAAATGGGTTTGCACAATATATGCACTAATCACCTTTCCCATACATGCATGATTTCCTAAGATGCTTTATACTGGAACTCTAATTACTGGGATAACTTTACTGAATAACTTGCTTTGGAAATGAAAACTGAAAGATAAAACTACTCTGCATCTAGTGGTTGCAGGAATAGTTGACAACTCTGTGTTTCTACCAGCTGCAGGAACAGTCACATTAACTTCTATAAAAGAAAGTGCAGCTATCCTAACTTGCAGAATGAAAGTATAGGCAGTTCCCTAAGTGGGCCCCCTTAGGTAATGCCAAAATTAGATAATAGATTATGCAAAAAACTTCATAAACTTTATTGATTCAAGGCAAACCAATACATAGCATGCAATCTCTTGATTGTATTTTTGAAATTGAAAATGTGTTTACAACAACAATCTTCCAGCCCATTCTCTGAAGGAGAATGGGCTATTTATTGAAACTAAATCTAACTACTAACTAACCTTCCCTTATAAATCGGGAGGTCTTTATTACATTCAACTAACTTAGCAAAGCGGCGAATAGAAATGAAAGAACTAAGTCAAATCAGTTCATCAGTCTTAAAGTGCCATCATCCTAGATTTATGTGCCTTCAATATGCCTAAGCTAGATTTCTGAAACACTCCTCTTGTATGGAAGATGAGTTGAAATTGACTCCCTATTCTTTTGCTTCTGAACCGGTCTTCATTGATTTGGTCTTCTATCCACAAGTGGGAATTGGATTCCTTCCTCCAATCGTGGTACCTGCAAAATATCCTGCCAACTATTCCTGAGGTAGAGAGTTAGCTCAACATGTTCAACATTTAAGATGATTCATCATTTTATTTATACATCTATTTAAGCATTAATCTAAAGAAAACATTATTCCAGGCATGGTTGTAGGAAGTTCAACAGTAGAGGCTGCAAGAGGTTTGTCGTCACACAAGGTTTACTAAGGCATTCATCAAACTAATAAAACATTTAAAGTAATAACCATGGAAGACTTAGTGTAATATACTTATTACATTAAGCATAATTTTTTTATGTTTTATCCCATAATCAGTACCAAATGTTTGTTTTAGCATAATGAAAAAGCATAAAAGTGTTTGTAAAAGTATGATCTAGATGTTCCAAAAACTAGGCTCATCATTCCCCTCAACCAACTATTTGATGGACCCTTCAACAAATCTAGCATTTCGTCTCCTAGAAAATTATCTTAAATCAGCATTCTGCTGCTATCCACACTCTCCATGCTGAAAACTCCAGAAGTGAGCTCGCATCGCCTTTAGCCTTTTCCATTTGTTATCCTCAAAACTCATGTTACATATGTTGTTGTCCTCCTGCATAGACAGTAATAGCCATAGGAGAATAGGTGGTTGCTTAACCAAAGGCAACCAATTCTCCCTTTTTGTCCTGGCATTCCTCATGTATCTCTCTGCCCTTCTAGTTGCTGCATACAAGGTATTAGGAGCATGTGGTTCTGCTCTTTTTAATTGAAATGTAAGATGTTCCCATATTGTTTGAATGTGCAGGTTTACAGCCCCAAGATCATTGTTTATTACCTGGGAATACTGAGAAAATAATTCTTGTCTCAAAGGCTCAATCAATGGCCTAGCTCTTTTATCTCTCCATAATTTCTTCCAATCAAAGTAGATACCCATTCCATTCTTTGATTCATTCCTCACTAATAACGACATATTGACTTCATTATGCTGATGACTATCAAATTGTTCCCCTTGCTTATCTCATTGGTGATCCAGGAGATCAAAGCGCTGATATGAATATCGCCAACATAACATAAGGGTTTCCAATCTTTATCCTGGGGTGCAGCCAAATTATGCAAATAAAATTCACATAGGAGATTCCTGATGTGCAGAGGCGAATCTCTATATGCCTCATAAAATTCTTCCGGGGTATCTAATGAAGGATTTTCACCTTTCCAGATTCTAATCAGTTGGAAGTTCAAATATAGCTCTTTGAGATACATTGCATAAATAGGCGAAGGCGCTCGACACTGCATCAGACGCGGAACAAGTTCTACCACCTGGTTGAGAGTGTCATTTAAGTTAGCAATTTCTAGATTTTTGTTCTGGATTATCCTTTGTAATCTCTCAATTTCAAGTGCAAAAGTAGTCTGTTGATGCTGGAGTTCTTCAGAACATTCCATCCCTACAACAAAGTTCATGATATGGAGTGAAGGTCTATGATTATAGCTTACTGTAGGTGATCCATGTATTTCTTTAGTTACATCCACCTTTCTTTGTTCCTCTTCTCCAATTACCTCTGTATTATTTGATGGTTCAGAGTTTTCTTATACTAAATTACCTTCTTGTTGCAACCTTCCTGATCTTCCTGGGTAGCAGGAATCTCATCAGTCATGCCAATGCTGTCACCCTCTTCTTCTAATGGTTTCACAACTGCTACCTCTTCCTTCCCAACATATCCTACTTCTTCCTATAGCTATCTTGCCATACTTTCTTGTATTTGCTCTGCAATGGCAGCCAATTCATCTAGGCCCACTCCTTCAGGTGTACCTATGGTCTCCACAACAATAGGTTCCTCCATTTCTAGTATAGGACTGGAAGGTTCTGAGGTTGGTGGTGCGGCAAGAGTAGCATCAAGTGATTGTCGAGCTTCCTAGTTCTGGAGTCTAGAACTCCTTATGGGAGTAGGAATTATCTTACGCTTCTTTGAGGGATTTTCCATAGGAACAGAGAGGTTTTATTTTTGTTTCCTTTTTGCAGGCTTAGGGGTTGCCACAATGGGTGACTTCCCTTTCTTAACATTGGAAGAAGACTCGAGATTTTTGATAGGGGTTTTTTCATAAAGAGGAATGTCATCCTGTGAATCAGATGATTCCTGAGTAGGGGACATAGCGATAGAAGTTTGGCCTATGGACTGGGAGGTTCGTCACTTGAAGGTAAGAGGTTCCCCTCTAGGTCCAACATTTTGAATTTTGGGATTAAAATTGACAATGAATTCCTTCCAGGTCATCCCTGATGTATCTTGAACAAATTTTTCAACAAGTAATTTAATAAGGCACTGGTGGGATACGGAGTTAACCCTACCCTTTCTAAATTTAGTAGTGCTATTGGATAACAAATTGTAAAAGAATTCAGGAACATTCATCAACAATCCATGGCATAAATGAGACAAAAGTTTGAAGTGATGAGAATGCAGGACTAAAAACCTACCTTCACAGGTTATGTATTTGATTATATATCCCGCTCGTGACACCCAATCTTGTGGTAGACTCATCCTTTGTGCACCTTTCTTATCTACCCATAGTGGAGGGTCATTCAGTCGAGTAAACTCTTCCCTGGCGCTCTTTGCATCCCTTCCTCAAGGAAGTGTTTCTTCGACTTGAGGTAATCCTGTTATCTCTGCAATTTTGTCAATTGATGCATTCACTGTTATACCTCTAAATTTTGCTTCTCCTTCTTGAAATGTCCTTGTAAATTCTTCTGCAATGTCCACATCAAATTTTTCAAGCTTTAGGAAGTAATTAAGCCACCCATATTGCCTGAATGGCGGCACATGCAACACATCCTACAGCAGGATGTTATGATCTGTAGGCTCATATCGAATCGGCTGACCTCCCATCTCCTTAGTTTTCTATAATATAATCCTTTAGGCGATGATCACTTGCCTTTTTTCCAAACTTACACAACCAGAACTTTCAACAACCCAGCTCTACAACACTTTCCTCCCCTCAACCGAAAATTTTGAACCCCTCTTCAAAAGATATAGAAAATATAGGATAAGGAATTCAAACATTCAATCTTCTTTGAAGGAGAAAGTAATCATAGATGAGTAAAATATATTTAGGTTCATTATTGCAGGAGGTATGGTGTTTAGTTCATTAATTGGAGATTTTCAAATATCTAGAGCTCATGCTGAAAAGACAGTGACAATGGATGTGACAAGGCCTTGAGGTAGTGGAAACAATGATGTGGCACAAAGATATAAAATGGAAAAAACGTGCCCAATCATGTGGAAAGGCTGAAAGGGACAACAGCCATATAGGAATGTAGTTTGCATTAATTAATACCAAAATAAATGTAATAAATAAAACAACTAAGCAATCTTAAAGTAAAGTGGAACTCACCTGGATGGAACCGCCGTAATTACCTGATGTGACTTCACTTCTTCATTGAAAAATGGGATCCGAAGAAACGTGGATGGTATGGAGAATGACAGGTGGATGAGGTGGCAGAAAGAGTATGAGTGGATGGATTACGGATGAAGTGAGTGAATGGAATGGGGATCCGAGTGGATGACCCCTTTATTATGACAGTTTTATGCACTTTTATGCATGGCCTAGGGAATCGAGTGATAACTCTATCCCTTTGGTTGTTGGATCAACTATTTTCTACACAAACTCGAACTGGCTCAAAAATTCTTCTCTATCAATGGGCTTATAGTAGAGCTTGAGACGATGCTCATTGACTAGTAGCTTGAATTGGACCTCATCAATGGTCCTCAATTGTACAACACCATTTGTGAATACTTCCTCTATCTCATATGGAACCAACCATCTAGTTTGCAGTTTGCTTTGATTGTCCTTATACTGTGAGTCATATAACAGAGCCCAATCTCCTGCTTTGAATCTCTTTTCTTTAATGTACTTATCATGCCATTTTATTCACTGGTTTTGTATTATCTTAGTGTGGTGTAGGGCATTCTTTCGGAGCTCATCCAAGGCATTGAGCTGCATGACTCTTTCCTTTTGTGCAGTTGTTAATTCCATGTCCATTTCCAATGCTGTTCTTAGAGTCTTATGTTCAAACTCTATTGGCATCACAACTATTTTACCATACACCATTTCAAAAGGTGTATATCTTGTAGCAGTCTTCCATGTAGTTCGGTAGGCCCATATAGCTTCAGGTAATCTTGCAGCCCATTCCTTTCTATGTAAATCTACAGTCTTAGTCAGAATGACCTCTATATCCCTGTTGGTGATCTCCACTTGGCCATTAGCCTGTTGATGATAAGGAGTTGATTTCGTGTGCCTTATGTTATATTCATTGACTAAGGTTGTAATTACAGTAGAGGTAAATTATGCCCCCTGATCTGTCACTATTTCCCTAGGGACACCAAATCTGGTGAATATTTCTTCATAGAGGAATTCTGCTACTTTATTATCCCTAGCATGCTTCATAGGTTTAGCTTCTACCCACTTTGTCACATAATTTGTGCATACAAGGATATAAGACTTACCATTTGAAGGCGGATCAATTGGTCCTATAAAATCCAATCCACATTTGTGAAAGGGTGTAACAATCACTTGTGGAAATAGAGGCATCTCATCTGATCTGGTTGGTCTTCCCATCCTCTAGCATCTATCACATCTTCTAGTGTATTTGGCTGCATCTTTATGCAAAGTTGGCCAATAGTAGCCAGTATTTAAGATTTTCATTGCTGCCCTTTTTTCAGCAAAGTGTCCACCACATGGCTCATCATGACTTGCATGCAATATATCATGAGTATCTTCCTCTCGTACACATCTCCTCATAACTTGATCTGGCCCTATATAAAACATGCAATCTGCAATTTGGGAAAAGTTAAAAATTCTCTACCAATAATCATTTTTTCTTAGGGGAGAATTGAGGAGGAGTTCTTCCTGCAGCAAGATAATTTTCTATATCTGCATACCATGGGTGAATAACCTTGATTGCAAAAAAATTCTCATCAGGAAAATAATCCTCAATAAGTGCAGAGTCATCTTGTCTTTGAATTCTAAACAAGAAATCAGCAACCACATTGGCTTTATTTGGCTTGTCCATGATTGTAATGTCAAATTCCCACATGAGCAACAACCACCTTGCTAGTCTTCATGTTATTGAGTTTTTGTTCATAAGATACCCGATTGCTGCATGATCGGTGTGGAAAAATATTTGATAGCTTGTTATATAATGCCTGAATTTGTTGAGGGAATAAATGATTGCTAACATTTCTTTTTCTGTAACAGTGTAGTTGAGCTCAGCTCCCTGCAAGTTCTTGCTGATGTAATACAATGCATGTTTAGTTGAGCCACCCTTTTGTCCTAAGACAACACCAATAGCATAATCTAATGCATCTGTATGAATATGGAATGGAAGTGACCAATCAGGTCCTTTCAACATAGGTACTTGTGTAAGGGAAATTTTCAAATCAAGGAATGCTCTTTCACATTCCTCTGTCCAGGCAAAATCTGCATCTTTCTTTAGCAAACTATATAGAGGGGTTGTTGTTTGACTAAAATCTTTCATGAATCTTCTATAGTATCCAGCATGTCCCAAAAAGCTTCTTAGTTCCTTTTGCTTGGTAGGAAAGGGGAGATTAGAGATGACTTCAATCTTAGAAGGATCAACCTGTATCCCTACAGTAGAAATATAGTGACCAAGCACTATTCCCTCTTGCATCATCATGAAGCACTTTTGACTATTTAGTGATAGGTTATGATCTTCACACCTGTGTAGTACCTTCTTCAATTTGTCATGCGCTTCCTCAAATGTTGCACCATAAACAGTAAAGTCATCCATATATATCTCCATGCAGTCATATGAGATATCTGAGAAAATACTTATTACAGCTCTCTAGAAAGTTGCAGGTGCATTGCAGAGACCGAAAGGAAAAATGAAGTAGGAAAATGTCCCCCAAGGGCATGTAAAAGTAGTTTTTTCCTGATCTTCTGGAGCAATCTTGATTTGATTGTATCCACTGAAGCCATCAAGGAAAGATAAATACTTTTTCCCTGATAAATTATCCAGTACTTGATCAATGAAGGGAAGAGGAATGTAATCTTTCTTTGTTGCAAAGTTGAGCTCCCTATAATCTACACACACTCTCCATTTTCCTCCTTTCTTAGGAACAATAAAAAGTGGGGAGACCCATTGGCTATCTGAGATTGGGTAGATAAAGCCAACATTCAACATCTTCTACAATTCCTCTTTAACAATTTCTCTCAAGGCTGGATTGATTCTCCTCTGGGGCTGCCTAACAAGTTTGAACTCACTATTGATGAAAATTCAGTGTATACATAGCTTTGGATCAAGTCCTTTCATGTCACTATAATCTCAGGCAAAATCTGGTTTATGGGTAGTAAGCATATTGACCATTGATTCCTGTTGCTTGCTGGTAAGTTTATTGTTGATATTCAAAGTTTTTCCTGCAGCTACCTCCACTTGGGAAGTTAATTCAAGCATGGATATTTCAAACAGAAAAGGCATGTCTACTTCATGGGGCAATAATGTGTGCAAACAGTTAGTTACTACAGGATAATGAGCTAATGTGGGCGGGGGGAGAATGGTTTGCAAATAGCATGAATTTTTTCACAATGAGGATGTTCGGTACCATATTTATTCAGTAGGATATTGGACAGTATATCTTCCTCTTCTTGATGTGCAATGAAAGGCTCTCTGGTAATCATCATTAAACTGGCCACAGAGTTCACCTCCTCTTCTTCTCCCAAATCAGGCCAAACAGTCTGTCTAGACTCAAGTTGAGGCTGGGTTGGAGAATATAAGGTAAGCTTCTTTGTGTTATACCCATCAGATATTGTCATGTTACCAGTCCTACATCCTATATAAGCATCTGCAGTGGCTAACCATGACCTTCCTAGAATTATAGGATAACCTCCTAGTGACGCTTTTGGAGACAAAATCATAAAATCAGTAGGATATTCCCATGAATCTAGGGTGACAACTAAGTCTTCCACTACTCCATCAGGTTTGACAGTTGAACTATTAGCAAGTTAAAAGATTGTAGGTGTAGGTCTTAGGTCATAAATACTCAGCTTTAGTACAAGGTCTTGGGTCATGACATTGATATCAGCTCCAATATCTACTAAAGCATTCTTAATTTGAACCCCATTATTATTAATTTCAACAACAGGGCTGCCAAGGTCTGAATATTTTGGGATGGTAAGCTTCCCTAGCATTCAATTAGAGAGTTGGCCCAAAACATGAATAGTCTGAGGGTCTTTTTTCTTCCTACCCGGCTTCTTTAGACATGCTTCTTTGATGGCCTTGTTGTAAATAGGTACTTCCTTAATTGCTTGAAACAAAGGAATTTTTACACATATGTGTTTTAGTTGGTCAAGAATGTCAAAGGTAGGTTCTTCTTGCTTTTTCACAATTTCACCTTCCAACCTTTGTGGGAAAAGAGGTGATGGTGTATTGGATGCCTTAGGTAATGATGGAGTCTGTATTGGCTCATTGGGTTGGACTAGGCCATTGGCACCTTCTTCTTGCTCAATCTCCTCATATGGCAATTTTGAGATTATGGGAGGAGATGGTGTGGGAAACACAGTTCCTGAATGTAAGTTGATATTATTCAAGTTGAGAGCATAGGCAAGCTAATGATTAGGATCAGCAAAATAAACTTGTTGTTGCTGCTGCTGAAGTTGATTATTTGGATTGGGTGCTGCTTGAGCAGGCAGTTGGGTTGGCTTTGGATTCTGGCTTTGATTGGCTACAAGAGTTGGCATAATTGACTGCTGCTGGGGTTGCTGCAAGAAACCAGTGGGTGGATTTGACCATTGTTGGCCTCCTCTCCACTAGTTAGACTACTGCCAATTCCCCTATGGAGGTTGCCACTGATTTTGCTGTGGTGACTGCCAGTTTCCTTGTGGGGGTTGCCAACGGTTTTGTTGAGCATTTGGCCAAGTATTATTCCATTGAGGTTGAGAATATGGGCCATAACTTGGAAGGTACTGGTTCTGCCACTGATTATTATATAAACCAAAATTTTGCAAGGGGTCATGAGGCATACCTTTTCTTAGGGCCCATGGCCTGCATTGAGCAACGAAGAACACTTCTTCCTCTCTTTCAATGGTTTTGAACTCAGTAGGAAGATGTTGTACCTCCAAATTGGCCACTGCTTTGCATTTGCAGTCCTTCTTCCTCTATCTGCAGTGAGGGCAATATTCAGCTAGCATCGCATCAGCTTCAACTTTCTTCCTTCTAGCTTGCATGGTGTCCAGATGAGTAGCTACATCATTTATAATATCTTGCTTGAAGTCAGACAAAATATTAGAGAGTTCTCCTTTTGATATGCCTGAGCCACTTCCTTTTGCAAGAGAGGGTCGGAACCCCCTGCCTTTCTTCACGTTTTCCCTAGAGTAATTGAGATAGATATTCTTAATGCCATCCCAATTACTTTGGGTGATATCTCCTCCAACCATGAGGTCTAGTGCTTCCATGCAAGTATCATTGACTCCTCGTAAGAAGAGAAGTTTTTTAGACTCCTCATTTAGCTGGTGCTGAGTGTTTTTTTGCACACTGAACATGAATCTGGACACATAATTTTTCAAGGTTTCTTCCTCCTTTTGTGACATCTTGAAGATGTCATCTCCTCTCATATGATTTCCCCTACAATATTTTTTATACTTCCCTAAGAACAATTGCTTCAATTCATCCCAAGTGGCCGCTGCATTGCCTCCTAATCCCATGAACCATCTTAAGGCCGACTCCTTTAAAGTAGAAAGAAACAATTTCATCTTATGCACTTTAGTAGTATATCATAACTCCTACATAGGATGTCAAACTCAAACAAGAAGGTATGAGGGTCCTCTGTAATAAGGCCATAGAATTTTGGAAGCAATGAAGCAGGGATATTTTTGAGATTATTATTGTCATGCAACTCAGGGAGTGGGAATGGAAAAGTAGGCCTTGCCATCCTTGGTGGTGGTCTTGGGTTAGCTCCTGGCTGGTAGACAACAAGGGCAAGTGGATTATTATGGGGGTCCTGGTTATTGAAAGTGTGCAGGTTAGTCAATTGTGTTGTGAGTAAATCAAGGTTATCAGGCTCATCAAATAGGTTCAAACTGATCTCCGAGGAAGAAGAAGATGAAGTGACTAGGTCCTGACCAACATCCAAATATGGTTCTTCTGGGACAACTTTTGGGTCAATCTCTGGGTCATTTTCTTGGATATCTAAACTTCTAGGAAGGAATCTTCCAAATTGGTCTCTTCTTCTAAGCATACAGTAAGAAGTAAATCTAAACTATGGAAAAATGCTGGAATAGTGAATTTTGATCTAAACACTAGGAATATAATTTCAAGCTACCTACTAGCATGCCTACAATAGGTCCTTAGTTTGACACCATCCCCGACAACGACGCCAAAAATGTACTGTTCTTTAATCAACTTAATAACTAGGAACATAAATTCCTCTACATAGGGATTGAACATCACAACCAACAACCATAATCTGCTAAAAAACTTCATTTAATTATCAACTCGAGGATGTGAACTTGAAATGGGTTAGCACAGTATATGCACTAATCACCTTTCCCAGACATGCATGATTTTCTAAGATGCTTTATACTAGAACTCTAATTACTGGGATAAATTTACTGAATAACTTGCTTTGGAAATGAAAACTGAAAGATAAAACTACTCTGCATCTAGTGGCTGCAGGAACAGTTAACAGCTCTGTGTTTCTGCCAATTGCAAGAATAGTCACATTAACTTCTATAAAATAAAGTGTAGCTATCCTAACTTGCAGAATGAAAGTATAGGCAATTCCCTAAGTGGGCCCCCTTAGGTAATGCCAAAAGTAGACAATAGATTAGGTGAGAAACTTCATAAACTTTATTGATTCAAGGCAAACCAATACATAGCACACAATCTCTTGATTGTATTTCTGAAACTGAAAATGTGTTTACAACAACAATCTTTGGATTACTAGAGGCACTAGACCAATTATTCATAATAGAAGAATTTGATCATACTTTTCCAATGATGGCATTATGAGAAAACCTTAGGTTAAATGAATAATTCCTAGCTAAGTTCTTTAAATGATGTCCAATTGTATAAGAGAAGACCGCTACTATGTGTACTTGGATACCATGGAGAAAGGCTCTTTGGGCTCTTTCATCAATCAAGATATTGTTAAATTTTAACACCTAAAAATGAGAATGAAGAATCTTTCCTAGGATGGTGGCCAATTATGCTTCTCAACACCTAGATTACAAAATCTTTGTCAATATCATTGCCATCACAATTAAACCTAGTGCTTGAGATATAGTCATACAAGTAAACAAATTGGCTTTCTTGATAGTAGATACATTCTAGACAATTCAATCCTTGCATCAGAGATTGTTGAATGGGCCCTGTAGTGTTCTTTAATAAAATTAATAACTAGGAACATGAATTCCTCTACTTAGGGATTGAACATCACAACCAGTAGCCATAATCTGCTAAAAAACCTCATTGAATTATCAACCCGAGGACGTGAACTTGAAATGGGTTTGCACAATATATGCACTAATCACCTTTCCCATACATGCATGATTTCCTAAGATGCTTTATACTGGAACTCTAATTACTGGGATAAATTTACTGAATAACTTGCTTTGGAAATGAAAACTGAAAGATAAAACTACTCTGCATCTAGTGGCTGCAGGAACAGTTGACAACTCTGTGTTTCTACCAGCTGCAGGAACAGTCACATTAACTTCTATAAAAGAAAGTGCAGCTATCCTAACTTGCAGAATGAAAGTATAGGCAGTTCCCTAAGTGGGCCCCCTTAGGTAATGCCAAAATTAGATAATAGATTATGCAAAAAACTTCATAAACTTTATTGATTCAAGGCAAACCAATACATAGCATGCAATCTCTTGATTGTATTTTTGAAATTGAAAATGTGTTTACAACAACAATCTTCCAGCCCATTCTCTGAAGGAGAATGGGCTATTTATTGAAACTAAATCTAACTACTAACTAACCTTCCCTTATAAATCGGGAGGTCTTTATTATATTCAACTAACTTAGCAAAGTAGGGGATAGAAATGAAAGAACTAAGTCAAATCAATTCATCAGTATTAAAGTGCCATTATCCTGGATTTATGTGCCATCAAGACGCCTGAGCTAGATTTCTGAAACACTCCTCTTGTATGGCGTATGAGTTGAAACTGACTCCCTATTCTTCTACTGTTGAACTGATCTGCATTGATTTGGTCTTCTATCCACAAGTGGGAATTGAATTCCTTCCTCCAATTGTGGTACCTGCAAAATATCCTGCCAGCTATTCCTGAGGTAGAGAGTTAGCTCAACACGTTCAACATTTAAGACGATTCATCATTTTATTTATACATCTATTTAAGCATTAATCTAAAGCAAACATTATTCCAAGCGTGGCTGTAGGAAGTTCAACAGTAGAGGCTGCAGGAGGTTTGTCATCACACAAGGTTTACTAAGGCATTCATCAAACTAATAAAACATTTAAAGTAATAACCATGGAAGACTTAGTGTAATATACTTATTAAATTGAGCATAAAAAGTTTATGTTTTATCCCATAATCAGTACCAAATGTTTGTTTTAGCATAATGAAAAAGCATAAAAGTGTTTGTAAAAGTATGATCTAGATGTGCCAAAAATTGGGCTCATCAGGCCCAACAAACTACTCATGATGACCTTACTATTAAGTTAAAACTTTGACAAGGAATATGATTGCATCAAATATCCTTTCATTTATAAAAGGCTCAAATGGATTTATTTTTAACCCTAAATTATTATCACACATTCATCTCTTTGTTAATGAGTGATTGCACAATAGTGTGTCCCACTTGTGGGATGAGGCAAAAAAATAATCCCAAAATTTCAAAATTACAAAATACCAGTTGAATGAAGAACCTTCATTTGAAGGTGATGTCGTCATGACCTTTGAATGAAGAACCTTCATTCAAAAATGATGCCATATCAAGACTTTCAAATGAAAGTATTTTTTATTTTAAATATTTCATGTCCAAAATGCTTTATAAAAGGAACCTTTGCATGAAGGACCTTCAAATGAAGACCTTAATTCAAAGGTCCTTCATATGAAGGTTCCTTTAATGCCATCCCATTATAGCTATTAGAGTTGTTAGAGATATTTTTGTTTCGAAGTAGAGATTGGACCATCAAATAGTGTCACCATGACTCTACCAAGATATCCATCAAATTGATAAACCCTAACTTAACAACCACAAATTCACAAGAAAATTTCCCCTGTCAGCCCTAGGGCATCAATTCAATGCCAATTTTCTTGCTTTAACAGACCCCTAAATGCAATTAACGTCTATCATACCATGTTTCACACCAATCCACCGAGTTACAGTTCCAAGACAGTGGGTGTATTGGTGGGTGCCATTTCCATTTAGCCCTCAAACCCTTACACAGGCAAAACAGGGCAGTCCCTGTATTTAATTGTTTTCTCCCACAAAATAATGATTTAGCACTTCAAAACAAATTCAAATGAAAGGGAACAGATATATTTATCTACACCAATGATCTTAGAGAATTTCAAGCTTGTACATATCCATACAATACAAAAGAACTTCAGAAAAACAGTAAAAACACAAAAAAAATTTTCAAGAACGTGGTATTTGATATGAAATTTTGGTATCGACTCCTCCAACAATTGTAACAATTTCAATGGGATGAGAATACAATATGATAGAAGTGGGATAAGAAATGCATCGTTTAAAACATCAAACCAATATGCAAAGATGAAAGAAAGTGTTAACCCTTTAAACATAAAAAGTTTCTTTTAACTTTAAGTTTGTTGGGTAGCCAATTCTTTTAAGTTATCAAATCCTACCATCACACATAATCAAAATGTTGTTTCAAATGACTATGAGCACTAACTTTCACTATTTGAAGATGTTGAAACTTTGTAATAGAGAACTAGAACATTGATGTGACACCTCATCCTACCTTAAAACATACCAAAAGTCTCCTAACAATTAGACATAGGAATATTTAAGATGACTTAAATGATTTTTATTGCCAAAGCATAAACTTATGACGACTTAACCAGGCCTAGTACACACTCCCTCCCTGTTAACCACTTAGACATATGGAAATTAAATGTAAATTTTCTGCTATTTTTAGTCATGTAGGTGTCCAATAAACCACTTGGTGGTGTTTCCCTTCAAGTTTATTTACTTGAATGAAGAGAAAAAGTCCTTTGATTACAATTAGAGAATACATTTGAGGCCTTGGTTGTGTAACTGGTGGACCATAGTCACATTTAACACTTGTTACAAAGTTTGGGAGTTTAAACGTTAAGTAGATTTGATTTGTGATGGACACATTTGGATGGTAGTAACAATAACTTGCAATCTATCAAGACTTGATTACCTTATAACCTGTCAAATTCTAGTGATGAAATGATAGATTAATCATAATGTCACCTTGGGATCACATCACCATGAAAGAAATTCATCCAACATCCTTATGAGTGCAAGTACCACCAAATAGGTATTTGTCAGATTTATCTTCCTTGAGCAAGCGAAATTCAAGAAGAGAAGAGGAAAGCGAGACATGTAGTAGGTCTAAAAGAGGGAGATCAACTAGAGGTCAAAAGATTAGAAGAAAATTTTGTAAACGCATGGAATTTTTTCTTGTTGAAGGGGGTTCATGTTCTTATGATGATGAGAGCATAGGCGACATCGAGGTGCCCTTGAGGTACAAACATCTACGAAAGCAATGGGTACCTAAGGAACTTCCTCCAATAAACAATGATTTTTGTGTCAACAAGAGGATATATTACATAACACCATCGCTATTACATGGTTTGGGCCTATTTTGCATGGACGGCATAAAGGTCTGTTATGACAAAGTTACTGTATTGATGGAGTATGTTAGACCCTGTTATAGTTACAAATATTGGATGCAACTGGTTCGATATACACGAAGTATGCGTAGGTATGCACTGCCAACAAATTATATACAGCTAAAAGATAAGGATCAAAATAAAGGAGTGGCTATGTACATTGATGGAAGGCCAAAAGCATCAGGAAATATTGCAGGGTTTATAAACAGTACACAACCTAGGTCAACAAATAAGCAACCCAATTGCATATTCGAGGCACGCGAGGGAAACCGTGTATTCGTATGTGCAATAAAATCGATTACTGTAGGGGAAGAGTTGCTAATCGATTACAATTTGAATCACCTAGACACAAACACAGGTACTATGGGGGTGGTACGTACTATATACCATTTTACCCAACCTCCAATAAGTGACTCCAATATACCATTTTATTATTATGTTTTTTTCGTAAGTCTATTGGTTTCATTTTGGTAATGTTTTTTATATTTAATTTTTGCCACAGTGGGACATTGATCGTACGGGGAAGGCTTTGACCTAGAGATCAGGTCACAATGCATCTTCAGGCGCTTCTACCTGACAGGTTTACCTCATTCTAACTGTACAAATTAGATACAAGCAAAATGTTTTATTATTATGTTTTTTTCATAAGTTTATTGGGTTAATTTTGATAATGTTTTTAATATTCTTGTCATAGTCAGCTAATTGGGGAAAGGCACCAACACTAGTAGAGGAGAGAATTCATAGGGAGGTGCAGTCACTATTATGCGATGATGACATCACATATTCCGCAAAACCTGTGGATATGATGAGGAAGACCCAAAAAAAATACAATGAAGAAATCCTTTAGTTGATATTCATAGTGCCTCAAACATATGAGATAAGAGAAAGGGTTAAAATATTGACTGAGAGAGCACATAAATTGCAAGTAAGCTGTCATGAGATCTTTAATTATAACATAAGTTCATTCATGGTTTTATATTTTGTACTCTTTTATGTTGTGAACTAAAATATATGTTGTTTTACATGATTATTTGTGTCCTCATGATGTTGTTGGCCAAGATCAGGCTATTGTAGGTGTTGCCCGAGGAGTAGGGGTTGGTACAAGTGTCGATCATGATCTTCCTAAGTATACATCACATCATCTGACCCCATCATCCATGCCTATATTGTCAATTGAAATGTCAGCAATGCATACCATGCAAGCATCCGGTAGTGCACCCTTTGGCAGCGAACACATGCCAGAACATGCGTCAGGACATGTACCTGGGGATGCAGAGGCCATTAGTATTGGTGATGTTTTAGCAACATTTCCTGGATCTTCCCGTATTACTAATATGGGAACATTTCCAGTCACATTTGTGGTGACCAAGGATTTTGTTCCCATAAAGATAGAGAAGGTCCCAAGTACTTTAAAATGTTTTAATTATTATTATATATAATCCAATTGAAATTTACTTATTGATCACTTTTTTTAATCTAATGATCCCATGATCATTTTGCAAGAAATGATGTTTTTTATAAACATCTAAGTGATATTACATTGGATCTCTTTGGGCCCACCATACGTACACAGTGGAATGCCCAAAATCAATATTTAAAAGATGAGTTCATTAACCGTTTAGTTGTGTTGTTCGGTGATAAAACATTCCATTGAACTAAGGTCCTTAAGAAAGTTGGTACCTATCTAAAGTATGTGAGGGACCAATATAGGTCACATTTAGAGAAGAACATAAAGTACGAGCATCCCCCCATGATTCTGGAGAGGGAGTGGAAGGACCTGGTATCGGATGGAAAGGAGAAGGCTGAAAAGAAAAAACGAAAGACACCACCAGGCCAAGGAAGGTATGTGATACTATAAACAATGTAATTATATATTGATTACTCTTTCTTTTTACATAATCTAACGTATTTCAAAAATTTTATAGGCTGCCCGACACATCGAAGGCAACAAAGGCAAGACTAGAAAAAAATGGGCAACACAAACTTGGCTCTGGTGGTTATATGAAATTAGCCGCACGAATTGTAAGTATAAATAAATGAAATATTGCATCCAAATAATAAATTGCAAACAATTTTGGTTTTATCACACCATAGAAGCAAAATTCATGATCTTATGCAAAAATGCATGGCTCTGAATTCAACAGAGTGCCCACAGAAGAGGACCTGAAGATTGCCTTCTAGCAAGGCTATGGAGCCCTGGCCGAACTCCTAAGAGTCTTGACTGGGAAAACACAATCTTCCACTACATCCGACACACAGGTAAATAAACTCAATAAAGTTTATTTAAAATTGAATACTTGTGCAATCTATTCAATATTAATTTTCACCATAAAGTAATTATGTGCCTATTTGTTTTAAACAGACAAACAATGATAATACTGCACATGACATTGGAATGTAGCCTGGTGAGGGTGGAGCACAACTTGCCAATGAAGGTTATGGTGTGCATCCCGGTACTGGATGTATTCATGTGCTATACAAAATGCAGTATGGATTAATACAATTAAACATTTTTAATTGCATTTGGTGTATTAATTAATGTAACCTTTCGTGTTTCAACTTTAGAGCATGTAGAGTGTGATCAACATGTTGAGGATGATCAAGCTAGATAAGATCAAGAACATGATGTGGCCCCATCAGGTAAAGAGGAACACTCTAATGTTCTTTTAAATATATTTAATTGCAACTGGTGTATTAATTAATGTAACCTTTCGTGTTTCAACTCTAGATCAAGATTTAGAGGGTGTTCAACATGTTGAGCATGAGGCTATAAGACAAGATCAGGAACATGATGTGGCCCCATCAGGTAAAGAGCACCACTCTAATGTTCTTTTAATTAATGAAATATGTGTAACAATAATAATAAAACATATCAATTGAACATTTCTTTGCTATTGCAGCAGACCCCCCTTTGCAACGGCGTCCACATTGTGATTACATGACTAGGCATACATTAAGATCACGAGCAAAGCTCAGAACAACTGAAGGGGGGATAGATGATTTAGAAAATGATACTCCACTTCAACTTTTTTTAGCTATAAAAAAGAAACAAGAAAAAAGTGATTGTAATCATATTATGACAACCATATTTTTGATAATATGTAAAAACTGAAAGAATGAATGTTATATGTTAATGAATGAATGCTATATGTTAATGAATGAATGAATGTTATATGTTATTAATGGATGAATGAATGAATGTGAATATGTTAATGAATGAATTTTATATGTTATTAATGTAAGATGAATGAATGAATATTATATGTTATTAATAGATGAATGAATGATTAATGTTATATGATCGAGTATGGGGAATTGAAAACTATTCTCAAAACAAAGAGAAGCTCAATAAGGTAATGCACTTTTCAATATAAGAAATGCATCATTTGAAGCATCAAACCAATATGAAAAGATGAAAGAAAGTGCTAACTTTTCACTATGAACATTGAGTTGTGTGTGGATTTGGTTTCAAGGCTCTGTTTCTTTTGTTTTTAGTGGTGACATAAATCTAAAATTTGACTTTTGTGCATGATAGGTTAGTGGAAAATTTAACAGTTTTGAAGGCTTTAGAGGCTCGATTGAGATAGATACATAGATATTTGGATCTTGTTGTTGATGGGAGGCTTCCACTTAACCATGAAATTTTGTACCATCTGCTGGTATGCACAAATTTCTCTACTTACATTCATTCAACTTATTGTAAAATAATATCTGACAAAAATCTCCTTTTCATAATACTTAGATGGATTTTCATGCCCTATTCCAAAGCACATGTTTTAGAACAGGCAAGAAGGATACTAGCAAGGGTTAAGGAATTTGGATTTACACCTTCCAATTGCATAGTTTACTTCATTCATCCAGCATATTGCCAATGCGTTTTATGATTGTTGGAATCATATCCTATATACATAATTAGTAAAATTAAAATATGTAAGTTTCAAATATGGAATTACATATCTTTCTATGAATTTTTGAAAGAAAATATCAAAATGGAGAAGTATTAACAAAATAATCTGCATAATTTTTAAGAGATCAGGGAATCTTTTTGCAGAGTTATCTTGAATATATTTAAGACAAAAGTAACTTATAGAGATTGAAGTATACTATTGGTAGTCTAAAATCACCAATCAACACATCTTAGTAGTATCTCAATTCAAGAGAACTGCCCAACCCTAATTATTTGATTTTTCTTACTGATCTAATTAATACTTTCTAGTTACTATGATTGATTATAAGGATTTAATCTTTATGTGATTGTGATAAACTTAGATTTTCGGGCTTGTCTTACAGGTGCTTATTTAGATGGGTGAGGATTATTTCTTGTGCTAAAAATATTTTTATTTGTTAATGTTAAACTTACATAGCTGAATCAAGGGGTAGAGGTTGTCCTCTTCAAATGGAATAAGAAGGAGAGTCAAAAGTGGAAGATCAGTCCCATCTATAAGTTTCATGTGTAGTTGCATTGTATAGAATTAATTTTCTTGGGTATTACTTAAATTTAAAATTTTGATTATCTAGTAAAAGTCATGTTTCCATAGAGGGTTTGGAGGCTTTATCTCACAATTCAGATTGCTTGTGTCACTGTGTTTTTCTATTCAATATGATATGTATCTCAAGGAGGATATGGATTTGGTTCTTCATACCATCAACTTAATGAAGAGGAGCCTCAATGTCATGCTGTTAGGATTTACTGTGAAGCTAATCCAAATTTTTTCATTGCTACTCGAGGCCATATTGCAATGATTTCTCTAGGAAGCCCACATGATCCCCACTAGGTATCTTCTTTTTGTAGTCTCTAAATTTCTTATAAGAAATCAACAACCAGTTTGTCTAAATGTGGCTCCTTGTTTACACATTACTATCTCTTTTGGTAACAATGGATCAAAGTGGATTCATGGGGTCTTAAAGAGAAGGCTCTCAAACATGGAGATCAAGAGTGGGACCAGGTAAAACCGTTCATAATCATGCTCATATTGTTTTATTGACTGTCTAAGAGCTAAGTACCATGATAGAATTTTGTATTTTTTTATTGAATTTCCATAGTGAGAATAATTTTGGGTTTGCAATCTTATTTTTTAGTACACTAGCTAAGTATCCAAGACACCCTGCAAGTACTTTTTCTCACCAAATTGCTCATTTTCTACAAAATTAGATTCTAGTGTGTAGTTTAATATTTATTTATTTATTTGAAAAAATGGCATAGCCATTATATTATATTATTATAATTATTATAAAATATTACAAAACCTTATTCAAAATGCATACCGAGAGGAAAGAATCAAGAAGAAAACCTCCAGTTGTAGCATATTTAAATACAAAACTGACAAAATTGTTACATTAGTGAAACTCAAAATACAACCCAAAATCGAAACCCATTACATAGGTTTTCATCATGATGATCACAAAATGACTTCAATTTGACAACCCTCCTTTTATCTAGGTGGCCACCCAAAGTGAACTACAACCCAAAACCCATACAAACACTTAATCTTACATGATAGTCATCACCACTTTGAGTGACACTTTAGCCCCGACCTTCTTTAAGGTCCTAGCGATGTCACTTTGTCCATTCGATAGGAAAGTCATCATTGTATCGCGGGGACATCCCTAAGTGTCCTACCAATGATGTTCACTCATGCCAATAAGGCTTTCATATGATTAAAAAGATAATCAATGGAAATAGATAAAATCCCTATTCAAGGGAAAAGGATCCCTAAATTTAAATAGTAATTTATTATTAGTGGCGATATTGCCCCAAAATTCACCGGAGGTAATTCATTTGAATGAATAGTTTTTTTTTTTAAAAAACTGCATTATTTTGTTGAACTTTCGACGAACCTCCAAAAGCGTCCAAAGAATTTGCAATACGTCCGACGAAACTTTCATCGTAATGACTTTCCTTTTTCGTTGCACTTTCATCAAACTTTTGATGAACCTACAAAAGCGTTTGACGAATTCAGAATACGTTCGACAAGACTTTTGTCGTAATGACTTGCCTATTTCGTCACAAGTTTGACAAACTTCTGTTGTTGATATGACGCTTTGGAAAAGGCATGCCACTTGTGTTCTGGTTACGGTTCATCGCTAGATTGACAAAATGTACGTCAATATTCCGATGAACACCAGGGCCCTTTTCCATGGCAGCAACCGACGAAGCTGAGTCGTGATTTTGATGTTTTAAAGCTAGTCGGGAAAGCGACAAAAAAATAGCGACGGAAATTATTTCAGTGGTTTTGTTAGCAATCAGATATGCACCCCATCAGATTTGCATAAATCAGACTATCTGTTGCAACATTGAAACTTTTTCCAGACGTGGGTGGTCAATAAGGAAAGAGAATCTCCAGAGTGAGTTGGTTCTCCATATAATGATCCTATTCTAAAACTTCTTGGAAAAGAGATAGAGAGAAAAACATAACTTAAAAATTATGACTTTGAAATGATTTGTTTTTAATATTGGATGATGAAATACTGACTATTCTGGATTTTCCTCACAAACAGTGCTCAAAAAAACAAAAAATATTTCACAACCTCTCAATCACAAATTTACATAAGTACTTCACATGAAGGTCTGTTCAAAACACAACATGCAACCTGTATTTTTGCAATTTTCTGCATCAAACTACAGCCTAGGACATAACAAAGATTTCTCAAACTGAAAAAATCACAAGAATAACATCAATTGAACTGTAAATGGACACAAAATATGATAGGTAGGATTTTTTTCTTCTATTCACTGTAGGAGTATGCCAAAACAATCTCTCTGAGTACAAAAACAGTTTCAGCTCAAAAATGTGTAAGAGCCAAAATAGACTGAACTCCCTCAACCCTAAGTTTTCTCCAAAGATATATGTTTCAAACCCTAATCTAAGCTCTTGAAAAAAGATCAAGGAAAAGGTCCCAAAAACTATGCAACAAGTCAGCATAAAAGTGGAAAGCCACAATTTTTGCATGCATCAACTGTCAAGCCTCTAAAAAAAGCAAAAAACTGCCTTTAAAGCAAGAAAAACACCTTATCTCTCCAACTGAAAACCCAATTCTGACCAAGAAGAAAAGTCAGCCTTAACTGCTAAAAATAGCAAGAAAACAAAGCAATTTATAAAGCATTTCTTTGTTTTTGCTTTACAAGATGCAGTTTGTCTATTATTCCATTTTACAATTAAAGGATTAAATTTTTTTTGCATATATGCCTTATATCTCCTTTACAAAGTTTGATTTTTCTCATTAAAAAAAATCATAAAAATACACAACTCCTCTTTACATATTTAAATTGTTTTCTCCAAAAACAATTAAAAAATATTAATCAAGGTACTAACCCTAACCCTAAGGCATATTGACTTAATGAACCTTCATGAATTTCATTTAATTATATGCCTAAGGCAAAATAGTTTAATTAACTCCTAAAAATTAATCAAAAATGCCTAAGGCATGAAATATTTTATCATATAGCACAAAGACTTAGGAGAAGAACTCCTAGTCAATTGTCGACCTAAACCATGAAGGAGATTTTGGCCACATAGAAGGCAAAAGACCCTAAATTTGAATTAGGGAAAACATGACAAAACCAAGGTGAAACCCTAAAAGCACTTCATTTTGCATTTTTGTCTTAGAGGCTTTGAGCTCTGTTGGGAAGGAAGGTGCCGCCATGTTTATGCTTGACCCTAGCTTGTGAAGGTTTTGGAAACTTCAACTCTCCTCCACTCTGGTCGACTTCTCTCACAACAAGAATGGTGAGTTTAATTCTTTGTATTATGAGCTCTCTTCAGTGTTTTGAAAACAAGAAAAAGCTCCTTGAGGCCACAGCTTGTCCTCCATTATTTTCTAATTTTCTTGTATATCTTCTACTATACTTTGCTATCTCCTCCTTGGGCATCATGAGAGGGTTCGACCCAAGCACTGTGAGCTCCAAACGAGCTAGGTGTGACTTGCAAGCTTCTTGAACAACAATCATAAGGGTAAGCTTTCCTTTTCAAAACTCTTTCTCTGTGTTTTATCACTCCATACTGAAGCTTACGAGTTTTATCTTCTGCAAACGGTTGTTATTTCCTAGACAAACACAGGCCCATTGACTGGCCACGCCATGAGTTCTTGCGTTGGCTTATTTGTTTGTGAAAGTTCTGTGCATTCTCTCCTTGACAGGCCACGACATATCATAGTTGACTGATGGCTTTTTTATATGAAGAAACTCGCACTCTACAAATTTTCATGATTTTGCTTTCCTATGCAAAACTCGAAAGGCTTCTTCTCATTTCTTCCTAAAGAGTAAAATGAAAATCACACTAGGTTTGACCCATACATTACTAGGCATTTCCATTTGAAAAAATGTAGAAACCCCATATGGGTATTCTGGAAACTACATTGTTTTGCTTTATTTTTTATAAATCCCCATATGGGTAACTAAAAAAAATGGAAAAAACTGCATTCCTGTTGAAAACCCTGTGGGTATCTCTATTATATGAATAAAATCTTCTTTTGAGCAAAATTTGTATGTGGGTTTTTGCTATTTATAAAAAAAATGCATTTTAAATGAAACCCCAATGTGGGTATTTTTGTATTTCGAGGAAATCTATGTTTTAACCTACATTTTATGTTATATTTGAGCTCGAACATGAGAACACTGTATAAAATCTTTCTTTCTGTCAAAACCCCACTTGGGTGTATAACATTTTGAGAACATAACTTGTTGCTCTGTAGAAAAATAACCATGTGGATAACTCAAATCATTGTAACCTTTCATTTTCTGATGGAAACCTGAGACTCTTCACATATCTCCATGCATTTTAGGCTCTATTTATTCTGGCAACAAACTCCTCATGAATTTACCTGTTCTTGACATAACCCCCATAACTTGCATTGTTCACTATCGTTGTTAAAAGATAGGACACTACTATTCCAAAACAAAAAATATGAAACAACACTACAAGGTGAATAGTCTTAAAAACAACAAAACAATATTTGAAATAGTAGCTTGAAAGCATGATAGATTGATAACTTTTACTAGAACAAGCTGTCTAATTAGCATTCTTTTGAAATTTTCACCTCTATATGTTGATTTGATTAAGCGGATTAAACCCACAGTTCACCTGTAGCTTTTAGAAAGCATTTACATGATTGTTATGAATGCACAATTGGTTTAATGGCTTGATGGATAAATTTTCTTTACCCTCTTTGTTGCACTTCCTTTCTTGATGACTTATGGTGACTGCAATTACTCTCTTGGCCCTCTTGTAACATATAAGGGCAACATGTCGGGCTCTACCCTTATGGGAGCCCATTTTTTCCCACATGCTTGGTCCTGTAAGATAAACAACTACATGTCTTTTCCTATACCTGCACAAGGAAACAAACATTGTTAGCATAAAAAAAACAATATATCATGTTTGTGTTGATGTTTCTCCCTCAGCTCATATCTCTGCACTTTCTTTGATTGTTTCAATGCATGGTTAGTAGCACATTATATTATTGTTGATGGTTCATATAGGTATATTCATAATTAGAGCCTCTGACATCCCTCTCTTCCTTCCTACAAGTCAAGGAAGCTCGAAGAAAGACAATTGGTGCACCACCTCTGCGTCAGTCATCAACCAATCAGGCAATGATGATTATGTTTATACTTATGTGATTTTTTCCCTTATGCATCTTCCATAGTGTAGTGTGATACCTATGATGCACTGTCACAGTCACATCCACGGCTTGTGTGGATACTTTGATTTCATTCTTTTTGCTTTTCATTTGGAAAAGGAAAAATGCATCTCAATGCAAATTTGTATTAACATTTTGTATTCTCGCAATCAAATGAAATGTTGTAAATATGAATCACTTTATGAAATAAATGAAAGCATTTGAAAAGCTTTACTATGTAATGCTTGGTCTTGTACTTCATTTGACTGTAAAGCATTGAATAGCAAGTTTTGAAACTCTGATTCCTCTTTTCAAAGCATGACTGTAACTTAATGAACTAAACGAAAGTGCAAAACAACACTCAAGCATATTTAGAAATAACTGCATTTCACTTTTAAATATAACAACATTTAAATCAGCTCCACCATTTGAGCTATAGCGAAATATTGGTAACAAGTTCATCGGTATTCTGACAATATATTGTCGATATTCCAACAAACGTTCATCAAAAATTGGAGTCAAATACATTTGTGGATGGACCTTGAGAAACTTGTTTCTTCAATGCTAGCAATTCATTTGCTAGTTTTTGCACCATAGGATCGGTGCTTGTGTTGGTAGATGAAGATGAAGATGCTTTTACTTTATTTATGTTTGATTATTTTCTTATTTATCGGCAAGAATCAAGTCATCTTCAAAGCTAGTAGCCAAATGTTGTGCTACTTTAAGATCAACTAAAACTGCCCTCTACAACAAGAAACTTACCTTTGGTAGTTGCTTGGTAATGAAGAAACATTTGAGATTATGAGTTGTTGGCTTAGCCTCAATAGGAATCCTTGTTACCAAATTATTGAACTTGGCCATGAAATCACGCATGGGTTCATGTGCTTCTTTTCTCATAGTAGTAAGTTGTGTCAATAAGGTATGTGCATCTTCAGCAGGCTTGAAACGTTATTCAAAATTGGTATGAAGAGCAACCCAATTGGTAACAAAAACATGAGCAAGTGTGTAAAAACATTCCGCTAGTACTCCTTGTAAGGTCTCAATGAACAACCTTATGTAAACATCATCATGCTCAACACCAAGAACACCACATACAATATAGAGAGTTGCAATATGTTCAGCAGGATGCTGCTTACCATCACCATAGAATTTGGGGGTGTTCTTGCATGAAATATGAGGAAGTTCGTGCAAAGGGGCTTCCAAATTTAAAGGGCCAAAAGTATTACCCCAAGAACCACCAGGTAGTTGAGATTCCATAGTGCCTTGAATAACAATCACTTGAATTGGTGTGATAGATAAATCCCTTACAAAATTAGAAGATTCACTTGGAAGCGGTGATCTGATTCTTCGAGGTGGATAACTTCTTGTACACTGTAATGGTGACCTTTCTCATGAAGGAGAAGGAATAATATTATGGTGTTACAACAACTCAAAAATGGATCAACTTGAACTTGTGCCCTTTGACTGCTAGTGTATCTTCTATATAATAGAGTGTAGTCTTTTGAAACAAAACAAAAACAAAAAATAAAAGATATTCAAAAAATTGCAATAAGACATTGGAATACTTGTCTACTTCAACCGAAAGGTTGAGGCTTTGGTTGTGTGCTCGTATCACCAACAGAGTCACCAAAAAATTGTTGGGTGAATATTTTGTAACCCTTTGCAAATTACAAAATAGTGATTTCAACCACAATTATGATGAGATAAATCTCTCCTATCAGAAAGGGGAGGCTCCCTTCTTATTTCTTATAAAAAAAAAAGTAAACTATGCTAAGCTAAAGGTATTTACACTAGCTTTAACCATGCGGGGTGTGTGTTACATTCATTATTTTCTCTTCTTTCAAAAAATATTTTCACAATGTTTCACGGTAATATTCAATAATGCTTCTACACTTCTAATATTAACCTAAGTAATAATCACCAATATTCTTGATTAAATGTGTGAATAATCAAAGAGTACCAGTATAAATATGTGATAAGTGATCGAAAGACATGCAAAAGCACAAAGTCTTTTCGTTGCCTTTAATGAGAGTTCTATAGTAACCAATGACATAAATTGAAGCACAAAGTCTTTCAACTCACTTCACAAAAATATTCATGCACCAAGTGAATAATCCCAAGCACAAAGTCTTCAAATTATCCTCCAAAAAAAAAATTAAAATGCATTTACAAGAAAAAATAGCTTTAATGCGCTTGTATAGTCGGGGGAAATACTCGACCCAACATGCATATACAAAACCAATAACACAATGCTCAAGCAGGGTAAGATCTTGACTATACACCATATGGATCATGAAACACAGTGTTAATTTTTTTTGAACTTGACAATATATGTTTTTTCCATCGATGAGAAAAACTAATTCCTCACACTGGTCAATGCAAAATTCAAGTTTCAATCGGGACAAAACCCCGATGACATGTCACAAACAACCCATTTTTGAGTTTATCAGTGGAAATCAACAAAACACCAACAATAGAACAACCATGGTTTATTCATGAGCCCTTGTAGTGCATTGTGGGAGTTTGATAACTACAAAAAAAATTCTTGCAAATAATGAAACAAACCGTGTTTCTTCAGGGTAGTTCAAGCTCAAAAATGAATGGCTTAAACATAGGATTTTCAGAGGATGTGGTGAAACCCGTGAACTTGAATGAATCAAATGGATGCACTACTAGGGTTTGCAAGTAAGAAAAAACACAAAGGAAATATCAACATACATAGATAAATCAATATACAAAAGGAAATAGATCTTAATGCAAACGTGAACTTATTTAAATACAATGAATCACATTTAAGTCCAAAACCCTAATCATAAACAAACAACATTAACAATAAACAAAAAGGCAAAAAGAAACAAACATACCCAGAGAAAAGAACAATACTTTAGCTCAAAAATCAATCGAAATTCGACATGAATCATGCTTAAACGAAGTTGTAGGCTACAAACAAGATCACAGAGGGTAGAGACAAATGAAAAAAAGAGAGTTGAAAACGTTTAAAACCGAACTGAAAGACACTCATGTGAGTGTCTCAGTTGTAGGAGCAACAATTTTTAATTCTAATGCAAATAAAATTTGGCTGTCCACTTGCAAGGTCGGTGAAGAATTTTTGACCTTGCAAACATTTTTATTTTTGCAATATTCACTTGTAGGGTTGGGTTAAAACCTCGACCTTGCAAGTGTAAAAATATTTCTAACTCTTGCAAACTAAAATTCACGTTTTCCACAAAAAGATGAATTTTGACAAACCAATGGAGGTTAATGCTCGAAATTACATTCTGAGACTAAGGACCATGCATGAAGGAAAAATTATATTTGCCTCATTTTGTGTGCTTAGAGTACATGGGACTATGAAATGAACAAGTTTCATAGGGGTTATCCCACGAATTGAGCACGCTGAATTTGAGGATAACACTATGATAAGAAGTGGCATAGGAGATGACTTGGGACTTCCAATAATTAAAGGACTCTTAGGAGGTCCAATAGTTAGAGGAGACTTAGGAGGAAGAATAATCAAGGGAGATCTAATGTTCAAAACCTCGATAGAATTATCCTCATTTTGATGATCTTCTAGCGAGGGGAAATCTAATGTCACTGTATACTCTTCATCTAAGGAAGCCACATTACTATTTTTTTGAAAGACATATATCAATGCTATCATCCTCTTCCCTAGTAGGAGAGTTTTCAGGAGAGGAGAAAACAATATTTTCATGATTCTCAATGGTTGGATCTTTTAAGATAACTTCATCACAAATAGGGGAGGCATGTAGAGAAGAGCAAATATGATTTTCTTTCTTACCAATGATTGCATCCTTTCATTCAATTATATCTTCCCAAGTGGGAGAATCATTAGGAGAGGGAGAAAAAATATTGTCATGACTCCCCATGAGTGGATCTTCTAACACCAAAATATCTTCTTCACAAATAGGAGCGATATTGGGAGAAGAAAAAATGTGATTGTCATGATTATCTATAATTACATCCCCTTGTCCAATAATGTCTTCCCAAGTAGGAGAGGTAGGGGAAGAGAAGAAAATAGGATTTTCATGGCTCCCAATGATTGGAAATTCTAACACCAAAATATCCTCTTCACAAATAGGAGAGGTATTGTGAGAAGAACAAATGTGATTGTCATGATTTTCCACGATTGCATCGTCTTTCACTAAAACATTCTCACAAGTAGGAGATGAATGGAGAAGGGTAAAGTGATGTTAAGAATGTTGAATAATAAGGATACTGAGAGGGGGGGTGAATTAGTATCCACACAAAATTATTGAACAAACACCTTTAATTACCTTATAGCATAGAACATATAAGAGCAATAACAAAGCATGAAATTCCACAACACAAGAACACCAGATTTTATGTGGAAAACCCAATAAGGGAAAAACCACAGTGAGGATTAGCTCACAATATATAGCTATTTCAATATCGGTTAGAAGAGGCTCACTGCCAGTTACAAATATCTCACTACGTACAAGGACTCACTATCCAAACATGGAGGCTCACTGCCTACATAAATTATGTAAATAAAAATGGCTAACCGCCAGAGTTGAATTGATGAAGTTACACCACAAGTGCAGATTCAGTTCCTTTGATGCTCAGAGTATTCATTCCCATGACAACAAACTGATCTTCAACCTTCTATTCACACACTTCTCTTACCACATACACACACACACACTTCTTCTTTTCTTCGCATCCACATTCCATTCTACTTCTTCTAACCATCTTGCATATATACCTACATGCATCAATTAGGTAAGCCTAATTTGATGTAGTTCATATTTTCAAAATGATAATGTGTCGGCTTCATATAAAGATTTTCCAAAAGTAATCTACTCGTATCATGCAATATCATATTAGTTCGAACCGAAGCTAGGTCTCACATATAATAGAAAATTATGTTGAGCTATAAACTGAATATTAGGCTGGCCATGATTAACCTAATACTGAAATGCAAGCAAAAAAATTGATGCTAGCGCATCATCCAAACATATGAATATCTGAGAATACATACATACACACTTACAACAATCATAAGCCTTTTCCCAAAACCTTAGATCATAGTGATTACCAGAGAGAATATGCAGACCAAAATAATGGATGAGATAAGCTTGATTTGCACACCGGTACAAGGTACTAGACCAAAATGGTGAAATCAATGACAATATAGGACATACTTCCATCAATCTCTCCCTATGGCATTAATGGAAACATGTGCAAAAATTCCAATTCAAAACTCTCCTCCAATCTCTCCAAAAATTCTCCTCCAAATTTCCAAATCTCTCCCCCTTTGACATCAATGGCAAAGGGTGCCAAAAAAAAATGTAAACATGGTGACATCCAAAATTTCAAAACCTCAAAACTTTCAAGCATCCAATCTATCAAAGTTCTTTCAAACTAGAATGACACTTTCACCTGAAATACCTTCTTGTATCTTTCTTTGATAATAAGATATAATTTCTCCCATTCAAGTACTGCAAAATCCATTCTTGTACATATACTTTCCAATAGAGCCAATAGTGTGAAAGAGGATGACCAATATATGGATGAACATTGTTTTTCATAGTCTTCAGCATCAAAGAGTATTCCAGAAAGATGGTCTAACCGAACCTCAACAATTTCCTTAAGAAGCCAGAAGGTCTTCACTACATCATCCCTTTTTCTCTGCACAATGATCATTTTAGCTTGTAGTTCACCAACTCTCAGCCTTTGCTTTCCCTCTTTGTCTTCAAAAATATCAAACTTCTTTCCAATGTTGTTCACTTCGGATTCAATTGCTTCAATTCTACTACTAAAATTGTCAACTGCAGTAGGCCACTAGAGACAATACTTGTATATGTCTGAAATTTATTTTATGCACTTCTTCATCTCCATGATCAGTTCAGATAACCTCTTCTTTTCTTTAGAACATCTCTTCTCGACCAAAGCTTCCAACTTGCATCCTTTTGGTCCTTCAAGCAACATTCTCTGTTCAACTATTTCAACTAAGTTTTTTAGTAAAGAATCAGAAATGATATATACATCAATACCAATACGAAGTAGATACTCAACTAAGGCGTCATCAATTTTGAGTCTGTCAACAAGAGAGGCTGTACTCCATAAATCGCCAATTTTCTTCATTTTCCCTTTTATTAACATAGTCTGGATGTCATCTAGATCAGAATATTTTGGTCCAAGCATAGATTCTTCTTCTTCTTTCTCTTTAGGAATAACAATGATGTTCTCAGAGACAACTTTTCTTTTCTTCAATTCTAGAGGGGAATCATTAGTGACCACTTTCAATTCTTTTGTTCTAGAGGAAGAACCTTCCTCAAATCTACTCGACATGACTTCACCGGAGCTCATTACTTTCTGCAAGGATAAGAATTTTTTTTACATGTACTTACTTTATCCTCTAGAATTTCCAAGTGTTTGCATATTTGTCCTGCAACGGGAATCTCGAATTCCCACTTAACGTCTTTCTTTCTCGATAGCAAGTTCAGAAAATAGAGTACCAGGCATGTAAACAAGGATCCAAAATGGAAATGGTATCCTTCTTCTAGTGTCATTCGTATGTACTCAGTGATATTTTCAATAATTAGTCTACACAGATCAAATTGCTTGTTCTCTTTTACCATTTTATGGACCAAATACACAACAATAACCGAAGTAGAGCTTTCTCAACTTCTAAAATAGATTTTGTAAGAAATTCCATATGCAACATACCTAATCGATGAATCAACAATAGTGTCAATCAGTAGTGCTTGGGGATCTTTGTTAACTCTCATCATTTCCTCTACTTGTATTTTACAGTCTTTCATCCAAGTAGTTCTCCAACGCTGCACAATCTGGTAACGACTTTGATTGCTTCCTTCATAATAGGGTAGGATTTATCCAATACAATGTTGCAATCCTTGAATTCTCTTAAAAAGAACAAGATAAATTCTTTATCATCAATCCAAGGGAATTCTCCCCACAAGTCCAAACCTAGGGTTTGTAAGTTCTGTAAGTCCCTCGGTTCCAACCCTAATTCCATCTTCTTTATTCTACAATGATTGAATTCATCCAGCTCAACTCCTTTTAATTTTAGTTGGATATTTATGCTTGATCCTCTATTAGAAGGTTCCATTAAAGCTCTTAAATTCTTAAAACTCAACAAGGATTTCTTCTATTACCTTCCCCTGCAACTGCGAGAGAGAGAAGTTTTTGTTGCTTGCTTTCGAATGTCCACAAAGATCTCTCGAAAGGCTCTCAATCGCTTCAGAAATTCTCTAAGAAGGTTCCAAGTTGCTCTACAAATCCTTCGAATGCATTTGATGATAAAAATGATTTGTGAAATTTCCTTTATACACCATCATTTTTCCCTAACTCACATTAATTGCAAAAAGCTGACAAAATTTTCTTCCACTCTACTAAGAAACCCTAATTTACTCTGCAAAAGAACGTGCTCACTCTTTTTCTTCTGGTTTCTTTTGCATTACCTTTTTTTTGTCATTCCTTACAACATATCCATGTGCCATCACCTGACATGCCACATTTCTGGGGGTTTAATTGATTTTCTTATAAAGTTCCCCCTAAGATCATGCTAGGTCTAATTCCCAGAGGATTCATTTCCATCGGAAGAGGGTACAAACACATCCGTAGTCTCTGATTCTTCTTCCTTTTTCAATATCTTGCTCATTTCCTACTTAATCTATTCCTTATCAATCTTTTTCACCGGTTCATCATCTTCCACCGGAGCAGACTACTTTCCCTTTACTTCTGTACACTTTTGAAAAATATCCTAGTTTCTTGCAATAGTAACAAACAATATTTATGTCTTGTTTGGTTTCCATTAATCCTTGTTTTACATTAATTCACTTTATGTCCAAACATGTTACATGTATAATAATAGCTATCAAATGATTGATTTATCCTTTTTCCATTGAACCTATTCATCATCACCTAACTAATCATCCTTACCAAAGATCTGCACTCAGTAGCTTTATGTACGATCTTCTTGCATGTATAACATTGTCCGGAGAAGGGACCATTAAACTAATTCATCCCACTCCTAAAATCAGTTGCCTTATGACCAAATTTATTACATGAAAAACAAACACCATTGAATGATGAGTACCTTTGTGCATTTGGTTGTCTTACAAGTGATCTCCTTCCAAAGTTTCTTTTCTACTTTCCTTTATCTCGAGTCTTTTGATTGATTACTGGATTTAAGTTCTACATTTTTTCATCAGCTTCATTACCTAAACCACTTTTGTCTTTAGATGGTTTATGTCCTGCTATTAATTCATCAAGCTTGGTGGAGCTTGTCTTGAAATCATCTTCACAAATTTTTGCTTTCTCAAGTTCTACTTTCAGATTCATCACTTCTTGTTCAAGCCTAGAGAAAACATCAGCCTTGCTTTGTATTACTGTTTTCAAGCACCCTTCAACTTTCTTCTTTTCATCTATTTTCAACCTTAGTCTAGTATTCTCTTCATTTGATTGTTTCAATTCCTCACTCACTTCTCTATATCTTTCTTTGAATTTATTTAACTTCTCTTTCAATTTCCGGATGCATTCATTTGCTTCATCAAGATTTTCTTTTAGGTCTCTGTTTTCAATTTCAACTTTGTCAAGATCTTCAAGGGCAGTCTGAAGCTCTTCTTTATCCATTTGTTCAATCTACAGGATCTCCCTCAAGCTATTAGACTTCTCCAGAGGAACCAAAGCTCTGATACCAATTTTTGAATAATCAGGATACTAAGAGGGGGGTGAATCAGTATCCACAAAAACTTATTGAACAAACACCTTTAATTACCTTACAATATAGAACAAATAAGAGAAATAACAAAACATGAAATTCCACAACACAAGAACACCAGATTTTACGTGGGAAACCCAATAAGGGAAAAACCACGGTGAGGATTAGCTCACAATATATAGTTAATTCGATATCGATTAGAAGGAGGCTCACTGCCAGTTACAAAAAGCTCACTGTCCAAACATGGAGGCTCATTGCCTATAGAAATTATGTAAACAAAAATGGCTAACCGCTAGAGTTGAACCGATGAAGTTACACCACAAGTGAAGATTCAGTTCCTTTGATGCTTAGATTATCCGTTTCCATGACAATAAACTAATATTCAACCTTATATTCACATTCGCATTCGATTCTACTTCTTCTTCTAATCATCTTGTATATATACCCGCATGCATCAATTAGGTTGACCTAATTGGATGCAATTAATATTTTCAAAATGATAACTTGTCGGCTTCATATAAATATTTTTCGAAAGTAATTCACCTATGTCATGCAACATCATGTCAGCTGGGATCGAAGCTAGGTCTCACATATAACGACAAATTATGTTGAGCTATAGACTGAATATTACGTTGGCCATGATTAACCTAATACCAAAATGCAATCACAAAAACTGATGCCAATGCATCATCCAAACATATGAATATTTGAGAATGCATACATACACACTTCCAACAATCATAAGCCTTTTCCCAAAACATTAGATCATACTGATTACTGGAGAGAATATGAGACCAAAATACTGGATCAAATACCGGATGAGATAAGATTGATCTGCACATCGGTACAAGGTACCAAACCAACATGGTGGCATCAATGACAATATAGGACATACTTCCAACAAAGAAATATGTCAATGATCTCATCTTCTTGTGTCATAATATCTTCCCAAGTGGGAGAAGTAGATGGAGAGGGGCAAACAAGATTTTCATGATTCTCAATGACTTTATCTTCTTTCACCAAGATACCTTTGTCACTAGTAGGAGAGGTATCGAGAGAAGAACAATAATGGTTTTCATGATTACCCATGCTTGTATCCTCTTGTATCAAAACATCCTCACAAATGGGAGAGATATTAGGGGTTGAGTGAAGGATAGGCAAGGCGATATTAAGAAATGTGTCAATGGTTTGGTTCTCTTGCACTAAGATATTCTCAAAACTAGGAAAGATAGTGGGAGGATGGCTAACATGTTTCTCAATGACCTCATTTCTTTGCCCTAAATTGTATTCATAAGAAGGGATTTTGTACTTATGCAATCTATTCTTAACCATGTCAAAACCACATCTTTAAAAAGGAAATGGGCTAATTTGAAAAGTAATCTATCCAACTTATGTAGTGATGCAATAATTATTTTCCCAAATTTGCAAAAAATCAAGCAAAATGATACTTTTCTCATACATGTAATAACAATTTCTCACAATTTCAAAGTATAGTTTGAATAGAAAAAACAATAAGTGAAAATAGAGACAATAATGTATGAGGTGATCCAATCCAACCTAGGATCCCACTAGGAAGGATATCAAATAAATTTGGAATGATTTAAAATGCCTAAACTAAATGGATGATTAGACCTAATGCATAAAACAAAAATTCCCAAAAATTGACAGATTGAAACAATAGTTTACTAGTGGATTTGGGAAGTGCAGAGGACTACAAAAATGCTCAAAAAGTTGGTTTTGATGTGTCCTTGTACAGGTGTTGTCAAATAAGGTTTGCACCCTAGGCTAAGCTATGAACTTCAACAACCTATTGACACATGGGAACACTTCGAGGTTGTGGGTGACCTAAGAACAAAGTGGACCTCCAAATTAAGTTGGTTCTTCCTAAGTACTTCACCTAAATTAACCTGCATAGGAAAGAGTGAGAAAGAGGTTAAACATATAAATTGAAAAACCCTAACTCCTAAAAGGTGATACACCAGTTAATGATTTTTCCAGACTTGCAACACAACTTATTTTGAATATACAATATAGCCAATAACTGAAATCATGACATACACAACTTCCACATTACGTATGACTTTGCATCAATAATTCATAAACTAGGTTCAGTATATGAAGGTAATTATTCAGAAGGAAAAACCAACACAACTGAAAAATTTTCACCCTCACTAGTTAAACACAAGTCTTGTTCTACAAAATTCCCATACTCCTGCACAATAAGGTGTAAATGGCAGCACATAAATCAAAGGTAAGAAAGATTCACCATAATATTTCATGCACTACCTCAATACACACAGAAAATAGTAGTGAAAGAAGATAAAATGACTCCTTTTATTGATAAAAGTACTCTCCAAATAGTTGCATATAAACCTAAACAATGAGTTACAAGGTTGTATTCTATTGCAAAAGAACTCAGTAACAGTTACAATCTGCATCAAGTGTAAGGCCAAGAACTAACTCCAATAATGAAAGAAGAGAGTGACTTATAGAAAAGTCTTCCAAAATTCAAATTCAAATTTTGGCTCTTAGAAAATATGCGTTGTCCACCTTGTCCTCCAAACAAGGCATGAAACTGCCAACAAACTCCATCAAAAGTTGTCAAAGCTTCAACAACTTGGTGAGCCATTTGCAAAAAAAACCCCTTCAAATCAGGCTCAAAATTGAATGTAACGAGATGTCATGTGCCTAATTTTTCTCCTTGGCTCAAGTCAAGTCAAAAGGAACTCAAAACTAAAGTTGAACTCACAATTAAAGGCTCCAAACTTCTTATTTCACTCCACATGTTGGCACTGATTTCTCAATCATTTCCATGATTCAAGCAAAGCTTTAAAGCTTTATTTGACTCCCTTTTGACTAAGTCTTTTGTAAGAACCCTCTATTTTGCATTCAAATATAATCTATTTTAAATGATTTATAATTATCATTTAAAATAAAGATTTACAAATTTTGAATATAATACAAAAAGAAAGACTTGACTTTATATTTGAACTCCACCTTGCATTTCATAAAAATATTTACTTAAAATGATTTATAATAATCATTTTAAATAAAAATTTACATTTTTAGAATAAAATGCAAAAATAAAATTGACAAGTCAAACATAATAAGACTTAAGTCTTTAAGGATTTTAAAAATATTTTTAAAACTTAAGGCATAAAAATGCCACGGCTCACCCTACATGAATAAAGCTTTTGATAAAAGGAAAAAGAAATATCTCCACTCCACCGTGCCTTTAGGGTTTTTAGAGAAAACCTAAAAAGAAAGAAAGAACTATATTTCATCATTATTTTTACTGAAGCTTCTCAAGGAAGAGAGTGCCACCATCATGAAGAAAACCCCAGTCACCATGTTTTGTTGGAAATCTCTATTCCAGATGCCATTACTTGTAGATTATGAAGGTATCTCGTAGGAAAGAACAAGGTAAGCCATTCTTTTATTCAAATTTGATCCTCTCTTTCATTCGTAAAAGCTTTTGAAGGCTTTATTTAGGCGTGGTTGTTTGTATTCTTCAGATGTATTCCTGTGAAGTTTGCTTCTGGTTTTTTACTTCTTTGTTGTATCTAGAGAAGACAAACATTCTCTCAGGCCTCCATGACAGTATATTCCTATGTTATTTTGTTTGATGTTGGTAACTCTCAACCTTAGACGCCATTGGAGACTAGTAAACCCACGTTCTCCTCTCTTTTTTTTAGAGCTCTCTCGGCCTTCAAGGTCTCCATATGAAACTTCTCACTTGACCTCTTGCATTTTAATGGTATTTTCTTATATTTCATGAGGGTCTTGAAAAATACGAGTACCTTAGCTCCTCCATGCTCTGTTTGATCACTTTATACTCTACATTCTACAATATTATGTAGCACACTTCCATTCGTGAACAAATATGTCAATGAAAAGGTATCTCTTGTTCCTGGAAAATTATATTTTGTGACACATTTTTTAAACATATACAAAGAATTTCCCTCTTGCTAAAGAAGCATGATATCCATTGATTTAAAATTTGTTATTGCCCTTCACTTAATCTGATTCCAAATCTCTATGTTGTTCACTAAATTTTCATGGCATTGTATACTTTTTTGCAATGTGACTGTTATTATGCTAAAAAAAGAATAATGAATACGCATTTATGATGCTTCTGTAGCTTCATTGAAATAATAGAAATCTTATCCACATTTTGATAAAAGAAAGAGAAACTTGTATTTTGTTACTTGAACCAACAATATCTCTCTTTAAATGACTGAGCATTGTAAACTCCATTGACATGAGCTTGTTCATTGGTTCACTAAAGTAGATGATTTGTTCTCTTTTTGGCATGAAGAAATCTGCAATAAAAGAGCTTATGTATTTAACAAATACATAAAAAAACTTGCATACAATGTAATAATACAATGAGTTTCTTCACATAAGGCTATTCTCTAGAACTTTTATGAAACACTATGTTGACCTCATAATGAATTCATTGCATAAATTTTTTAATGAGCTGGGCTCAACCCTTGTGGGAGCCACATTTTCCACCACTCATTTTGATATTCAATAATCAACAACATTACATTTCCCATTTCTGCACATTAAGCAAACAAGTCAATTAAAAATAATGGATTCAATGATTCTTTTTGATGATCTTCTTTTGAATGACTTAATCATCTGATGAATGCCTAATAAGATGTAGATCACATTTCTATTGGTAATGCAGGGATAAGGTAGAATGCCATTTATCATTGCTCTAACACCACCCTTCACAATTTTCGTAGGTAAACCTTGGAGTTGGAGTTGAACCTGAGACTAGAGCTGAACCAAGATGAACACAACTGCGACGATGATTCGTTATTCCAGGCAATGATGAATCACCTCCTCTCCCTGCTCATACATTATTTTCAGTTGTGTAATACATTTCCTTGTATTCAGTATTTGATTAAGAAATCAAATCAGGTTACTCCCACGGCTTGTGTGGGACTTCAATTTTTTACAATGTGAATAAAAAACAACATTACTATGCAAACTTATGAATTCCCCTATTACAAACATTCGCATAATAACACTCGAAATTCACAAGTAATCAAATTCTGGAATATGATGAATATGTAGGCAAAAAAATTTCTACCTTCCTGAGATGAATGTAATTCAGCTCTACATGTTTTGATTTGAAGCTAAAAATAGGTAACAACAGGTTTTTTAAAAATGAAAAATGCAAATTCTGAGTTATTGTTTGTGTTCTTTGTTCTAGGTTGCAAACCGTGGTTTCTATGAATTTTTTTTTCTAGATTCTGGTGTCTAAATGCAAGTGCAATTAAGGACAAAAAGTGAACAAAGATGACACTTTTTTAATGCAATTTTTACTAAATTTTCTAATGTAAATGATTGAAAGTACGCTAATATGCAAGTACTATGAAAATCAATGTGATATGTATGCAATGTTTTTTTTTTTTTTAAAATTTTAAACAATGTAAAATGCCAATTTAAAACCCTAGATGAAATGCAAACTAATGAAATTTTGACAACCCTAGATGAAATAATGAAAATCCTAGATCTAGGGTTTGAATGGACTCCAATTTCAGATTTTTAGATAAACGTTGGGCTCACCAAAATGAAACATAGAAAAATGTAGGTAGGGTGATCAATATGAAGTGCTTGAATGGATGTATGAACCTACACTTTCTCTATTTTCATTAAGAAAATGAGATCCTTGAAGGTAGGATTGAATTTCAACCCCTATGTGAGTCAACCCTATTGGAGATCTTGTTTTCCTTATGACAGAAGATGGTAAAACATGTCTAAAATGCACTTTTGGGAGATGAAAATAAAATACCAAATAAACTCAATTATGTGAAGTAAAACTTGAAATTCAAATTTAAAACATAATACTAATGGAAACCACAACAAATCTGAGAAGGTTAAAATACTATGCACCTGTCACCAAAAATATCACAAAGCATCCTGCTAGGACTCATTCACCCAAGGGTGAATGGGTATTTGTATAGGATTTTTCCTCAACTTTGGGGGTCCTATGGAGATGGATTTGATATGTTGTTTGCCCCAGGTTTCAGTGTTAGAAAGTTGGAATCGAATTCAAGATCTGAGTTTTTTGTGGCTTGACGACAATGTTGACAACTTTGACAACTATGCAAAATTTCTCTTTTGATCAATCTTCAATCCTTCTTCATCTGTGAATCTGCAAACAAACAAAGAGGAGAAAAATGTTTGTTTTTGGTGTATAAGGGTTTGCCTTCGTCAAACCCTAGTTTGGTAATTAACCTTGATAATGAAATGAAATCATAAATGGAAGGAATGATGAATGAACACTGGCTTGCTGCAACTCACCAAACCCTTTAATGGATGACCTTACAGGATTGAAGTCTAACACATCACTCCAAGGATTAGATCTTGCATGAAATGGCTTGATTGGATGCTTGATTTGACACTTTATTTTATGCTTGAAAACTTGAAACCTACATCACAATGTTAGCTTAAAAACATGCATGAACACACATAAATCTTAACATCATGATAGGGTCTTGAATTCTACAATAAATGAATGATAAATCTACTCTACAATGCTCTTGAAAATAATCTTTACTCTTGTGAAAGTTCCTCAATGTTTCTTAGTTTGAATTGATAAAATAACCTTGTATTTATAGGTGATTTTCTAATTTCCCAACAATTAAACACCAAAAGCCGACAATTGCAATTTGAATTTAGATCATAAGAATACCACCAAAAACATATTAAAAATGGGACCTAGGACTTAAGGAGGACTAATTCGCCCTTGGGTGAATGGGTCCTAGGCCCTAAATCAAGGAAACTCAATTTCCAAGGTGTTTAATTTGATGTTTGCAATTTCAATGTGTGTTCCCCTTTTAGAAAATGAAATTAATTAGGCTTTTAAATGCATAATTGGGTCAATTAGAGGCTTAATTAAGTCCAATTAATTAAGGGGATGCAAACATAGTGTGAAAATGTAAAGGTGTACATTTTCGGACACTACTAGATTTAGATAGTAGATCCGATTAGCTCTTCTCACCATGGTTTTTTCCATTTTGGGTTTCCACATATATTCAGTGTTCATTGTGAGCATGTGTGCATCTATGTTGCTTGATTGATATTAGTTGTTTTGATTCATGTTTGGAGATTCATATTGAATTAGATAGTTTTAAATAGATTTGATATATTGATTCACCCCCTCTCAGTATAATGTGTTCCTTCACCCAAATTATCAGTAGTTGAGCATTAGGGTCTAAATTGTATACTTTACATATGTAGGATTTGTTAATATGCATAAAAAATATCCCTTTTTGGTGCACAAAGCCCTTTTCTTTGGGTTGTAGGCTTGTGCAATTCCTTCTACATTTATTATACATTGGGAACTACCAATATCCCAAACCCTAATCTCCAAATGGTGTAGACAGGCCTACCAACTAAGCCTTTCATGAAAACATGCTTGAAAAGAGCATACACTTAAATTGGAATGATGGGGTCTCTAAAATTCTCATTCTTATCAAGAATTCTATCTACCAAAATTCTCGAGCCTTGAGACATTCTGGGCCTTTTAGATGACCTAGGAAATTGAGCTATGATGCCATCATCCAAACCTCTCTTCACACCCTTTGATATTTTAACCATGACATCTTATTTTTAGGGTTTCAATTTATACCAGGTAGGGCTTAAAATTTTAAACTTCTCAAAATAATTATTTAAAATTTTAAACAACTCACCAACCCTTCCCAAGCCATAATTTTAAACAAAGAAGGTCTAAATTAACTTATGGCCTTAAGATTGTTGTAAACCCTAGAAATTTCATAGAAAAACCTTGTTCGCTTGGAAATCCACAACAAATTTTCTATGTAATCTTTGTTTTGTGCTTTGAATGATATAAATGAATGTAATTATGCCAATACAATTAAAAATTTGGTAGATACAAATCAAATTCACCATTAATGTCTTCGCATGCTTGAGTGTGTGACCAATGGTAGCCATTCTTCATTTTTGTGAATTTGGATCATCAATTGGATGGAGATCAATGATATTCATGGGAATTTGATTTTTTTCCCACAAAGAGAAAAGCCTTGTTCTCTTTTATTTTGAGGTGGAACACATGTCAATGTTTCGAGGATTGATGGGAACAAAATGGAAACTTTACGAGCATCCTCGATAAATATTTCTTTCGTGAAACAACAAGAATGAGCAGTGATAAGACACATGACACAATTTTGGGGGTTTGGGGGAACAAAGACTCGTCTTAATATTATCCTGTGAAATTTTAGGCTAGTGTAAAAAGAAAGAAATACTTGCAGTTAACATGATGTGATGACAACTCAGCTTAAGACCATATGAAATATACTTTTTGGGGACTTGTAGGAAGAATCCATTGCAATTAAAATATTCCTCAAAGGTTATAGCTAGCTTGATTCAACTAAATTCTAACACTTGGCGTTGATTAGGACTAATTTGGGACCTCCTAACAGGCTTGTCTTTAGATAACTTAAAGACCTTTAAAAGCACGTGCAAAAAGGAACAACTTAAGCTACTAAGAAAACGTAAAGGGGCCACTAGCATATAAACATAATGGACATACAAATCATTTAAGGGGCCACTCAATGAATTTAAAAAAAAAAAAAAAAAATTCAAAAGCTTCTAGGGTTTTTCAACTAGGGTATACGAAATAGATGAATTACAAAGGGAAAATCTCTAGAACTTGCAGAAGCTCCACCAGTGTCGATTCAACATCTCCTCTATAGACTGTCATGTCCCCGAGATTTTAGCACTAAGATAAAGCATCAAAATACAAATAAATAAATAACCAAAAACATATTACAAATATAAATATAAATATTAGCAATTTCATTATAATTTTAATTATCAAGATAATATTATAATTACTGAACCACCAAAAATGAACTATGGGCAAGAGGATTCCCTAATGGGCTCCTAGGGTTTTTCACCTAGGAGGTAGGTTGAGAAATGACATCTTTCACACTAAGGTGTTCTTGGTGAGTTCATTCAAGATTATGGGTTTGGAATAGGTGTGATGTGTGTGCCTAACTGTTGCAAAGTAATGAAATGAACTAATTATGAAATATAAACTAATATAAATGCAAACTATGTAAAATGACTTAAGAATGATCTAGAATGCATGAAAACTACAACAAAAAAGAGGAAAGCAGAGATGGTGCACCTGGAAACTGAAGGTTGATGAAGAGGAGCTTTGGAATCTTCTAGTATCTATTGAAGATGATGACTGGGACATTTACACCAGAATGGGTGACTTAGTCCTTCTCTTGGGAAACTTTGTCGGAATAGGTTTATGGAAAAAGGGTATTGAGAAACACATAAACCACTTTTAAGGCCTGGTACTGGGACTAATTCGTCAATGATGGCGACTTAGTCCACCTAGAGCTTTTAGGAGTCTTGAGGTTGGAATATGTAGGTGTCCAATTATACTTCTATATCTGACAGAGAACAACATCCGAATATTCAGAAAGTGACCTGCAAGTTGTCTTTTAGCTCCTTTTAGGGTTTGTTGACTTGGAATTATGTAGATGGAATGATGATAGCTTTTCAACACCTTTCTCTTTGACTAATCTACATACAAACCTGTAAAGCACACATGCAAAGAGGGGAAAAGGGTCAAGGTTAGAGAATAGCGGTTTGCCTTTGTCAAACCCCATGTTGGTAATCAAACCAAAATGAAATACAATGTAAAGGGAAAGATGATTGAATAAAATGCAAGTACAACAACTCACCAAACCCTTGTTGAAGAAGTATGAAGATATGCAAGAACCAGCTCCAATGCATGTTACTTGAAGTGCTTAGTGCTTGAATGCTTGCTTCAGTGCTTGTGAAGATAAGAGATATTGTTGGGGGGGTAAGATGAAGAGAGAAATCATTACTTATACATGTTATGCCCTAATTCCTCGAAAATAACACAACATAGGCTGACCCTAGGGTTTTGGAGACAAAATCCTACTAGAAAATTGATTTAATTTTGATTTTTATGTCAAATGGGACTAAGTCACCCAAGGTGGCGACTTAGTCCACTTGGAAAAATTCAAGTGGTTGTTGGGAATTAAAAGGTGTTTAATGTTGACTAACGGGATTGTCTCTTGAAACACACTTAAGTTGGGCTTATAAGTGCATTAAGGGGCCATTTTGTCATAAGAAAGGGTTTTTTTAGTGATGACAAGCCTAGGAAAGTGTGACAGTTCGTTACAACACCTTACAACACTTTAGACTAAGGCTTGGAAAAGGGTTATTTAGGTGAATTATTATAGAAAAGTCCTAGAAAAGTGAGGAAATGTGTTACAACACTTCACAACACCTTTGCAAGACATCATTAGGTTATTGTTGATTTGCAAGCATTCAAGGCCTAATGTGAATGTGTTGGCCACATTACAACATTAGATCAAAGAAAAATCATGCCAAAATCTAAGGGAAAAGGCTCAAATGAGTGAAAAGTGTCAAGGCTACACTTTTTTGCAACACATTTAGCCCCTACTTTAGTGAGGATGAACTTGCTTCAAACTCACACTAAAGTAGCCAAGACATGCATATCAAGAGGGATCCAATGTATTCATTCTAGTGAGATGAGACAACTATAATCAAAAGGGATGTTCAATCCCCCAGGATAAAGATCCCATGGAAAACCAAACATTAGTACAAAAGATCACACAAGAAAGTGATGTGAAAGAATGAAGAGAAAGGAAAGTTAGATTAAGCTTCAACCATTTGTCCAGCTAGTTGTGGATCAGGCCTAGGTTATTTTTCTGAAAGGAAATGTACTCACTTTGGGGTGAAGAGACTTTTAGTTGTCTGTCGGGTGAGAAGGCCCTAAAGGTGAGAAATATATGGCTGATATGTACCCACACACATGTAGGTGGCTATGGGGAAAGTCATGTCGTTGGTTGGGCTTCCCGCTTAACCATACCAAATTTATACCTCTTGATAACTTTGATAAGGTGCCACAAAAGACAAGGGTTTTGAGGTTCACGAGATGAGAAAAGCTTCATATGCTTGGAACCCATGAACAAGTGCAGGATGGCACCATAGGAATGCAAGTTATGTTATACAAGGTAGCCATGTATGCAAAGTGTGAAATATAACATGTAAAATGCAAAAGGTAAAATGAAAAAGGGATGTTCAAAGGAGTCTTGTTTAGTTCATGCGAGGTCTTTAACTTAGGGGACATAATGTCTAATGTCTCCAAGAGAGGACCAATCAAAGGATAGAAAATTTACAACTTAGGGGATGCGGTGTGCCGCATCAGGCCACTAAGAGGAATGTAATATGCTTAGATAGATCACTTTTATGAAGGACATCACGCCCAATGTAATCCATAAAGAAAGAAACACATCGTATGAAGCAATAAGGCTGCACTAAGAACCAAGAAAAAGAAAAATGCAAAAAAGAAATAGTGTCAGTGTATGCCCCCATTTTAAAGGAATTATGAAACATCGTATTCTGAGCAATTACTTTAAAGTAGGGAAGTGAAAAATTCAAAGAAGGAAGAAGGACATGAGAGCCAACTTGGAAAGCCCTATGCCAAGTGATATGTTTCCAAGTGAGGTTGTGTCATGCCAAGGAAAAGAAAAGAGAGAGAAGAGAAAGCGGTTGCCCCCAAAATGAAAAACACCAAAAATATAAGGGATCTATGGATTTGGGATCAGTATGTTCTTTGCTGCAATGTTTGTGTAAAGAGCACAAAACTATCATAATTCCCCCAAATACATAGAATTGGAAGCAGGAAACAAGGAGAGAGAAATCAAAGAAAAGGAAAGAATCATTTTGGGTCAACATGGAGGAGACATAAGATGTCTCGATGCTTTGCATTGTCCCCAAAAGGACAACAAAAGCGAAGGAAAAAGAAAAACAAAAATATCCTTTTGGGTCAACATGAAGGAGACATTGCAGTATCAATGCCTTGCATCATCCCCAAAATGAAAGAGAAAATCAAAATAAAAGGAAAAGGGACCTTTTGGGTCAACATGAAGGAGACATTGCGGTCTCAATGCCTTGCATCATCCCCAAAAGGAAGCAAAAATAAAAATAAAAATAAAAAGCGAAAGCAAAGTCACGAAAAATAGAAGAAGGAAGAGACAAATAGAAGAATGTCACAAAGAGAGAGAACGACAAATAGAATAGTATGGGGGAACACGTCACACACAAGAAAACACACACAAGAAAAAGAGACTAGTAAGGAAAATTCTTGTCAACCGTCGAGCAAGTCATCTATCTCCCAATCTTGGTTGGTATAAGCAAGAGGTGAATACCATAGCTAAGGGATAGAGACAAGTGCATTACTAGGAAAAGGCTAGCAAATTCTTTCCCCCATTGAGTGCAAGGAAATAATGAGCTGAGGTGGGTGATGGGAAGGATCATGTAATAGTGAGAAGAGAATGTTCTACAACTAGTACATGATAGGGTGTGTGATAGTAGTTTATGATTTGAGGGGATAGCAATTATCATCATTGAAATGATACTTGCTTAGTATCTCTTTTAAATGATGAAACTCATCGCTTCTATGGCCGGGAACATGATGGTATGCACAATGTGGGACATTAGCATCTCTAGGGCAGATTACCAACCTATTCCTAGGTGGCAATGTAATGAGGTCTTTGTTTAGGAGCATTTGTAATTTCCTCTCACATTTGGGTGGGGGATGAAGAGGAAACTTGAGTTTCTATAATTTATAAGGCCTATTACTTCTACTAGATTCTCCTACTTTGTGAGAGAAGAATAGGGCAAGAGGTCCTGAAATGATCTTATTGATGTCCATGTGAGTGTTAGGAGATAGTGGGTATTCTTTAAGGAGGAGAACATTCAGATCAGGGGTGGAATCAAGGATCACCATGCCATTATCACGAAGCCATAGATATTCTCAAGGAGGCATATGGTGATGAGGGGGATCCTGATAGCCTATCCCCTTAGTAGTTTCCTTAGGTGAGAGTTTTTCATAGAATTGGTGTATTTCATGTTCATTTGTTGTGTCACTACCTTGTTTACTCAGAATGGTAAAACTTTTTCCATAGGTTTGTTGAAGGTTGATTGGGGAGTTTTTCATTTGGTTATTGTAGAATGGTTGATTAGTGGGATGTTTAGACGTACTAGGTTCACCTTGGATAGGGAACTTAGGTGTGTTGTGTGTTTCAGGATGGAGATAACCAAATGTTTCAAGGGGTGACATGGTAGGACTCTCGGATTGTTTAATGGATGGGTAGAAGGTTGCATTTTTTTCAAGATTATCAAGGAACACATTAAGGAACCAGATCATGCTAGCATCATCATCTCCAATGATGTCAACGTCATGAGGAGGACCTGCATTAGGAGGTGATTGAGCAGGAATGGGTTCAAGGTCATTAGGATCAGTAGAAAAGGTGCAACTTGACATATCGACTAGGGATTTGAAGGACATCCAATTTTTTTTGAAAGACATGGCCATAATGAAAGCTAACTAAGTGCAAGAAATCAACTAAAACAAAGAATCTGGGAACAGAAACAAAAATGCAATGATAGAGAACAGAAGTGCAGACAATGCTTTGGAAGTGCCAAAAATTGTAGTGAAAATGGTGCAAGTGGACTAAGTCAACCAGTGTGGTGAATTAGTCCCAACAATGATAATTTTGACAGTTTTAAAAAAAATTGACTAGTTTTTATGATTTTTATGCTTTTTTGATGTAAATATAGAATGAAAATGCAGATTTTTTTGTACTTTTTCAATGAAAATGCAATGAAAAATGCAAGCTATCATGAACTTTTCACTAATGCACTTTTGGAAAACCCTAGAATGCAAAACAATGCAAAACCCTAATTCAATGCAAGCTTTTTCCTAGGATGCAAATGCAAAATCAAAAGTGAAAAAGAAGTGTTCTAAAGACGGGTTCACCGAAATGAACCACCAAAAATGAACTATGGGAAAGAGGATTCCCCAATGGGCTCCTAGGGTTTTTCACCTAGGAGGTAGGTTGGTAAATGGTCTCTTTCACACTAAGGTGTTCTTGGCGAGTTCATTCAAGATTAGGGGTTTGGAATAGGTGTGATGTGTGTGCCTAAGTGTTGCAAAGTAATGAAATGAACTAATTATGAAATGTAAACTAATGTAAATGAAAACTATGCAAAATGACTTAAGAATAACCTGAAATGCATCCAAAATACAACAAAAAAGAGGAAAGCAGAGATGGTGCACCTAGAAACTGAAGGTTGATGAAGAGGAGCTTCGAAAAATTCTAGTATTTGTTAAAGATGCTAATTGAGACATTTACGCAATAATGGGCGACTTAGTCCTTCTCCCGAGAAACTTTTCCAGAATAGGTTTTTGGCAAAAGGGTATCTAGAAACACAAAAACCACTTTTCAGGCCTGGTATTGGGACTAATTCGCCAATGATGGCAACTTAGTCCACCTAGAGTTTTCAGGAGTCTCGAGGTTGGAATTTTTAGGTGCCCACTTGTACTTCTATTTCTAACAGAGATCAGTGTCTGAATCTTTAGAAAGTGACCTGCAAGTTGTCTTTTAGCTCCTTTTAGGGTTTGTTGACTTGGAATTATGTAGATGGAATGATGACACCTTTTCAACACCTTTCTATTTGACTAATTTGCATACAAACCTTCAAAGCACGCATGCAAAGAGGGGAAAAGGGTTAGGGTTAGAGAATAGGGGTTTGCCTTAGTCAAACCCCATGTTGGTAATCAAACCCAAATGAAATAGAATGTAAAGGGAAAGATGATTGAATAACATGCATGTACAACAACTCACCAAGCCCTTGTTTAAGACGTATGAAGATATGCAAGAACCAGCTCCAATGGATGTTGCTTGAAGTGCTTAGTGATTGAATGCTTGCCTGAGAAGATTGATTTCTTGAGTGCTTGTGAAGATGAGAGATGTTGTTGGGGGGGGGAGGGGGAATAAAATTAAGAGAGAAACCCTTATTTATACATGTTATGCCCTAATTCCTTGAAAATAACACAACACATGCCGAACCTAGGGTTTTGGAAATAAAATCCAGCTAGAAATTTGATTTTTATGTCAAATGGGACTAAGTCGCCCAAGGTGGTGACTTAGTCCACTTGGAAAAATTCAAGTGGTTGTTGGGAATTAAAAGGTGTTTAATGTTGATTAACGAGATTGTCTCCCGAAACACACTTAAGTTGGGCTTATAAGTTCATTAAGGGGCCATTTTGTCATAAGAAAGGGTTGTTTTAGTGATAACAATCCTAGGAAAGTGTGAGGGTTGGTTACAAAACCTTAAAACACTTTAGACTAAGGCTTGGAAAAGGGTTATTTAGGAGATGTGTTACAACACTTCACAACACCTTTGCAAAACATCATTAGGTTATTGTTGATTTGCAAGCGTTCAAGGCCTAATGTGAATGTGTTGGCACCATTACAACATTAGATGAAAGCAAAATCAGGCCAAAATCCAAGGGAAAAGGCCTAAATGAGTGAAAAGTGTCAAGGCTAGAATTTTTTGCATCACAATTACCATTTAACTATTATTATCACAATAATGATTATTATAGGTAGTATTATAATTATAATACAAATAACATAAATAAAACAACACAAATTATTATTGATAATTACTATTATAACGATACAAGAATAAAGAAACAAATAAAATAAATATCAATTGCAAATCTGAATATTATTATAAATAATAATAATGATAATGCAATAATCATCATTATCTGATCATAGATAAATAAAACATTCACAAGAAGATTACCTATATGCAACGATACCAAATTAATACTAAACAAACAAACGACAAGTACTAATGTAAATACCAGTTAATACTATACAAGTAGACATCGATTAGAATTATGTAGCATATGAAATAACACAACTTCTAAGAAACAATAAGGGAGGTGACTATTCAGAGGAACACCAACGGTTGAAAAGGTAAGATCATTAGGTATTTAAGAGGACCCATAACCATCCAAAAAAGCATAATCATTGGGAACATAATAAGGTTTCTGAAGATCGAATAAATTAAGGTGTTATGTGATTTGAAATAATCATTGGTGGATAAGACAATACGAAAGGTATTAGATATACCAAGAACAGATCAGTCAATCACAACCTGCAATCTTCATCGGGTAGTAGTGGAAAATCATAACTCTACCGGTAATATTATTAATTATTATGAATAATGTTAGCATGTATAATATTATTTAGGATATAATTATAGTAATGTCATTCATTATTATTAATAATATAATGTTAGGATGCATATTTTTGATACACAGTAATGTTGATAATGTTCTTACTAATGTTGTTCATGAGCAATAACTTAGAGATAACATTTTTTGGATATTGCTTACGAATGTTTAGGAATGATAATTTTATCTTATAATATTATCATATGGATGCCAATTATTCATTTATGTTACTTAGGGAGAATGAGTTGTGTGTGATATTATTAGTCCTTAATTGGTAACATATTTACTTGAGAATTATATCATTGTGTTTATGCCTTAACCATGGTTAAAAAAAGGGAAATTTTCAAGAAGCTATATCAAGGGGTCCTCTTCTAGATACGCCACCCAAATGAGAGGACAAGATAAGTTCCCATAGGCCAAAGGGGTACTGTCGTTTTCCCAACGGGTATTGCCTTTGGGTCTAGGGGAGTTGAACTACCAAGACACCTTTTTGCAACTCCTAACCACCCCTCATGGTGCAATGATGTTTGATAGATACTTTAATATGAATACATGTCCACACCATGGATAATGGAAGAAAGATTTCCGAGGGAGTACAATGAGAGGGCATCTTCTGGATATGCCACCCGGGAGGGGACAAGGTGAGCCCACATGGTCCAAGGGGGTACTTGTCGTTGCCTCAATGGGTGCTTCCCTTGGGTCTAGAAGAGTTGGCTACCAGGAAACTCGTTGCAACTTAACTTACCCTACAAGGATTGTCGAGGGAGTATAGGGAGAGGGAATCTTCTAGATACACCACTTGACAAAGGACAAGATGAGCCCACATGGTCCAAGGGGGTACTTTTCATTGCCTCAACAGGTGTTGCCTTTGGGCCTAGAAGAGTTGGCTACCAGGACACCCATTGCAACTTCACTTACCCTACAAGGATTGTCGAGGGAGTACAGTGAGAGGGCATCTTTTAGATACGCCACCCGGGACAAGATGAGACCACATGGGCCAAGGTGGTATTTGTCGTTGCCTCAACGAGTGCTACCCTTGGATCTAGAAGAGTTGTCTACTAGGACATCCGCTGCAACTCCACTTACCCTACCATGTTGTCATGAGTTTACTAATACTTAGAATATGGTTATTTGTTTATAATCTGATAACCAAAAATGATTATGATTTCTAACCTATGTGCAAGACTTCAATTAGGGAAAAAGGGGTACTCTCTGAGCTCATTATCATTTGGGCAAGAAAATTAGGGAAAATTTAGGAATTTCCCCATTAGGGACATTACATATACAACAACTAAATCTACATGATCACTTTGCCATCCACTATTTCAATGAACCTATCCTTTTGATTATAGAACTTGGCATATATCATGACAAGTTATGTGATTGTACGGATATTAGAAAAAATGTTGCCTCAACAAGACCACTATGCTTGAGATAATGAAGCATTTTCAATTTTTTGCATTTCGTTATCTTTCTGTGAAATTCTTCTAATTTGAGATTCCTAAATTCCATAGCGAATATATTTTCAATCTTGAACAACAAATTTGAGGGTGGTACTATACCTTTTTTCTCATATTTCATTCTAGCAAGTGAAGACATTCCTTGAAAAGAGGTTTTGCCACAACTGGATGCACCATAGTATCCATAAGAAAAGACATAAAATGAATGATTAGAATTCAAGATTTGCTTCAAATTCATTTAATAACACTCATTCAATAGATTAGTCCGTTAAAATTTGAATTTCCCAAAAAATATACATTTTAAAATAAACAAGAAATTTTAAGGGGTGTTTGTCTAATTTAGGGTTTGAGCCCGGTTAAATTCACATTGCAACCTACAAAAACTAATGCATACCTTGGGTTACAAATTTATTCTTAGCATTGGGTTGCATTTTACAGGATTTGTAATTTTGAACTATTGCATTCCAACTCATGGTGTCAACTTATAGCTTGTAAGTTTTACAAATTAAAAGGATTGCACACAAGCTCATGGGCCCAGTTTATATGTTGCCCAGTTTGTATGTTGCAAGTTTCCTAATTTTTTCTTGGTCTAAGCTTGACTATCCTTTGCATGTTGGTAGCCAATGTTGACCTTTTTTTCATATTGTTCTATAATTGTCATCATGGTACTCACTAGCTTGTGGTGTCAACTCACTTTTTAAAGTTTTGCACTTAAGTTGATGCTAATTTAGCCAATACAAAACCCACAACCTTTTGTGTTGATTTTTTGTACTTTGGGGATCTTACAAATTTGGTTGTAAATAATTTCCCTATCTGAAAGTTGGTTTACAACATTGACTTGCTAATTACAAGTATTTGTAAAGTGCAAAGTAGAAGAGGTATGTCAAGATACATAAAAACATAATTATGAAGGTTTTATGAATGCAAACAAACACCTTGAGATCAAAAAAGATCAAAAGATCAATAAGGTGTACAAATTGAAATGAAATTCTTGCACAAATGATGAAAACTACAAACTTACCTTAAAATTAGACTTTACAATGTGAACAATAATGTGAAAAAAAAGAAAATTTGAAAATCAAGTTGAAAAACAAAGAATCTAGCTTGAAATATGTGAAATCCAAACCTGCACAAAGGATAAATTGTATGGATGAACCTAGTGTAGGATCAAATGGTAGAGAAATCATCAAAAGGAAATAAAAAATTTAGGAAGATGAAGTACTTTCCGAAAAATAAAAAAAGACAAAAAAAAAGGTGTGTTTGAGTTATAATTGCAATCTAGCATTGGACTCTAATTTGGAAGTTGAAAATTAGGGTTCAATGCTAGTATGCAATTTTTTGTTTTTAATAAAGCCCTTTAGTTTCAACTATTTTCTCGAAACTTCAAAGTCTTGATATTTTCCCTTTTTAATTCTACCCACAAAAATATTATGTTATAAGAAAAAATGAGTAGAATTGAAACGAAAAATAGGGTCTCCAATTAAGGTGATGAAATAGAGTCATGTTATGAAGGATCACAATAGTGGCCTTAACTAAATAGAGGTGGCACTTGATTACCACCAATCAAGGATTGATGAGACAATTGTGACACTTGTTTACTTCAAATTAAGATATACATATGTCATTATTAATTACATAGGTGAGGATAATTAAATATCCTAATTATCCTAAGTACACTTATTAGATAGGTGCAATATCACACTTATAATATAACATATCCAAAATGAATAAAATGCTACATCAATACAAGACATGAAACTATGTTATACAATGTGTCACAAAGAAAAGTAGAGTGAACATAATTAAAGTAACTTGTATTATTGTATTATTGTTAAATCTTTAGATATAATTTCTTCAAATCTATCTAGTGTAAGGGCTTTCTTAACTAACATAGTGAAAATATTTAAAAAAAAATTATATAGGTGCAATCAACTTCTCACCATCTCCATATATTCTAGTTTTTCTTTGGGAAACATAATTCTATTATGTTTCTTGCATACTTTTTATGCAAGTTTCTATAAACATTCCACATCTATCTTAATATGACCATTCTATATATACTTATTCCACATCTATCTTAATATGACCTTTCTATATATACTTATTTATTGCACTCAAAAGTTCTACAGTATGGACATTCCTTTCACCCACAATCTAATGGTAGAAGAACTTGGTATTGTTTATAAAGTTCCAAACTAATTTTTGTAATTTTTGACAATTATTTGACAAATAATAATTATGGAAACAATATAGATAGATCTTTCTTATATAAAAAGTATAAGAAATGCAATACATTTTCCATTGTTAAATAGAATCCATAAATCTATAATATATTCATTAAATAATCAACTATACATTTTTGAAATTAGAATTGTATTCAAGTTTTGACCTTAATTTCACATATATATTGTAGAATTCCTTGATATAGCGACTCACTACAATATGGGTGATTTCCCTTGAGTCTCCATGTAAGCATTGACTAGTAGAGTTGTCCAAATATTAGTTGTATGGACTTACAATTAGTTGTGATCCTTTATTTTTGTCATCAAATCCCTTGTAAATGAAGGGAACTCATCACTGATTTTATTTGCTCCCACTTCAGCTTACAAAACCCCCTTTCACTTCAAAAATGGTTGTTTCCACTTTCCACATCATCCTCTTTTGCTGGTTCAACTTATTAAATTAGTCACAAATAATTTAAATAAACAATTACTATATTTTTGACTAGATGTGACTCCCAAACTTCAACGATTAAATCCAAAATTTACCATGCCCTCATCAAAATTCAAATAACAAAATTTCCATGTAAAGGAAAAACAAGGGTGACTAGCATAGAAGTATCATGGCCTAGTTTTTTAACTCCTAAAGTCTCCATAAAGCCATCATTTAATTTTATAAATACTTCCAATCGAATTTATATAACTTTTTTGAACTGGAACTGATATTGACAATAGTTATAATATCGAACATTCATTTAATCAATAAAAATTTCAATAAATCTTCGTACTTTCCAATATTAAGCGCACATGTGAATCTTGAATAGATTCACTTGTAAATTGGCTAGAAGGGTTTTCATCCTAGTGCAAAAAATGAATAGTTGTTCACTCTCCAAACTGGAGTTAACAAATGAAAATGCCAAGAATTTTTTTTTTCTTTTCCCATTCCTCTTTTTATACACTTTTTTCAAAAATAATAAAATATTATTCATTTTCCACTTTAGTAACTACAATTTTGGGCCCCCATAAAGTCACTTTTAATTGAACTATCCAAATTAATAAAAATAATTAATTATAAGTAAGTCACTAAAACTTTGGACAATTAAATTAAATTAATTAATTATTCATTCCCCCCTTTGAATTAACCTGTAGAATTAAAATACTCTAAGAGTTTTTGTCAAATGCTTACTCCTATAAAGGGGACATTACATCATTGACCTCATCAAGCCTAAGATCATTGGATTTTGTTTCCATATCTTCACATATATTGTGTCAAGTTATCAATTATTTTTCTATAGTACCGATTTCCTCATCTAATACGTCCTTAAAAAACCTCTTATCTTTCCCTATCTCTCTTACCAACTTCATGTAATGGAAGAGGTTTCAAAAGAATATAATGCTCATATTACTGTATACCCTTTTTATGTACTCTCATGTTTATAATCTATTATTAAAAAGCATTTTAGAAACTTTTCTAATTCTTGAAATGTGTGTCCAAGGTTCACTTCATATCAAATATCAAGGGGATTCCTTCAATCATTATATCATCAATTGCCTTTGCAACAATTAAATACTTGCTTCTAAACAAACTCTAAATTGGAAATCATTCAAGTCTAACAAAGAATCAAATCCAATGTCTCAAAAATATATTTATCTGTTATAAGTATGGATGTGTTTGGTGGTGTTGTCATTGATGTCAACACAGATTTGTGTATTTGCCAACTGCTTTTGAGAAAATTTGAGAAATAATGAAAGCAGAATTAAAAGTGCATTCTGAGTGTGCTCCAGTATAGTACTCCACATTTATCCTGTGTTGATCCTATGCCTATGCCTATGTGGATCTATAGGTATGATTATGAGCTTTAATGGATCATATATACTGAGTTTCAACTTCTAGTTTGATGAAGAGTAGAAGATATGTTCACCGGTGTGTGAACTGGTTTGCCATAACTATTTGGTTGAGGACTGGGAGAAAAGTCTTGGCTCTACAGTCTTCTGATATTTGGTTTCAGATCTTGCGGATCTTGGAGATGACTCTTTCTGATGGTTTCTGTGTTCTGAAACTTTTTTCTTGTGGTTTGGCACTCTAGAAGACCTGCTCCAGAGCTCCTGTGTTTTTACTGGCTGGTCCGATTGGACTGGTGAAGATTTCTCTAAAAATGAAGTCGGTTGTAATTATTGCGGATGTATCTGAGATGTTCTCAGATATGGTGAAATGACTAGTGAAGCGTGTTGAGTAATCCACATGTGATTATCTTGCTGGAGATGTGCATACTGTACACATCTAAAAATGGTCACGGTCGATCGAACCTGTTAATTAATTAAATATGAATAATTTAATTAATATTCTTGACTCATCTACATATAAATAAATTTAATTATTTATTTATATTGTCCAGTTTATAATTCTTCTCATTTAATTAAATAAATAAAGTTTATTTAATTAATGCTACCTTCCTCTTAATTAATTAAATAGATTTTACAATTTATTTACATTAATTATCACAAGTTTAAATTCATAATTTAAATGATATTCTTCTCTCCACATTTAATTAAATACTTAATTAAATCATTTTCCAAATTCCCACTCCTCTCACAAAAATTAAATATTCTTAATATTTAATTAAAAGGCTTTTTCTTTTCTCACATAATTAAATATTTGTAATATTTAATTAAAGCCTTTTCATATTTCTCTCACACATAATTAAATATTTATTTATTTAATTATGAGAGACACCTCTCAATTGTCTCTTCATTTTCTGTCTCTCAGAATTCCATCTCGTTTTCGAATTCTCGATCTCTCACCGTTCATTCTAACAGGTTTGAACTCGACCGTCGATCTTGGCTAATCGAATTCCTACCTTAAAAAATCTATAAATACAACTCTTTCATGAGTTGAAAAGGACCTTGAATCTCATATTTTCATGCGTAGTTATTATAGTCGCATTTTAAGCATTTCATAGCATTTTAATTCAATAAGCTCAATCTTTACATGCATATGCATTTTTGATAATCTCATTCTCTCAAGTGCCATTCTACAAGCTGTTGTTTGCACAACTGAGAGCAAACATCTTGAAGCGAATCCTTGGAGATAGAGGACAATGGAACGAATTTGAAGAAGCTGCGATTTAGAGTTTGCATTTACTTTATTTATTTAGTTTTCTTCAATCTAATGTTTCATTGGTGTACTAGTTTATATGCAATTTAATTGACACATTCTAACGTACACACGTACTTCAAAAATCATTGGTGTTTTTATTAGGTTTGGCCGACCTAATGTTTACAAGTTACATTTGGATTTTGCATCAATTTGAGAAAGTGTGTCTGAGCTTCAAGATGTTATTTGGGTCCTATATTAAAAATGTAATTGGTCCTCTCTCATTTTTATCCACCGTGCGAATGTTGAGTAGCCGACCTAGTTTGAATTTATAATTTGAAATTGCATAGCCGACCTTGGTGAATGTTTCTAAGGTTGAAGATGATATAAAATCAAGTCAAGTTGTAGCGAATTTGATATCCATTCATCCACAAATCAAACAAGTGAGTGAAGTGTGTGAACAAAAGCGAAAAGAAGAGAGTGGAAGAAAAAATTAAGACAACAGTACTTTAAAGTGTTGGATTCCTGAAAGCAGTGAGTTGATGGCATCTACAATCTTCTGATTTGGTTGTGAATGTGTGGAACCATAGCGGTGGATCTTCATTTATATCTTTTTGTTTTTCTATAGGCAGTGAGCCTCCTTTCTAGATAGTGAGTCCTTCTCAAGGAAGTGAGCCCTTAATTTGGGCAGTGAGCATTTGTATTTGGGCAGTGAGCCCTCTGACAGTAAGCCTTTGTATCCGGTATTGCATTACTACTATATTGTGAGTTAATCCTCACCGTGGTTTTTCCCTCATTGGATTTTCACGTAAATCTAGTGTCTCTAGTGTTTGCTTTCTATTATTTTCATTTCATGTCTACACTTAATAACAGATTAAAGTTAAGTTGAAAATATTAAGTTTAAAAGAGATTTGATACAATTGATTCACCCCCCTCTTAGTTGTCTTGTTCATTTCAACAATTGGTATCAGAGCTCTGGTTCTTCAGTGAAAAGCTTAACCGTTCGAGGTAGATCAGATGGCTCACAAGTTGCATATTCCTATTTTTAATGGATTTGATTACAGTGACTAGAAAGAGCAGATGAGAACTTATCTGATTTCACTAAATTTCAACACAGGTGGAAAGCTATGGAGACAAAGTATGTTACTTGCAGCTGGGCCTTCCTTTGTTGATGAGGTTGCAGCCTTTGAAGAGAATGAAAGAGAAAGGTGTGCTATCTTCAGTGCTTTATCTAAAACTGAAAGAACAAAAGTTATTTCTCTGCCTACTGCTCATGAAGTATGGACAAAGTTGAAAGACATTTATGAAGGGAATGATAGAGTAAAGTTATCAAGGAAACTAACTGCTAAGCGAAAATTTGAGAACTTGAGAATGGAAGACGAAGAAGACATTGCAAGCTATTATTAAAGAGTTGAACTTATAGCAACAAAAATCAAGAATCAAGGTGGCACCATGTCAGATGAAGATATAATTGAAAATATCTTGATGACCTTACCAAAAAATTACAGTGACAAAGTATCTGCACTTGAAGAACAATATGATTCAAATACATTTACTAAGGAGCATCTATTTGGTGTCCTGACTGCATTTGAAATGAGAAAATTTGCAAGAGATAAGGAGAAGACTGAAACAACCTTTAAAGCAATGAAAATAGAAGATGATCCGGATGATGAAGATTGAGAAGACTTGGAAGCAAATTGTACAAGGAAATTGAAAAAAGGTACTAGTAAATACAAAGGTAAGTTTCTCTTTAAGTGTTTCAGTTGTGGAAATATTGGTCATTATGCATCAAGATGTTCTAATAGAGCTACACAAAAGAAGAATAAGGATAATAACAATAATTACAAGGGAAAGAAGGATAAAAAGTTCAAAAAATTGTATTATTTTAAAGAAGATGCATAAATTTCTGATGATGAATCTGACCTTGAGGAAGATAAAGATGAATGTTTGTTTCTAGCCTTGGAAAAGAAAGTTATCCCTACTAACCATGGAAAATGTGCAAAAGAATTTGGTCTGGAGAATAAGAAGGGTGAATCAGAAGGTACTCTGGTACCTGCTTTTCATGCCAGATAGGATGAATACTTTTGGGTAATTGACAGTGGATGTTCAAATCATATGACTGGAGATAAGAGTAAGTTTACTAAACTTGAAAAGTATGATGGAGGAATAATTATGTTTGGGGATGATTCTGGTGCTAAGAATGTTGGAAAATGAACAATTAGCTTTGATGAAAAATATAATACTGATGATGTTTATTATGTAAAGGGTTTAAGGCATAATCTCTTAAGTGTTGGACAAATGTGCAGCAAAGGTTTTAATTTTATGTTTCAGGATAACATGTGTGAGATCAAGAAAGGATCTGGAACTATGGTTGTAGCTGGAAGAACTCATGTAAATATCTATCAACTTAAAGGTGGAGATGGTTAGTGTTTTGTTTCTCAAATTAATAAGAGTTGGCTTTGGCACTAGAGGATGGGACATGTGAATTTTGACAATTTGGTTAGAATCAGTTCTATAAAATTTGTCAAAGATTTGCGTAGAATCATAAAGCCTTCAAATTCAATCTACAGAAGTTGTCATATGGGAAAACAAACAAGAAACGGTTTTAAAGGAAATGATCAATTATCTACTGGAATGCTAGAATTAATCCATACAGACCTTTGTGGTCCTACAAGAACAGGAAGCCTAAGTGGTGACATGTACTTTATGCTCTTGATTGATGATTACTCTAGAATGACATGGGTTACATTTCTTAGAGAGGCTCGGGCTCTTGATAGATTCAAAGCATTTGAGGCAAGAGTAGAAAATGAATCAAAACTGAAAAATCAAATGCTTAAGGTCTGATAAAAGTGGAGAGTTTACTTTTGGTGAGTTCAATGCATTCTGTGAAGAACATAGTATAAAAAGACATTACTCTGCTCCTAGAACCCCTCAACAAAATGGAGTTGTGGAAAGAAAGAACCGTACTATTCAAGAGGCTTCCAAAACTATGATGAAAGAAGCCAATGTTCCTAATGTGTATTGGAGAGAAGCAATCCACACTAATGTTTACATTCTTAACAGAGTTCAAATAAGAGTTAACAACACTGAGGCCCCTTATGAATTATGGACTGATAAGACTCCTACTCTAAAACACTTCAAAGTATTTGGAAGTAAATGTTATATTAGAAGAGATGAAGAAAATCTTGAAAAATTTGATACTAGATGTGATGAAGGAATTTTCCTTGGATAGTCATAACAACAAGACTTATAAATGTTTTAATAAGAGACCGAGGAAAATAATTGAAAGTACTAATGTAAAAGTTGATGAAGCTATGTATAGACTAATGGAAATAATTGAAGTTGAACCTGATCATCCAATCAGTGTGAAAATACAAGAAGAAGAAAAGGAAAAGAAAGAACAAAGTGATGAGCAGGAAGAAACTTCAAAACCTGCACCTAAGAATCCCAAATATATTCAAAAAAATCATCCAGAGGAACAGATAAATGGAGACAAAAGTGAAGGAGTGAAGACAAGAAACAAAATGGTTGAGATAAATTTGTGTTTACTTTCTAAGATAGAACCTGAGATTGTGAATGAAGCATATAATGATGAAAGCTAGGTTAAAGCAATGAAAGAGGAACTACAACAAATAGAGAAGAATGAGACATGAGAACTAGTCCCTAGACTTGCAAACAAGAATGCAATTGGTTCTAAATGGGTATTCAGAAACAAGCTGAATGAAGATGGTGAAGTGGTAAGAAATAAAGAAAGACTTGTATGTAAAGGATATTCATAGGTTGAAGGAATCAATTTTGAAGAAATTTTGCACCTATATCAAGAATGGAATTCATTCGAATGTTTTTGGCATTCTCAGCTCATAAAGACTTCAAAGTATATCAGATGGATGTCAAGTCTGCATTTCTGAATGGAGAACTGGAAGAAGAAGTATATATGGAAAAATCAGAAGGTTTTCAACTGACAGACAAACCATACATGGTTTGTAAGTTAAAGAAGACATTATATGGACTAAAGCAAGCTCCCATAGCTTGGTATGCTAGATTGGATAAATACTTGACAAAGCAGGGATTCAACAAAGGGTTCAGAAACAACAATATTTACTTCAAGGTTGAGAAAGACTAGATACTGATAGTTGTGGTATATGTTGATGACATCATCTTTGGTGGAAATGAAGGTATGTCTAAGATATTTGTTGAAGAGATGCAAAAATAATTTGAAATGTCTATGATTGGTGAATTGAATTTCTTCTTTGGAATTCAAGTAAATCAACTTGACAAAGGGATATTCATTTTACAATCTAAGTATGTTAATAAATTGTTAAAGAAGTTTGGAATGGATGACTCCAAACTAATTTGTACTCCTATGGTAACTGGATGTAAGCTAAGTAAGGATGATGAATCTACTAAAATTGATCAGAGCATGTACAAATCCATGATTGGTGGACTATTGTATCTTACTGCTACTAGACCTGATAACATACATGCAGTATGTTTAGTTGCAAGATTTCAAGCAAAACCTAAGGAAGCACATGTTACAACTATGAAGAGGATATTAAGATATCTTAGAGGAACTCTAGACTATGGATTGTGGTATCCAAAGGACAATGATTTTACTCTAAATACCTACACTAATGCAGACTGGGCAAGTTGTGTAGATGACCGGAAGAGTACAAGTGGTGGTACATTCTTCCTTGGAGGAAGATTAGTTTCATGGTTGAGCAAGAAACATGATTTCGTTTCTTTATCCACTGTAGAAGCATAGTATATTGCAGCAACATCTTGCTGTACACAAGTACTTTGGATGAAACAAACTTTGATGGACATAGGTGTGGTAAGTGATGAACCTACTTCAATATTTTGTGACAATACAAGTGCTATAAACATCTCAAAGATCTGGGAGATGACTCTTTCTAATGGTTTTTGTGTTCTGACAAATTTTCTTGTGGTTTGGCACTCCGGAAGACCTACTCCAGAGCTCCTATGTTTTTACTGGTTGGTTCGGCTGGACTGGTGAAGACTTCTTTGAAAATGAAGTTGGTTGTAATTATTGCAGATGTATTTGAGATGTGCTCAGAGATGGTGAAATGATTGGTGAAGCGTGTTGAGTGATCCACGTGTGATTATCTCGTTGGAGATGTGCGTACTTTAAAGATCATTAGTGTTTTCATTAGGTTTGGCCGACCTGGTGTTTACATGTTACATTTGGCTTTTGCATCGGTTTGAGAAAGCATGTGCGAGGTTCAAGATGTTATTTGGGTCCTAGATTAAATATTTAATTGGTCCTCTCTCATTCTTATCCACCGTGAGAATGTTGAGTAGCTGACCTAGTTTGAATTTGTAATTTGAAATTGTATAGCCAACCTTGGTGAATGTTTCTAAGGTTGAAGATGATATAAAAGCAAGTCAAGTTGTAGCGAATTTGATATCCATCCATCCATGAATCAAACAAGTGAGTGAAGTGTGTGAACAAAGGCAAAAAGCAGAGAGTGGAAGAGTGAATTAAGGCAACAACACTTTAAAGTGTTGGATTCCTGAAAGCAGTGAGTTGATGGCATCTACACTCTTCTGATCTGGTTGCAAATGTGTGGAACCCTAGTGGTGGATCTTCATTTATATCTTTTTGTTTTTCTGTAGGCAGTGAGCCTCCTTTTTGGATAATGAGTCCTTCTCAAGGCAGTGAGCCCTTAATCTGGGTAGTGAACCTTTGTATTTGGGCAGTGAACCCTCTGGTAGTGAGCCTTTGTATCCAGTATTGCATTAGTACTATATTGTGAGTTAATCCTCACCGTGGTTTTTCCCTCATTGGGTTTTCCAAATAAATCCGGTGTCTCTGGTGTTTTCTTTTTGTTATTCGTATTTCATGCCTACACTTAACAACAGATTAAAGTTAAGGTGAAAAGATTAAGTTTTTAGAGATTTGATACAATTGATTCATCCCCCCCTCTTAGTTGTCTAGTGCATTTCAACATTATCAACTTGCATTTTAATATTTCATTGTAATATGTTGGATGAATATCTCCTTGTATTGTAACAAATATGTGATGGAATGTCAATGATTTTTCATGTTGTAGAATTTCACTGTATGTTGGTTTTATCTTCAAATAATGCTTCACTAACTAGCATATATATCTTATTAATAATCTATATAAAATATGTCAAGACATATCCTCTTTGAGACATATATTATATTTGTAAGAAAATTATTTAAGTGGAATAATGAACAATTAAATATATGCCTCAAAGAGGATATATCTCGATGTATTTTATATAGATTATTAATAAGATATATATGTTAGTAGCATCCACAACTGTAGCATGTTAGAGTAAGGTATATGTTTAGAGTTGGGGTTAAAATTATTGTGTTAGGGATTAGGTTTAGAGTTGAGGTTAAAATTATTGTGTTAGGGATTAGGTTTAGAGTTAGAGTTAGAGTTAGGGTTATGGATAAGGTTAAATTTAGAGTTAGAATTAGTGTTAGTTTTAGGTTTAGGGTTAGATTTATAATTAGTATTAATGTTGGGAGTTAAAAATAATGCCAATGTTAGGTTTAGGGTTAGTGATAGAGTTAGGACTAATGTTATGATTAGGGTTAGAATTATAGTTAGGGTTAGGGTTAGGGTTAAGGATACAGTTATAGTTATAATTAGTGTTAGTGTAATTAGTATTGGGGTTAAAAATAATGTTAGTCTAGGTGCAACATGTAAGACATTAATTAAGTTCTCATTGTAACTATAAGATTATTAAAATGTGATTTATTTGATGAAAAGAAATGTTCACAAGTATAATATAGATAAACAATAATAAAATTATATAAATAACCCTAATTGAACCTTAATCCTAATTATTATTTTTTATATATTATATAATTATAAACTATTATTAAATATAATATAATTTAACCATAATCTTAATCTAACCCTAATCCTAAATATAGTTGTATGTGTAATTTTGATTATAATCATAGTTGTAACTTTAGAACTAACCCTAATGCAAAAATTGATTCTGATGTAAACCATTACTTTTATTCTAATTCTAACCCTACTTCTAATTGTAGAACCCTAATTATAATGATATTAATAACCCTAATTCTAACTGTAAATGAACTCTAACCCTAACCATAATTGAACTCTAGCCATTCTAACCCAAACTTTGAACCCTAATTAAATCCACAATTTAATATTGTGGAGATACAAAACATCGAAGGTCTTCACAAGCTTTGATTCTCCATTACGCACACATCTCATTTATTAAGACACGAACAACAACAAACTAAATGAATGAATCAACACAAGCCTACTAAAAGAAATTTGTTCAAACAAGATTCTGACTATTCTTAAAGTTGTAATAAAGCAAAACAAAACTAAGATGAATGAATGGATTTTAATGACGTCCACGAGACCATTAGTCTATGGGACCAAGCGTCGAAACTTCAACCATTTTCAAGTTCTTTTCTATGTCCACCCTCCTATTAAAGATCTTGACCAGGAAGCCAGCAGCTTTGAGGAGTAGTCTCCTTAAAGAGCTCATTTAGATTGTGCACCTTCAAATTGTCTTCATACTGGATACAGATATCATCATAAGCAACACACTTAATGATGAAGTGTCATTCAATCTCCACAACCCCTTTGCTGCAAAAATTACAAGTTCTTTGTTCCCATGCTTCTTTGGGGACAACCCACCTACCTGTCTCACATCGAAGATGGTGCGACCCAGTTCTCAATTGAGCGACCAAAATCCTAGCCTTGCCTTTAATTGCAACCTTTAGGTAGTCTTTCTCATCGTGCTCCCACGCGGGGTTGAACTCTTCGATATAATGTGTCTTTTTACGGCCAACCTGCTTAGTCCACATAGTAAACCTAAACTTTTCTAACACATACTTTTTTATCTCAGCATTCGTGTTGGGGCATTCATGTAGCTTAATGTTCCATTTGCTCAACCATTTGCTATTTTGCTTCATCCAAGTCTTCTTTCTACGGTTTAGCTCCTCCCCAACAACCATTTTGGGCCAGCGGTGTGTCTCCATGTTCTCAATTTTTTTAAAGTAATTTATGAACCGAATGATTACGAATGCCTCCAACGAGAACTACCAGTTTCAGCCAAGAGAATCTCGTACAAAATTGAGAATTTGACTTTGATGCTAGTAGTGATCAAATGCTTTTGAATTCTTTCAACTTGCCTCTACTTGTGGTTTGACATGCTACCCCCCCAAACCTCACACCCATAAAAGACAACCGACACCACCAACAAACCAAAAAGGGTTTTCTTTGTTTTCCAATCCCATAACTTCGCTGTCCTACATCTGTTCTGCAGTAAATAGGACGCCCTCCAACTACCTTGAATCCTTCTTGCTCTGCAAGTCTCCCAACTGAGTCTATTATGAAAATCAATACCCAAATACTTGTATTCTTCCACCACCTCTAAAGAGCTGCCATAAAAAATGAAATTAAACTGTTGCTTCTTCCTTTTCAAAGAAAAAATCATGATTTTGGTTTTGTTGGTGTTAATTTGCATTCCAACCTCTTGGCAAAAAAGTTCAAGAGCTTTTAAATGCTCTCTCAAACCAAGAGCAAATTTTGCAATTAAAATAAGATCATCTGCGTATAAAAGTAACTTCACCACATATCTAGCTAGATGAATACCCTCTCCAAGAGTTTTGTTTAACCATTTTTCAAGCTTATCAATATATAAGCCAAACAATGTGGGAGACAAGGGACAACCTTGCTTGACCCCAATGTCACTACCAAAGCATCCGGACATACCATCTTTTGTTCTAATTTTAGCTCTAACTTTCTCATAAGCTCTAAGCTCATCAAGAATACCAAGTTCCTCCATTCTATTCCAAAATTTGTCCCGAGGCACCATGTCAAAGGCCAGAATGACTGCTGCCAGAAGGTGTGGGGAACGCTAAACTTGGCTACGAGTTTTGAAACCCAAGGAAGGAAGGAATCGTAGATTGGTTGAAAAAAATTCTATGAAAAGTCACCTTCACAGCTGCGGCAAACAATATAGTGAAGACTGGAAATAAGCAAAGGCGACCAGGTTAACAAAGACCCACGAAATGTTCCTACTACTGCTTCAGGAGAGTCCGCCTCAATCTTGGTGGCAGATATGAGTGCCCTAAATTCCTTAGTCGGGTCGCAGGTCTTTCAAAAGGAACTTTGTTTCATCGCTCTTTAATATGACTATAGATGTAATGGCGTCCTACATTATCAGTCCTCATGTCTTTATAACCCCTGTCCTACTATTTTCGCGTCCATTGATGGGAGGTCCAATTTTGTTCATGACAACTGTGAGCCTTTTTCTTGCTTGCCCTGATTCCCACGACCTTAATACAATGCACAACAATCTGATAAATGGTGGCGCCTTTAAAACTCCAACTTCTTTGGCAGTGGCAAACCCAATTTTGACATTCAATGATCTCCACAAAAGGGGCAGCAGAATGCATGGTGTTAATCCCTTAAACTCCATGCTGGCATATAACTGTGTGGTCCTTTGATTTTCCATGCCTCATACTTAGCATAGCTGGCGGTCTTAAGGAAACCCACAAGGTTACCAGTTTCTTGGTCCCATAGACTGTTTAGTCTGTCATTTAAATCTTCTATTTTATTTTAATAAATATATATTCTTAATGCCAGGAACTCACTAATTCTTTATCAAAGACTCTAACCCAGCTCTCCTTGATAATCTTCAACGCCCGGTCAGCAGATAGAAAAAAGCATCAAATAGAAAGCCCATAAATCTTAGGAAGGCTGCTACTTATGACTTTGAAAGGGTAGCGATAAAAACTAATAGGAGCATTGAAACAATCAGCCAGATAAATAAGGTAAACTTCTTAAATTTATAAGTTGCTTATAAATTTATAAATTTGTAATCTTAAAATCTGGTAAAATTTGGAAATAAAATTTCAAAACTCAAAACATTACAGAATCAAATGACACAAACATTCAGTACAATTGTTAATTTTGTTTGAATATATTCAATTAGCTAGATAGGTTTTCATCCCTGTCATCTTTTTTCTTTTGATGAAAGAATGAACCTTGCTCAATTTCCCAAATAATCAAGGGTGATAAAATATTTAGAATGAATTTTTCTTTTTTCTTTTGATAAAAAAATGAACCTTGCTCAATTTCCCAAATAATCAAGGGTGATAAAATATTTAGAATGAATTTTTCTCTCAAAAACTCCTTTTATACGCACTTTTAGGGCAATTTTTTTTTTTAATTCACTTTTCTCTTTAATAAAAAAACAACTTTTCTAACTCTTTTATTTCTTCTTCCATTTTAGTTGTCTTTCTGAAATTAATGTTAATATAACCTCGAGAAGACTTTTAATTTAATAATAGAATATTAATTGTATTTTTATAAAATAAAATTATTTTGAGCAACTATATATAAAATTATTTTGATTCTCAAAGAAAGACATGACATTCATATGTATATATCATTCCAAGTTTCTTATGTAGTAGGGAAGATCCAAATATAAGTAATTGAGTCTTCCATGAGTTAAGTGCCAAATCATATTTTCAAATATTTTCAACATACCAATGTCCTACTATGGTCAATTGTGTCCTAAGAACATTGATTTTTACTTATTGAGCTCTTCTCGACAATTTTGTTGTTCACCCACCTCGAATTGGTCATATATATTTGAGAAAATATATATCTTGTACACCTAGGTTGTCGTAGGGATTTGACATGTGTGTTGTAACCAAAATTTAAATTTTTGCTTCATTAAGGCATTTTGGTAAATATGGTCAAATCTTGTAAAATTGTCATCAAAAGTCAAAGTAAGTCAAAATTTTTAAAAATAGCAATTTTCTATTCTTAGAAATTTCAGAAAAATAAATGGACCATAGGGTTATTTTGGGCTTATTGTCAAGAAGATGCTCACACAAATTTTCAAAAAATAAAAATTAGGGTGTTTCAAGTCCCTATTTTTAGAAAAAAAACCCTAAAAATAGATTTTTTGCAGAAAAGGCTCAAATTGATTTTGATTGGTTGATTCTTCATCACAATCACATCGGTCTAGTTAGAATCATCAAAAAGTTAGTTTTTCTCTAGTGGGTCTATCTCACTTTTTTAGAAGAAAAGTTAGGACCTTCGAGGTCATCAATGGAGGATGGCCAGATACCAGGGGTCAGAATCTAAGTCTCAAACACTACACAGAATATTCTACGACAAAAGTTGTTCAAAAAACGATGAACAACAGAGGGGATTTCAAAAAGTTGAAAATTGCAAAAAATAAACCAAGTCTAGAAAAGATGAATGCCTTATTTCAAGGGAGTTGTCTGGCAGTCAATGCCTTAGCCAAATTTCTAGTGTCTGTGCACGTGAAATGATCATACACGCGCAATGGTGAACATGGTCAATGTATTAACAACGCGCTCGACGCAATCGACGACACAGTGAATGCAAAGCTTGAAAAGGTTGAAAATATTAAAAATATGGCTAGCTCTAGAACACAAAAGCACCCCTGCTAGCTAGGGGCGCCCAACATTTTAGGCAACCAGATGAAGTTTTTAGCACTCAAATTCTCCAAGATATTCTTCTCAAAATTCTTCCAACTTCGCGACGAGTCCAACATCCAATCCACAGGACCTGTCAAAACACCAAAATTGCAGATCAAATAGAAAATGGAGAAAATCAAAGGAAAGTCAAACAAACTCAAAAATGGCTAAGTATAGAGTAGAAAAGCGCCCCTATTAGCCAAGGGTGCCCAAAATTTTGAACCATCAAATTCGGTTTTTAGCTTTCACAACTTCCAAGAGCTCCTTCTCACTGTCGATCAAGCTTTGCAACGAGTCTCTCAATAGGTTGAATGGAGCAATTAGAGGACTATAATTGTGAATCAAACTAAGGTGTCTCATTAGAAGGAGAAATTGAAAATACACACATGGGCGCCCCAGTCAGCCATGGGTGCCTAGGAATTTGAGCCCTCTGAAACAGTTGTTAGGTTTTGCAGAAGTGATCATTCTTTCTAGAATTTTTCAAGCTTTCCATTGAATATCTCAACCTAACCACAAGATTTATCAATTGCTAACAATTGCAAATCGAAGCACAGGAGACAAATTGGAGAAGTTGAAAATCATTTAAAAAGTGGTGTCTGGAGCACAAAAGTGCCCCTACTAGCCAGGGGCACCAAGATTTTAAGCCATCAAAATCACTTTTTAGGGTTTGATACCTCCAAGAGATCCTTCTCAAATTTAGTCCAGCTCCGTAGCCAATCCATTTGCCAGTTCACAAGACTTGTCAAACATCCAGAATCAGAGATCAAACAGAGGCATTTATCAAGGAAAAGATGAAAATCTTGAAAGTTTTCTAACTCTAATGATGCAAAGCATCCCTATCAACTAGGGGTGCAAAAAATAAAAAGCAATCAAATGCAGGATTGGAAGCTGGTGTGAGGTATCAATCTCCTTAGAGTTGATTAGGCTTGCTAGATCAATTCACGTTCAATTTCAATTGTTCATAGACTGGCCAAAAAATAGTGATCAAACAAGGGGTATCAGTCATCGGAGATGCGTAAAAGTTGAAAACTTCAAAAGATATTCTAACACTACAAACTTGGATGCCTCATCTCAAGGAGGTGCCCAAGTCAACTTGAGTTACAAATTTTTGAAAGATGTCTTCATGCCTTGGTTGCCCTATTTTTTAGGGATTCTTTGAGAACAAATATTTTCTCGAGATGACTCCTAAAATTAGGGTTTCCACGAGTTAACTGCTTCTTTCACCTCCAAAATTTATTTAAGAAGCATTTGGGTGTGTCCATACTTCATTATTTTGCAAGTCAACTTCAAGAGGCAACCATAAAATTTTCTTCTCAATAGCATTTGAAGGATCAAGCAAAGAGTGTTTTCAGAGTTCTTCATAGATTTGAATACAAGTTGCACAGAAGAACACTTTTCCATGATTCATTTTTCCAAGGCATCCACTTTTAGAGACAAAAGGTCATTTTCTCCAAAATTCATCAATCTAGGTCTCTCCATTTCACACTTCTCTAGAAGATCGGCGACGTTTTATGAAAGCTTCTAGCCCTATTTTTTAGGGTTTCTTGAAAAATCAATCTTTTCAAAAAACTGACAATCTGGGTTTGTTCAACACGAAATTGGCTACAAAACCCATGTCTTAGATTTTTCCGAAAAAATTGCTTCTGTAACTTCCATTTTTCTAGGGTTTCTATCTTTTTTAGCCAAAACTCTATTTTAGAAAAACCAATGATCTAGGTCTCTTCAGCATACAAGCACCTACAAAACCCGTATCTCACATTTTCTCTATAAAAAATTTCTTCGCAACTTCTACCACTGAGGGGTTCTTGCATGTTCTTGGAAAAGTCAATTTTTCGAAAAACGGATGATTTGGGTCTATTCAAAACAACGTTTTGTACAAAACCCATATCTCATATTTTTATCCAAAAATCTTTTTTTCTCTTTCAGCAAAGCTATTTTTAGCTTATGTACAAAAGTTGTTCAAACATAGTCATGTTCATAGTCATTCTTCAAGTTTTCAAATATATAGTTCTCTCCAATCGAAATCAAGACCAAATCGGTCTTGCTTCACGATTTCTTGAAGACACTTGACACCGACTTGCATCAAGTAAATCCAATAGTTGATTTGAACACTTTGAAAGACATAGACTGCATTACAATCCAAAATCTTGAACAATTTGGGTTACTAGCAGCAGCCTTTTTTCCCATCTCGACGCAGAACATTGAGTTTGTAATTGCTTGTGTCAAGCATTACAACCCCACTTCATGAGAAATCCAATCAGAGAATGGGCATGTTATTTGTAGCTTCAATCCAGGAGACATTAAGAGATATTTTGCCATTCCACCATGTGCAAACAACTTGATTGTATCAACAAAAGAATGTGAAAAGGCATGGAATACGCAAAAGGAATAGTGCTAGAAAAGGATGGCACAAAGGTGGCTGAAAGAGAAATGAAACACTTTGCCAAGGAACATTGGACGTGGTGAGTTCAGAGATGAGTTTGCAATAATGATTACTCTACTAACAGAGTCACGGGTCAAGCAAAAGCACATAAGTTTCAGCCATGGTTGTTCTACATCATGTCCTAGCTTGTCAACAATAAAGAACACTACGACTGGCTAGCACTAATCAGTGATACTCTTCACAACCAAATGATAGGTTTCTTCAAAGCCCATGAATTCCATATGATTTCATACCTCGTATATCTAATCGCCTTTCAAGGCAAGTTTAGAGGTTTGAATATTGTTGGAACTCTGGGCGTTCAGCAGGTTCATGAGCATTTCCCGTAGTTAGAATTTTCACAATCAGAATGACACTTGAAGTAGGTGAATGATCTTTTCTTGATGCACACAGTGAGAAACCTTGATAATAATGAGTTGCATATACCGTTTTCACCAAATGCTAGATTGGCAATGGCAGATTGGGATGATTGGTTTATCCAATTCCCCACATTCTCCTACATATGCATATATGGCTTCTCAAGTGACCCAACCATGCTACCCCGATATCCATCAAATAAGGTAGTGTTTATGGAGTTCTTGAGGCAAGTACATGAGGTGCACACCTTTTTGCATTACAAATGCAAGTTTGTCATTATTTTCCCTTTTGAGATGGGCATATTTAGATACAAATCAGCAGTTGACGCTAAGTTGATGAGTAATGAAATGTCAAGGCTTAATCTCAAGTTCCTCATAGAAAGGCATTCATATGACCCTTGGGGTCTTTGGTAGCTCGACTTGGTCACAATACTTCACATAAACCTACAATGGAAGATTTTTGGGTTAATTGTGAAGATAAGTTCGAAGTGCGCAAGCTTGGTTACAATAGAATCACTCTTCCTCAGATTGTTGATTTCTTGTCAGAAGATGTGGAGGGTTTGTTAGATGATGATGGAGAAGTCATACTTCCCACATATGTCAGAGATCAAGTTGATCAACAACCACTTTGACCAATTGGTTGGTATGCCAAATAGAGCACCTCAATCGAGGAAAGAACAAGCCGGGTTGTCAAGAACAACAGACTATTCTTGAATAGCAAGATCACACGAAAGGTAGTCATTCCAAGAACAGAGTTGCCAATAGTTCATTCATCAATACCTACCTCTTCTAGATCAAAACCCAAAGTTAAAGCAATGCTCAATCCTCCAGAGGGTACAAAGAACTACAAAATGTCGATGAATTTGAAGGAAAAGATGCAGTCTCTTATTAGGAATCAACAAGAACAACAAGTAGTTGTAGCTGAAGATACAATTGAATCAATGCCAAAAATTGAAGCAGAACCTTCTATTCTTCTGTCATCACCGCAACCTTCTCCAATTCACATTGATTTGGAGATTGATTCACCAACCCGTGACGTCTCAACACCAACTCATTCTTCAGGAGTTGATGAGTCTAGATCCAATCCTCCCAGTGAAGTTAGTAGAGATTCTTCGTCTTGGCTTGAGAACCTCGTGGGTAGGAAGAGGAGAAAAGCTTCTTACCAATTGGACTTTGTAGAGTTTGATAATGTCTACCAAGACTCATAAGAAAAGAAACTCAAGAAGCAAGTTCACATGGAGAAGAATGTTGACAATGAGGTGGTCATTGAGATTACTACACCGTCGGAAGATAAGAATGCCAATGAAGTTGAGGTTGATGACTTCACATTGGTCAAAGCGAACCTTGGTAGAAGTACACGACAAGCTAATGTAAATCTCTTTGAGGTTGCAACAATTAGCTTGAAAGAGATAGTGCTTAAAGATGGAGAAGATAAGGCAGCCCTCAAAGTTGAAAATCGACAGTTGCGACAATACATCTCCAATACTTCACAGTACTTCACACGTCACCGCTTTGCTCCCACAAATGTTCAAATCATCTGCAGATCAAAATTAGTTGTGTCAGTTGGTTATTTATGGGAAACATTTGAGAGATTAGGTAGAGGAATTCGTCACTAGGGGAAAATTCATACTTGCAGAGATGTACCAATTGAGGTACAACACCCACAATCTTCGCTCAACAATTCAAGAGTCAGAACAGAGCATGGCGGAAAGGAAGCCTAGGGATGAGATCATCATTTTTGACTTGAGGATGGCATATGATTCAATCACTATAGAAGAAACAAGCAGAAGCTTTTTACTTGGAGAGAACAACACATCTTCAAAGTAAAAACCTATGAAGCAATCTCTACTGAAATGGTTGAATGTAGATAGAAGGTGGCAAGTACTCTTAGGTTCATAAGAACATTTGTGTCACAAATTCCTTGTCAATATCAACATGAAGATGGTGATTACATTGATCTCGGCGAAGTACAAAGGGAGCTTCGAAACCTTATCCATAGTAGTTTCAATGGTGACCCCGTTGACTACAAGTTGAGTCAAGTTGCAATGATGTCAATGAGATTTGATGAAGTAGCTGAAAGGGGAAGTGAATTTCTAAATCAGATTGCAGATGGCGAAGAGATGTTGAAGAGACATTACATCATTCAGAGGAGTATCAGTGTTCCATATGCAGAGGCAGTTAACGACTTTCGGGAGGACTTGATTGCTCAAGTTGTTGATGAGTGAACTACCAGTTGAGGCATGCAACATTGTCCAAGGATAGAATTTAAAACAACAGTTAACTTGATGCCTTTTCCAAGTTAACTGGTTGTCCTCTTTTCATGCATATCTATCTTTGGAGATATCTATTGTACAGTTGGAGTTTTCTTTAGTCTTAGATCAATCAACTGATGTAAGTCATTCCAATTAACTGTTAGTTATCTTTGTTTAGACATAGGAATAAATCTTGCAGATTGTCAAGACTGATTGTTAACACAGAGATTTTAGGTTCCCTACTCCTGTGTTTGTGTATAAATAAGAGCATCCTTGCTCATTATTTTCTTAACCATGCTTGTGATAGCAAAACACTAAGCTTATTTTAGCTTGCTTCTTTGTTATTCAATATATGTTCAACTTTGTTTGTGTAATTTGGTTTGATCGTAAATTGTATGCTTATTGTAGCTACAATCTACTGTCCCAAATGTATGATTACTGTTGGAATTTGAGGAAATAAATCTTATGCCCACTCTGCTTTGATCCACATTCTCAAAGACTTTCGATGTTTTTGTTTCATATTTTGCTTTCATAATCTTTATTTCAGCATTTATTTGAAAGTACAATGAGTGTTTGTATGTGTTCTGGAAACAAGTTTGTTTAAGCTTTGTGTTTACCAACCATTCCCTGTTTACTTCTAAATTCTCTTGCTCTGAATTTGCTTGAGAAGTTAGAAGCGTCATTAATATAGGCCTAGTTGTAGTTGAAGTTACGAAACCAGAGAAAACCTCAACTACGATGCAAAGAGTTTTATAACCTTGTGCTCTTAGCTGAGATAAAAAGATAAGCAATTAGTTTAGTATTTCTTGTTACGCATAATCAGCAAAGAGGGAGCTTCCCTTCCTAATTTGAAGAGCAATCTAATTGTGCATAGCTATCTGTTTCCAATCCGCACTCCATAGGTGTGAATTGAAATGCCAACAATGTGATTTTGCATGCACAAAAAAATCCCCTTACCAATAGGTTAGGTAAAACAAACTTAAACCTATCTAGCATCTTTGTTAGAATTTTTTTCTTTAGATTGAAATGTGATGGCCGTGGTATGCTATACATACTAGAGTTGTAAAAGAGACATGGACAAGGGTAAAAAACCTCACTTTTTAGCATGGAATCTAGCTTGCACAACAAAAGAGACGGTATTGCATTAAGCATTGGAAAGCTTGTGAATCAAAACCTAGGATTGAAACTCTATGGAGAGGCTTGCAAGGAAGAAAATTAAGCTTGTAATCCAATTATCTTTTTATCATAATATTTAGATGAAGGATCTCTATAGAGAACTTTCTTGCTTGAAATGCTTCCAATAGATTTTGCAATTTAAAATATGGCAGGGTATAAGGACTTATTTGAATTCAAATACAAAGGAAGATCTAAAAAATGGCTTAAAGTTTAGAGCTAAGATAATGTATGGTACAAGACCTATCACTTAGTAAGTGAAGGTTTTCAAGGGCTGATAGAAATGCTAGTAGAACTTGAGGACCTCTAGTTGACAACTCTAATCAACAAGTGATGAGAGTAATGAGAGTATATATAAACTACTTAAATGATATCATGATATGGATTAAGTAGATATTGCTCACCTTCATACTAACTTCTTGTACTATCTTCTCCCTTGAGGGAAAGGGGGTGATGGATCAATTGAATTAAATATTTACCCAAGAATTAGAAAGGTTGCCTTAGTGCTTTAAAGTGCGATTTTGGTTAAAAAGAAGTTTCGAATCCTACCAACAAACTTATCTATGGCTGATTATTTCCATAACTTCCTGGGTATGCAAAACAACTTAACCTTGGCAAGTATTTGTCGAAGTTTTTGTATCTGGATTGAAACATTTGGACTAAAAAGGAGATTGCCAGAAAATATTTCATCTTGCTCCAATAGAAATAAACCTTTAGCCAAGAACCTAATCTTGTTCCTTATCTTCCATTTGATTTTGATTCAAACAAAGCACCTTCATTGATGAGAAAAATCCCATTAACTTGCAATTGAGCACTCTCTTAGACTATAAACTTATCTAAATAACAGCATCATTTTTTTTCGCAAGAGCAATTCCTCGCCAATCTCCAGTCATTGTAGTTTTCTTTTGCCGTACAATTTCCTTGGAGATATAGGGATAGGGAATTTAAGTATGGTTTCCTTACACTTGTGAATAGTTATACTATTGATCGCAAGCATGAAGGGAACTGACAGATTATATACCATGTAATGTTGGCTGCATGTGATCATTCCACAATTGTAAGGAAAGAATTGTCTTTAGGGAGACGAAAGGAAATGAGCAACAATGCAAAAATTCAAATTAAGGAAGGCACAAACCAGAATTTTGGTTATTAAGGATTCAACACTAAGTCATCCTATTACCTTTTGATCCACGCTGGAATACAGAGAATAATGAGAACCCCTCTTTCAAGTAAGAGTGATCATCAATGTCATCAACCACGGTGAGTGGAAGTTTAGCTCCTAAATAACCCTTCATGAGAGATTTGAGTCATAACCTTCTCATTCTTCACTAGCTCCTAAATATTTTTAAAACGTTATGTCTTGAATAGAATTGCATCTCAACATGGTTGGACTATAATTTTATTTTTCCTTGTGCTTATTTCTGCAGGTTATAACTAGTACAAGGTTTTAAACATCTGATCACCTCAAAACATATCATCTCAAAGAAACTAGTAGATATCATACAAAAACTTGGGGAACTAATGATGATTTTGCAAACAAAATACAAGGTCTTATAGAAGAAGATATATTTATATTAGTAGTCAGTTAATATGTTGTACAAAATTTCTCATGTCAGAAGCCACTCTATATGATAAGCAAGTATATATTTTTCCCAGAATGAAAGTCTGGGATTTACAATTTTCAATAGTGCCTCTTACCTGCGAGTACTTCTTAAAAATTTATCAAATGGATGAAGTCACAATGTAATACGGTACCTAGTTTATTTCCTCTCAGTGGTATCTGAAACCCCTAATGTCAATAGAAGTACAGTCTGATCTTTCTCCCAACAAAATTGAGCAGTTAAATGACCTAGCTATTCTTTTTTCTTTTCCCTCATATTAGCCATAGGATTTGGTGATTGACTTTAAATAAAATGTAATTACAAGTTGCCTCATCATATTCTTTGCACAAAAACTTAAAACAATAACTGATCAAACAGATAAAAATACATCAGTGGTTCTATATGTCGTGTCCCATTTGAATAATTGTAAAATATTAGAGCTTTTCTCTTGAATCTTCCATAGGTACAGGTGTCCGTGTAACTGCTTTTTGCACGCAATCTACGATACCAGCACACTCTAATGGCGGTAGACTACAGCCCGTATCATTTTGCATGGATTGTCTATTGTTATGTGGTGACAGCAGAGTCCCATGGATCTGACAAGCCTTCATAGTTTTACAGTGCTCTGCTTCATCATCTCGAATGTTTATAAACACATCATAAAGGTTTTCTGCAATACATGATATCACAGACCATCACAAATGGAATCATGCAAAATTTGCAAATAAATATCCTAAAATTTCAAGGGGGCAATGAAGAATAGAGGGTAAATGTGTACCAAAACTGATTTAGATATGGAGTGTACATTGAGCCAATACTCTGGGAATTCTATACTAGACGGTTAATAGTACTAAGTTACTAACCAATTTTTGGTCTTCGCGAACAAGGTATACGATCAGTCTGAAACTCATCTGCAATCATTTCAGCAGGAATTCCTTAGCATGCATATATCAAATGTGAAAGATAAGATTAATGACTTTTCTCTTTCCTCAACTCCATTTCTTTATAATAAGTTTATACCACTTATACATTAATCCGTTATTACTTAATGTTCCAATGCAGTTTAACCTATATTTATGTAACTGAAGTAATTTATTTTAAAGTTCAAACTTAAGTCCCATTCCGACCACAAGCACGGTCACAGATATGCACAGTTCAGTTGAGATTTGTTCTTAATCCTCTTCTGACTTATTAATGATCATTTCTAATGTGATTATCATGTCTATCCGTAATGACTTTGTAACACATTTTGGAGGCCCTAACCATCCAGGATTGAACCATATGTACTTAAAAGTAAATTTACCAAAAAGATAGAGATCGCCTTCAGTGTAGTATTTGATTGCTATTTCAGGAGCCGGTAAATTTTTCAGCTCTTCTGCACAAAGTAAAATGCAAAGCAATAAAAATGAATGAAAATGTGTTTTTTGCATTATTTCTAAATAACATGAATTTAGAAGAAATACTGTTTAATAGATTCAACTAGAATCATTGTATCATAAAGTCACCCGCAACTAGAAAATTTCCCTGGTTCATTTAAAGAAATGAAATCTTGGTCCACAATAGAATAATAATGCAGCATGGCCTCTAGATTGAATCAAGTATTAAAAAATTAAAGTATCTAAGCTGGTCATATTCTGTCACAAGATATTTCAGTCCACATAGACATAATAGGAACTCCAGGAAAATGCAGTTTTTTTCTTGAATTAATTACTACAGAAAATTAATGGCATATGTTAAAATTCTACTGAGGTCATTATAATAACCTCAAAAAAGAAATAAAAAGTGAGAGCACTCTAACACAACAACACCATGCTCTAGGTGAAAGCATTTTCTTGGATTCTTGGGGCCTGAATCTTATGTGCACAAACAAGGAATGTTCTAACAAGGCAGTCAGAATGTAGTATGATCAGAAACTACAGGACCAAGATGAATGCTAGTGGGTTACAATTGATAAAATATGGAAAAACAATCCTTTGTCACTTAGCTTCCAACAATGTTCTCTCCCTACGGCCTAGGCACCCATCCTGAATGTTCTAGAAATGGGGAGCCATCGCTGCTGCTCCCTACTCACCCTTAACACTTTTCAACAAAATTGGTATGTCTCCTAAAAACTAAGTTACTGGTCTTGGTACATGTACCCAAAATAAAAAATTTGCTTCAATAAGGCATTTTGATAAAATGGTTTAAATCTTGTAAAATTGTCGTCAAAAGTCAGTTTTAGGTCAAACGAAGCATGGGATTTTTGAGGGTTTACTGTCCAGAGGATACTGGCAAATTTTGAAAAAAATGAAAATTAGGGTTTCCGAGCCTCTATTTTTAGGAGAAACCCTAAAAAATAGGATCTTTCCAGAATTGACTGAAAATAATTTTGATTGGCTTATTTCACTTCATGATTACATTGGTCAAGTCAGAATCAAGAAAAAGTCAATCTAGCTCTGGTGGGTCTATTTCACTTTTTCAGGAGAAAAGTTAGGACCTCCGAGGTCAACAATGGCAGATGGCCAGATAGCAGGTGTCAGAATCTAAGCCTCAAACACTTCAGCGAAGATTCTATGGCGAAAGATGCTCAAAAAGATGCTCCGCGGCGGAGGGGATTTTCAAAAGGTGAAAAATGTGGAAAATATTGGAAGTCTGGAAACACTACGCCTTGCTACAAGGGAGATGCCTTTGTAGTCAATGACCAAGTCAACTTTGCAGTGTCCGTACATGTAAAAATGGTGAATGCAGTCATGTACTCGCGTCAGCAGCAACAATGCTTCAACATAGTCAATCCAGCCCAGTAGCACGGTAATCGCGAAGCGCGAAAGAGGTAAAAAACATCAAAATATGATCAAGTCTGGAGCCCACTACGCCCCTGCAGGCCAAGGGCACCCTTGAATCTAAGAGGTCAAATGCAATGATTAACATTTGCAAAACCAGTATTCTTCTCCAGAATTTTGCTAGCTTTCCAGCAAATCATCAAGCGAATCCATCCAATTTGTCAAACAATGGCAAACGACGTCGGAGGCAGAAGATGTTGAAGGTCAACAAACATCCAAAATGGTAGTCTTTTACGGAAATTGCACCCTTGTAGCCCAAGGGCACCCAAGAATAAGAGTCATCAGATGTTAGTTCTTGGATTTGTTATCTTCAGGTGATCTCTTCAGATTCATCCTAGCTCCGCGATGAATCCAATAGCCAACTCAAAAGATGTATTAGACAACGATGGTCGTTGATCCAACGAGCACATAAAACAAAGGAAGAAATGAAAGTCAAAAGGTCAAATGTACCCTTGCAGCCAGGGGCGCCCAGCCTTTTGGTCAATCATATGAGGTTTTCAGCAGCTATCTTCTTCAATAGATCTGCTCATAATCCTTCCAACTACGCGATGAATCTAACAACCAGCTCATGGGACTTGTCAAACGCTCACAAATAAAGATCAAGTGCGTAAAATGCCGGAAGCGAAGGAAAGTTGAAAAACATGGAAATTTGGCTAAGTGTTGAGAAAAATGCACCCTCCTTGGAAAAGGCGCCCAACTTTCTGGCAGCTCAAATGCAGCTTTTTGACTTTGTAACTCCCAGGAACATCTCTTTAGAGTTGTTCAATCTCTACGATGAGATCATCAACACGAACATCAAAGCAGTCCAACTCCCAGCAACGAGGGTCAAAGTGAAGCATTTCGTCAAAGGTTACAAATTGCAAAATGTATATCAGAGACACAAAAGCGCCCCTGCAGGCCAGGGGCACCCTTGAATTTGAGCCTCATAAATCAACTTTTAGATGTTGCAATACCAATCATTCTTTTTGGAATTGAACTGGTTTCCATTCCATGTCTCATCGTGTTCGCAGGAGTCGTCAATCACTTGCAGTTGCAAATTGATGCATAGAGGGTCAAATTGACGAGATTAAAAAAAATCCAAAAAATGGCTAAGTTTGGTGAAAAAAGCACCCTTTTCGCAAAAGGCGCCCAAAATTTCAAGCTATTAGAACCAGTTTCTGAGGTTTGTAGCTCCCAACAACATCTCTTCAGACTTGATCCAGCTTCGTGATGAATCTGTTAGCTTAGCTTCAGGATCAACCGAGCATCCAAAATTCAAGGTCAAACAGAGGTAGTTCGTCAAAATAGAAGTTGAAAATCCTTAAAAAAATTCTAACTCCCTCAAGCTTGGGTGCCAAAAGTCAAAGTGGGCCCAGTTGACTCTCAGTTGCGATTTTTGCATGCTTCCTCTTGCATATGGCGTCCTAAAATTAGAGGAGACCTTGTAGTTAACAAAGCATGCATAGTAATTGACTCCTCAATTAAGGTTGGTGCACCTAACTAACACTCTCACCTCCAAAATGGATATTTATTCAAGCTTAGGCGTCATTTCTCCATTATTTTTTGCAGGTTGAAGCTAAAATCAGTTATTTTCTCTCCAATGCATTTTGAAGGAGCAAACGAAGGCCATTTTCAGTGTTCTTCGCAGTTCCAAGTTCAGTTTGCACAGAGGAATAATTTTTCATGCTTCATCTTTCTAGTACATTCTTGCCAGGAATTCACCAGATTGGGTTTATATAGAGGCGTTTCTCTTGAGGATTGAAGGAGGCAGTTTATAACTCTTATCATCTCCCCCTCATATTTCTTCTATCCTTATCTTAGGTTTTCTCTTGCATGTCCAAGTAAACGACAGTTTTTCAAATATCTAGCCATCTGGGTATGTTCAATATAGTATTGGCAACAAAACCCACATGCCAAAAGTTTTTGAGAAAATTACCCCATTGTGCCCTAATTTTAGGGTTTCCGAAAAAAGTCATCATTTCGAAAAAAAGAGAAACTAGGTTTGATCAGCACATTGGTGGCTACAAAACCCATATGTCATAATTTTTCGAGAAAAATAGCCCTTGCAGCCCCCACAGCCCCTGCAGCTTCTGTTTCTAAAAAGTTGTTGCATGCTCAAGGAAAAGTCACTTTTTCGAATTTTTGATGATCTAAGTTAGCTTAGAAATACATTCTTAACAAAACCCACGTCTCAGAAATTTTTGTGATAATTGCCCCTCGAGAAGCTATTTTTAGCCTCATCGGAAAAGTTGCCTGAACATATCTGTGTTTACAGTCAATAGTCTAGTTTTCCATAATGCAATTCTCTCAGGTTGAATTCAAGACCGAATTGGTCTTGCTTCATGATTCCTTGAGGATGGCTGACACCAATCTACATCAAGTGCACCCGATGGTTGATTCAGACAATTTGATAGGCGTAGACACTCAAAGTCCACATGGTTTCATACCTCGTATAGCTGATTGCCTTCCAAGGTCAATTTAGAGGGTTGAATACCATTGGAATTTTGGGTGCACAACGAGCTCATAAGCATTTCTCACAGCTAGAATGTTCACGATCAAACTTCGCAGTTTCATCATGCAACACTCTTCCATTAAGAAAAATCAAGAAAAGTGTCAGAAGCATAAAGCTGCAAAAGAAACAGAGGTCATCACTCCAATTACGGAACCGCCAAAGTTACTAGTCAGTGAACTGCCAGTTTAAGTGTGTAGGTATTTCTAGGATTGCTCGAGTTGTTGACATGCAGTAAATTGACAGTTAAGGCATGTGACGATCTCAAGATGATGAGGCAGTTAACAACTTATTGGAGGAGTTGATTGCTCGTGATCACAGCCAGTGAACTACCAAGTCAAGAAATCCCACCATTTTAAGATAGACATTAGACACAATAGTTAACTTGATGCCTCTTTTCAAGTTAACTCACTGTCCCACCTTTTGTGCATTTCTATTTTGGAGTCACCTATGTACATATGGAGTTCTAGTTTAGTTTAGAATCAGTTAACTGAGGTAGCTTTTCCAGTTAACTGTTAAGTTGTCTGCATTTAGACATAGGAATAAATCTTGCATGTTGGCAAGACTAAATGTTAACTCAAGGAGATTTTAGGGTTCCCTACTCCTTTGAGCTTCTATAAATAAGAGCACCTTGCTCATTGTATTTTAACTTTTGTTTGTGATAACAAACTGTTGAGCCACTTTCGCTTGTAATATTGCTATTCAGTATTGGTTCACATTGTGTAAGAACAAGATTGTATGTTTGTTTCATCATGCAAATCCTTGTTCAGTTTATTGTTTAATGTCATGTTATAAAGTTGGCTTGATCATCTATTGTGTGTTTGTTTCATCATGCAATTTACTGTCCCAGATGTGCTAGTGTAATCTTTGATTGAAGTTGAGATAATAAAGTTAGGAGAGCCATGTGCCTTTGATCCAAAATTCTCAAAGTCTTTCATGTTTGTTGTTTCAGTAATCTATATTTCAGCCTACACCTCAAATAGAGCACCTCGCCTCCTTGGGAATCTTGAGATTTGGCTTACTGTTTGAGTGTTTACTTGCATAGACTTTATTTCAGCGTAAATCTGAAAGAGCAATGAGCCCTTGGATGCATTCTGAGAGATAATTTATCTAAGTGATCCAACCATTCCCAATTGCTCCTAGATCCTCTCGCTCTGAATTACTTGGGGAGATAGGATAGTTTTAGCATAGGCTTAGTTGTAGTTGGATTTATGAAACCAGAGAAAATCTCAACTACGACATGGAGAGTTTTATAAACCTTGTGCTCTTAAGCTGAGAACAAAAAGATCGGCCATTAGTTTAGTTGTTACTTTTAAAATCATAATCAGCAAAGAGGGAGCTTCCCCTCCAAATTTGAAGAGCAGTTTATCTATGCATAGCTGTCCGTTTCCAATACGCACTCCAAAGGTGCGAATTGAAACACCAACAGTACAGGTGCAGGTACTGGTATTGGTGCTATGTACAATGGGACGACAATTTATTTTTCCCTTGCGTACAAGTATGGGTTTGGCTATATATATATTCAAAATTATAAATTATAAAATATAAAAACTATGATACACATAATTGCCAATACAAAATATTTAAATATCTCATTCTCATTATTTGCAAAAAATCAAATATTCATAAATTCATAATTCAACAATTTGTCAATATACATGAAAATTAAAATGAATATTTAATTATCTTAATATTGCTCTTCATCAAAAGTGTTACACCCCAAAATTGTATAGCTACTATTTTAGCAATGCTTAGAGCATTATGTTTGTAAGGAAGAATTTGGATGAATAAAATGTGTTGAACCTTGTTATCAATTTAAGAATCTTTTACATTTTATGATTGACTCATTCTATGTTCTCTGATTGGTGTTATTCTTGGGTAAAACAATGCATGAAAGAGGATAATTAATCTTGCTTTTTGATATATTGATTTATTTACTGTAAAATGTTATGAGCAAGTAACTACCGTGGTTTTGTACCAATGGATGCAGGAACAGGAACCATTCCTCCAGGTGGAAAGGAGACATCACTCGGGAGAGGGGCTTGGTCGGATAACCGGTAAAGTAAATCAGTTGAGCATACACACACTTCACTAAAGGTTTAGAGGAACTGAGTCAAATAGGTTGGCCTTGATAAGTCATCCATAGGCTTTAGGAGTTTTGGGTTACTTCTTTGTGCTTTGTGAGTGGTGTTACTTGTAAACCTGACTTATTGTTCAGTGACCTTGAATGTGGAACGTGAATGGATATATGTACATAGGCAGGGTGTATATGTGTATACATGTATCTCTCATATGTATGTATCAATATGTATGACGTGGCGATACAGACGTATGATGGGCTAATTAATATGCCATACGTATGTGTCGACATGGCATACATACACATACATACACGTGACAGTATAAATGGATTATACACATCTATAAACATATACACACTACCTATTATGTGTAATTATAACATTATTATATTACCTTGAATTTACAGTTAAACATATATACACATATATGCATGAATAGGTATATTGAAAGTATGCTGACTGGCTCGCAATACACATATTTAAATGATTATTGTGCAAATGTGTATATGTATGTTTAAATGTATATATATATGTTATTATAGTCTTACCAAAATAAATATATAGGTATATATAAGTATATTTAAATATTAAACATTTAAATATATATATATTTAATAAATAAAATCTTTGGAAATAAAGGATTTAGCATTATTAAGTCATTTGGTAAATATCGAATATTTTCACCATGGGAAATAAACTATGATTTGCGTTTGAAATATTTGGAATTCTTTTCACCGTGATAAAGCTGGGAATAAAACGCCAACTGCAAATATTTCATACATCGATATAGTTAAACTTTTGGAAAAGGAAAAACGCGCTGCTACAAATGCACGCAATGGACTTGGTCGCGTAAAATGCAAGGACGCGATTTTGATACAGTTTGAAAGAGGCCTGAAACCAAGGCTAGGTGGGACGCATTTGAGTTGGGACATTTTCCCACTATGAATAACACCCGCCAAATTGTATAAATGGCGCCAAAATTGGGGGACGACTGTAGGTGTCAATCAATCCATTTTTATCATGTGTTGTTTGAATCGTTCTTCACTGATAAGGGTCGACTCACCTTGTAAAATGCTGAGTAAGTTTCTAAACTGCTGCGACCATGAGTTTGACACTTTCAAATGAATAGAGATGTCGATTCTCATGCCAAATTTGTAGGATGGCATGAGAATCCGAACTCTATAAATAAGAGTTCATTTGCTTACCAATTTCACCAATTCACAATTCGCCTTTACTAAATTCTGAATTTGCTCTCTACCAATTCACATTTCGCCTTTACTAAATTCTGAATTTTCCTTCTATCAAACACAATTCACCATTGCCATTTTGTTCAAAGTCTTGAGAATTTCATATGTTGCATATATGTATGTATGCACCTGCTATAGAAATCATTTTTGAGAAAAGTAGTAACCAACATTACCAGAAATTTACTCCAGTCATTTTGAGCTTCAGCTAAGAAGTTAGTATTTGGAAATAACAGTAAGAGAGAGGGGTTAATTGTAATGTCCCCATTTTTAGCACTACATTTTCCAGTGACTGTTAGCCTATTCCTTGATGCTCGTAGGCTAGTCAGAGGTAGAATTAGGGTTCCCAGTTGCTTGGAGGTTTCTTTTGAAGATTCAGGGGTTTGCATGTTGAATTTTTGCAGTTTGGTTGCGAGATTCCTTCTAGGTTTTCAGAGAGCTTCGCAGTGGTATGACATGCAACTGGATCAAAGAATTTTTCCGGACTTACTATTTTTAGTAAGTTACGATGGCTGCATGTTGGAATTTTATAGTTCGGATTCTGGATTCCTTCTGGGTTTTTAGAGAGCTTCGCAACAGCGTGACATGCAACTGAATCAGAGAACTTTTCTAGACTTACTATTTTTAGTAAGTACAACGGCTACTCGGATTGTGGTTAAAATGAGTTTGGAACAACTTACTATTTTTAGCAATATGCTATTTTTAGTAAGTTCTACTTTTAGCAGTACTATTTTTAGCAAGGTCTCTGCAGTTTGATTTAGTGGCTATTTTGGGCAGGGCAGTATATTCAGCCGGTCTCCAACATTTGAGGTGATTATTTTGGCAAGTTCAATATTTGATGAAAATATTATTTTAAGTGAGATATTTTTAGTAAGGCTTGGTGGACGCCTAAATGGAGGGATAAGTTGGTTTATTAAAAAAGGCAAATTTTATAAAGTTTCTCATTTAGGTATTTTGGACGCCATACTTGGTGAAATATTTGAAAAGCATTTCACTTTATTAAGTGGGGCGCCTAGCATTCCTTTTATTGACATTTTAAATAAAGTTTCATCCTCCTTATGTTTGGACGCCAAGTTATGGAGAATGAAGTTTGAAATGAAAGGAAAATGTCAAAGCGAATTTGAATGTGAATCTCATGGGGGCGACCTAATTGGAGGGAAAAGGAATTTGAATTTGAGGTTGGAGAAAGTTATAAATAAGAGGCTTTGCTCTCTCTTTTGGCATCTTATGTTTTACAGTATTGTTATGCTGCCGGAATGGTATCAAGATTGCTTCGAGGGATGCATACCTCCTAGCCAGGCTTAACTTCTTGCTTGAAAGATAGCAACTAGTTGAGATTAGTTTCATATTGAGTTGTTTTGTATTTTGCAATTGAGTTATTGTATTTTCAGTCTATTTTGCAGTTGTTGTTTTGCCTGTGGCTGATCTGGTTTTATGCTCATACGTTTGTTAGTGATTTTATTTGCTTATGGGTATTGTGGAAATGTTTTTGGATGGTTGAGGCGACCCCTTCCTCCAAATCTTAGATTTTATTTCCAAGTTTTGGATTTTATAATGCAAAATTGCCCCTTCTCTTGGGTCGTACCTTTCTGGAGTTGCTTGGTTTTGCGTGCCAAATAAATGTGGAGTTTTCAAGCTGGTTTTGTGCTTCCATCTTGGGCGCCATCAGTCTTCGAACATATTGCATTTTATTCCATGAAGTTTGAGTGAGTTTTGAGGGAGTTGTCATTAATTTAGTGATTTTTTGTGTTGCTGATCATGCAATCTCAATGCAGGTCTGTCATAATTAGATTGTCAAAAATTGGGTTTGTGAACTGGATTTTAGTTTGAGAGGTCAAGTAGAGTATGGAAGAGTCATTTACCATTATTGCAGCATCGAACGGTTTCTAATCATGTGTGCTTGGCAGGCTCTCTAACATATTGTAAGCTGAACAGTAGTACTGACAACATTTCTTCTAATCTGATTTGATTCTTGTAATTCCCACAACTGTGGAAGAGACTGGCATGTTTCAGTCTTAGTTAGTTTCAATTCCTTGCATCACCCGCTGAAAAGTGGAAGAGGCTGGCTTGCCGCCTATTACTTTGTGTAATTGCATTATCTCATCTTGCGGATCGGCTGAGCCGTCAACCTGCTTCCACTGAATAAGTGGTCGAGTTGCATTCTACTTTCAGCATTGTACTTCATTTCAGTCCTCCCACTGAATAAGTGGTTGAGTGATTGCACTTCCTTCGGTTACTTTCAGCAAGCTTCAGTTATTCTAACAACCCCCTTTCGTGTATGCTCTCAACCTTGCCTGCATTGGGATCTGGGTTGATCAAAGGAGAGGGTTACATTCAGCTGGTTTATATTTGCACTAATGCTAATGGGTGAATTTAGCTGTGTAACAAAAATGAAAAAATTGGCTAGCATATTTCATTAATTAAAAGAAAGGAACAGAGGAGCTGTTACTAACTGAATCAGAAGCATTCAAAAGCAGCAAGGAGGCCAGCTTAAGGAAACAGGCATGAGAACCACATTCTTTTAACATCTCTGTTTATTTTTATAGAAGAAACCATATGATTATTTTATGCATTAAATTGTATTATGGCATAGGTGAATCAGTTTAGTGAAAGAGAAATTATGTTTCCTGTTTATAACTGCATAGACTAAAGGGAATGGCTTGTCTGCAATTTAAATATAAGGGAAAAAGGGGAAACTATTATTCCACTTCATTTGGGAAAGGGATTATTAAGTATAAGGGAATGTGTTTGGATGGATTGCATTGTGTGTATGTAACCTATATTGTTTGATCTCCTTATATGGAGGAAACAAGGGAACTAGCTATTTATTACTAGGACCAGGATGAAATCAGTACCAAGGTTAGTCTAAAGCTTAAAGTTAGTAGGATAACTGTGACAAGCTAAGTACTATGTGGATAAAGATTTCCGGAATAGGAGTTACCTGAGGGACACTTGTTGACTGTATTTCATTTCCTAATTAGGTAGATTGTTGTAGGGGGTCTGGGGTGATTGACTACCCATGGTAAGGACTTAGCCTACGCGTAGGATAAGACAACCTCAAGTCAAACTGAACCTGACATAGTGCATGTAATAAATGACTGTCAGTATAATACTGTTGAAACACTTTGGCCAAAGTAGTGTGGTACACCTATGTCCACTTAGACTGTGAGACAACTACACTGTTAGTTCATTGTTGTCCAGATTGCATACTAGATTGAGATTGTGGGATTACTAGGATTTGGTTATGTAGGACACAACACTATGCTCAGTTGGTTAAAACAGAACCGGTTACCCAACCAATCTCTTCGTAGAAGGGAGGGCCGTTTATTTAATAGTAAATGTGTGAGAGACCGCACTATAAGTCCGTGGTTGGCAAAAAAGCACCTGAGTGATGTTTCTCCTCGACAGTAGACTTCTGAAGTACCAAGGTTTGAAAGGGAAGATCCTGGACTGTCTTATTCCTATTTGCTCAAAAGCTTCCGAGCTATGTTTTATACTTGTATGTATTCTTACTCTGTTATTTACTTGGAAAGGAAAAGTAATGATGTATTGTGTCAATTGTTTCTTTAATATGAAATGTTGCAATGAAAAGAAAAGAAAAGTTTATTTACTTTATCATTATGTATGTTTTTCCTTGTATATTATTTGTGAAAGTAGAAATTTTTTAATTACTCAGGATGGGGTTGTTACAAAAAGCATCAAAGTCAACATTTGGTTCAATTTCATTTGAACCACAATCAATTGGAATGTCACTCCCATTATAGTTGTGTCACGTACAGAAGTTGCCTCATCTATAGAGACTTGGCAAGCTATGCAATTATACCACCTAAGTCGACACCCTTAGTACTTTGATCCCAATTCTTTGTCATCCCCTCATTATATTCAAGTGTCTCATGTGACAAGAGATGAAGGTTGGAGTGCACAAAGACCAAATGCTCAGCTTTTTTTGCACCCAATTGGTTGTGCTTAACTGAGTGGATGGTGTATGTATCCCAATTTTGCACAATTGAAGAACTCGCAACATGTTGAGTTTGCTTACAAAATTTAGTATTTAATTTTATAAATACAAAATATAAAATATAAAATTATATTATTATAATATATAGCAACAAATGAAAAACAAGAAAAATTAAAATTAAAAAGACGCATATTTGAGAGAGAATTTTTATTGCAAAAGACTACATTCAAGTAAAGAGCCCTTGCCGTGTATGTACCACCATTCATGAGCTTTTTTTTTGTACTTGTCTCAAAGAGCGCAAACATCGTGACTCCTTAAAGATATGAAGTGGCCAAACTCACTCAAGACAACACTTTGGATATCTACATTTGGAAATATTTTCTAAATGTAGTTTTGTAGCCAATAGCAACCTCTTCATCCCTATATGGTGCCACCCTCCTCGGCAAAGAAAGTATCTCTTTGCTATAATACTTTGGGGATAAAGCAAATGCTCCTAGATGTAGGGCATGGTCATCTTGTTTCAATGGTTAACAGTGATCTTTTGTATAGTTTTGAAAAAAAAAGTCTATTGGGTCATGCTTCTTGGCTTCTATTATGGTTCTTATTTTTTCAACAATGGAGTCCATGCCATCATAAATTTCACCCAAACATGGGTGATCTGTATCAACATACCTAATCATGTTGATGATGGGCTCAATGAATGTAACAACCACCTCCTTCTACAAGGAATTTACTTGGTTTTATTTACCATACGGTAATAAAGTAACATCATAAGTAAAATGCGATATAATTTTTTTTCTTTTTGATAACTGAAAATGCAACTGCATAACTAAATATACTAGTATATATATCTTCAAGATAATCTATATAAAATACGTCCAAAGATATCAAGTCTTTTATTTTTCTATTAACAAACTAAAAACAAATAAAAAATTATTGTATAACTTATTTGATGGGAAATAACAAAAAATATTGTAATTAAACAATGAAAAAAGAATTTTGTGATACTGTCCACTTTTTAAATAATTGGAAAAATCAATAAAAAATCATGTTATTGTAATTAAACAATGAAAACAGAATGTTGTGATAGTGTCCACTTTATAAATAATTGAAAAAATCAATAAAAACACACGTGCATTTTTAAATGATTGAAAAAATAAAAAAAATATTATTGAACATAAAAATAGAAAGTATATTTTTGTTTTTCTTTCACATATTTTCTGACCACCTATATGTTGTGTTGCCATTGTAGAGTTACATCTATCGACATAATAAACATTTCATAACAACTTATTTTGCTTTTCAAACTGAAAACAATAAACAATCGTTTTCTTTTTACATTTCAACATAAATGATTTCAATTCAATAAGATATAACATTAACTTTTAAGGAACATGATCAACGATCCCATATTTGGATACTTTCTGTTTTCCAAGACTTAGCTTGTCATTTGCAAGAGGGAAAGCAACACCCAGGTGCTTTACCTCCAACCATGGACTAGCGGTCCCCCGCACACCTTCCTAACTAGAAGTGGCCCTTCCCTTCAATGAAGGGTATAGTTAAGAACCCTCTTAGTTTTGATGTTTGAGCTCTAGTGTTGTGCCCTACTTAACCAATACCATCAAACAACTATGGATACCTTCCAACTATGTATGACAACTTTGATTAGTTAAGAAAACAGTGAACCGACAAGTGCATGCAGAGACTAATGCACTCACTTTGGCCAAAGTATTTAAACTAATTTCAACCACTACTTATGAGTGGAGTTGTTTGTTCACCCACCTCTACTCGACTTGGAGAACCATATCTGACCTAGGGTTGACTTGAATTGACTGTTCGACCAAGAGTTAATCGTTTTCAAAACTTTTACTTAACACACATTCACTTCCTAGTCAAAACTCAACTTCCCAAGTTACTCTATGTAACTACTTGGGTCTTGGAAACTACCACAAGTTCAAAGCTCACCAAACTTATGAGAGTAACTACTCTCGAAATTAGACCTTTGGTATCCTTGACAACAAAAGAGGATAATTTGACCTATCTTGTCATAATATAGTATAAAGACATCATATACAAAATACCCCATTTAGGTGTTTACCATTAAATAACATTACTCATTGTAGGGTTTAGCCATTCAAGACAAATGGTGAGGTCTTTCTTTTCAAAGATTCCATTTTAAATGACAAAGTCTTTCAACAAGAATTCAGTGAAAGAAAGAAAAGAATGACTACATAATACACTGGGTAGGCATCTTTATTTAAGAACTAGCAATTAACCGTGCTTTAAACTTTTCTATCAATTCTTTGGTTCTCAGCCTTATGAGCTTTGGTTTAATAACAACCAAGAAAATGGGGTTCGACTTTTGCTCAACAAAGTTCCCTTAAAATAACTTAATCTACAAATTACTTGCATATCACCCAGAAACTTACCAATGGAAGAAGTGAAACAAGTTTTGTTCAAAATAGAGAAAGACTCTCATGGTTTTAAAGGTAGATTTCGGCTTTTAACACAGCCACTTCATGCATAAGAAAGAGTACAATAACAAGATTTCTCTTACTGTTTTAAAGGAGGAATAACCATTTCCAATGAACCCTTGAAGTTCTATTTTTGCTAAAAGATAATAAGAATATAAAGACAATGCTTGCTTGCTCAAAAGGATGTGATTGTCTGGTCAAGCTTCCACTCAGCCCAAGTTCATAGCTCAAGAATAACTACTCGACCTCAGAGCTCAACCTTAATGTGAAGCTCAAAACTACTTTCCAAGGGAACAAGAATGGATGAAACACTTTGCAACAACTTTCTGTACCAATTGCAACATCGTGGCAGTATTGAGGATTAAAACTCCTCTTTTGCACTATCTAATGAAACCACGGCTTTCTTCCCTTATCTCTTCATCAAAAAATGAAAACTAAAACCAATAATAATGCTCTTCCTACGAAATTGACAAGCTTTAATATCACCTGCTCATTATCTTTTATCCTTACTCGGTGAAAAGCGCACACCAAACTGGAGTTTATGGATCACACTTGTAACTGAAATTGATTTCAGTTATAGCATAGTGCCATAGAGTATACTAAAATGGTTTTACCCGATTCCCATAATCCATGATAGCACAATAGAAAGAAACTGTTATAAAAATCGGTTGTAAAGCAGTTACAAACTACAAAGAAACATGCTTTGATTGCCACCGCGAAGCCCAAAGATTTTATCAGATTGATATAGGTTTCCATGACTAAGCTCTATGTTAAAACAGCTTCAAAACAGTTATAAGATGTGATTGCCCAAGCCATTTTCACATGGAAAATGCCACAGTTTAAGTTTTAAAAGGGATTTAAATTGCATATATATATGCCTGCCACCTACGTGGCATACATAACGCAGCCAATCATAGTTCATGGCTGGTGCAAAAGCTATGTTAAACTCAGCTTTCAAATAGTATACACGCTCCTCTATCCATAGAGTTGATCCTTTTCTTATCCCTCGGCTTGATCAGCCGCACCATATATTGGTGTTATTGCCAATTAACGAAGAGCAATAAAATAATCAAAGTCGATTAACATCCACCATGCTTCTATTAGCATGTATATCAATATCAATGACATAAAATAGTAGCGTATAGTATATAACGCATATATATATGTATATATATGTGTTATTTTCTTTCTATTAATACACACACACATATATATACACACATGTGAACATATATATACATACGTCGATGAATACCTGTCATATACGCATGTAGACATACATCCATATGAGCATATATATATATATACACACACACATATGTGTTCCTTTTATAACACACACACACACACACACACACATATATATATATTCATATATATCTTAATATATTAAGCAAGAAAAGGTTACCAAATACTCCAATTTACTTACAACCCAAGTAAAACGAGAACACAACTAAACGACCTCAAGGTTTAACTTACCTTCAAGACGCTACTGACAACCCTAGACACACATTGGTTAAACAAATCAAACACTTGACCAACGCTAAACTCATATGGTATTGCTAGAGAACTGTAATAGGCTACCCCGATTTGAGAACAAATTTTTTGACTTTTACCTATCCAGTTGCTCAGGCATTTCGTCAAATAGTTGTATTTCTGCTGCTGCTTTGAGGGAGCCCAGTTGTTTTTTTAACAGTAAAGATATATGCTTGTGCACAGTATGCATTTCACATAGCTTAAGTTTCATAACAATACATCTTATAAAATGACTCACTCAATCCAATCATATATTTTATTATTTTTCCAATCTATTACAACCTCTTCACCCAGTAAGTTGTCACAGAATATATATACATATTTCAGATTTTATTACAAATTGTAATACATTCTGTAGTGGCTAACCTGGCGATGACTGGCACCAAGGAATGTCAACCACTTCAAAACTTATGACAGTTCCTTCCTGATGTGTTGGTAGACTTCAAAGAGGTGGCATTGTGCTTAAAGAATGCTTCTAGATACCACGTACCTCCTAGACATACGATTCTTCCCCTTTAAGCTCATGCGGCACTTTCATACAAATGTGGTTGCTCCTCCAATGTTCACGAGGTTCCTAAATGAATTTGCCTCCCTTAGTGGATATGTTTGTCCATTTCTTCATTCCCATAAACTCTTGGTGAGCCGTATAAGATTCTTCTTATTTCTGGCAGCAGTATCAATGAAAGTCGAGTTAATATGGATTTTCTATTCATTATCCATTAGTCGCCTTGCACTCATCTGCCATTTGGAGTATACACACGGTAGCTAGAAGAAATGTTGCCTTCTACTCATTCAACGTACTTGAACCAATTCATATGACAAAGCTTAAATGTTGAATTACGACAACAGGAAGCATACAAGGAGCTCCCAATTAAGACTTCAATCTCCACAATAGCTCCTGGGGATTCCAAACAATCCTTCCACTTCACTACTAGAAGTAAGAACTCAGAACTCAGAACATTTGAATGACACGACTCCTCAATATATGCGACAAGTATATTTGGATGCTTGGGTCAACACGACTCTTCCCTTAGACATTGAAATCTCTCGTCATCTCCATGAAGCGACATCTTTGAATGTTTTTATTCACTTGAATCTGTAGCTTCGATTCCATATTGCTGAAGATTGTATTCGTCTCCCTCATATGTTGTGGCTCTCTTAGCAATTCTCGTGCTTTCCAATTTGAATCGTGACCAAAATTTGGTTCATGATGAAATACATAAGCTTCGACTTCCACGTTATCAATGAATTTCCATGAATTGGTAGCTGCCTCTATGAAAAGTAATGCATGAAATTAAGCCTTGCGTCTCAATTGAGAGTCTCGACCAATCAGCTTGTCGTCCTTTGGTCTTCTAGTTACCTCACGATAACTCCCTGAACTCCTACCCTCATTCAAGAGATGGCAGATAAAATAAATGTGACGCCTGAGCTATGTTTGCAATTAGAGAAAGATCTCGGCCAAGAATTTGAGTGGCAACCTTGGTAAACTATGTTCAATACCATTGCACAGGAAGTGAGATTAAATGCCACGACTTAAGATGACTTACTCCACAAATACTTCGATTCTCTAGCTAAAGGCGTCATCACAACAAGTAAAGTATGTAGTCTCAATCCTGCAGTAATCATCACACAATGAAGCCGTTCTGCTAGCGGCTCTTCTTCAGCTCATACGTCTATAATCCTCCTTATGAATGATATACAACGCAGTACCAGAATTTAATAATTTCTCCAAATATTAAATTCAGATTAATATGCAAAATCGAGATTCTTTTTCTTTTGAAAACAGTCTCTGCAAGAGGCTATACAAAATTCTAAACTCAAAACATTAATACCAATTGCGAAACCAGGGTGATTCCGCTAGTGCAGAATTGGGTTTTCGTCCAATTCTTGAACCTAAAGATTTCCATCCTCAAGCTCCTGAAACCAAACTTCCTCAAAACCAAATTAAAATCCCCCTTGCTTCAAATTGCTCCAAAATGTTCTTTTATAACTTTGGCCCTGACCCTTGGCTTCTCCTTGCCTGACTCTTCAAATTTTCGTTCTCTTTTAATTTCCACTTGTGACTTAATTTTCAAATCTGCATTTAATAAATCACTTTAAATATAATATTATTTAATAATATTTCCTTATGAATTAACGTTTGGAGGAAAATATTAAATAATTAAATAATATTATATTTTCTCTATGAGATCAAAATTGGGACATTACAATTCCTCTCATCCCGAAGATTGCTTGCTTTCAAGCAATCCGCATCTTCAAGCCAAACTGGATACCAGGATCCCAAATTAATATTGGAGCTTGCCATGAATCTCTATTGAAAACAGTGCTTGATATTATTATCACCATACTGTTCTTATCAAAGATTCTGAAAATCAATTGAATGAAATCAATAAACTCTTCTTCAACATTCACTGAATCCCACATGATTCAAGGATTCCAAGAGATTTGTAGGAAAAAACCACCACGCAAATGCTGCACTACTTTGATTAAAACCATCTGATTTGCATGCCCAAATTGTATCTTAAAGCCTTTCCTTCCTCTATGGCGCAAATGAGAGGTTGAACTTTCATTTCTCATTTTCACGTTCTCGTTCCCATGCCTTAGCATATTTTCCTTCTTGAGATGGGCGCCTTTTAGGTGTCATGCTTTTGTTTCTAACACCTCCACTTCATTTCTAGCTTGGGCGCAAATGGCATATGCTACTCACATTTCCTGCCTTAGACGTTTTAAGTCTCCAGCAACCTTGGGCGCATTTGATACCTTCAGCTTTCACCTTTGACACTTAGAAGAATTTCCCACCACCATTTACCTTGAGGGTGCATTTTGCCATGGCTACTTTCATTCTCATACTTAGGCGTTTTTAGCCTTCCCATTGCCTTGGACGCATTTACCATGGTAAGCTTCTGTTTTTGCCTTAGAAACTTTTTGAAGACTTCCTTCCTAAGGTGGGCGCATTTTACCCATTGAACTTTTAATTTCATGCCTTAGGAAATTTCTACACACTCCCCAAGGGCGCATTTGGGTGCCTCTTCTTTCATTTGTGGGCGCAAAAGAGAGGGTGAGCTTTTAATTTCATACTTAGCTGCTTTTTCACCATCTTTGCCTTAACTTGGGCGCCTTTGGTACCCTCAACTTTTATTTTCCATGCCTTAGGCGTATTGCTAGGCATCCTCCAACATGGGCGCATTTCCACCCATCCACTTTTATTTTCCAATGCCTTAGTAACTTTTGAACATCAAGCCTAGCTTGGGCGCATTTTATAGGGTCCTCTCCACGTTTCCACACTTAGAAAATTTTGATCTTCCCATCACCACCTTGGGCGCATTTGACTAGGCTTACTTTTATTCTTGTGCCTTAGGCGTTTTTGATGGCGCATTTACATGTGGGCGCATTTGGAGGGGGAAGCTCTCATGTGAGGGCACATTTGAGGTAGGCAACTTTCAATTTCATACTTAGCCGCCTTTTCCCTATCCTCTTCTTCCTTAGGCGCATATTGATGGAGGAGCTTTCATATGAGGGCGCATTTAGGGGTGGCTACTTCTGTTTTTGCCTTAGAATATTTTCTAAGTCACTTCACAAGGTTGGGCGCATTTACCATGGGCTACTTCCATTTGAACACTTAAAAACTTTTTGACTTGCTTCCTATACTTCAAGGTGGGCACATTTGAGAGGGTGAATTCTCACTTTTGACTTAGACAAATTTTGAAGCGGCCTCAAGGTGATGGGCGCATTTACAAGGTGGACCTTTTGTTTTTCATACTTAGCAAAATTTCTAGTTTCATCCTTGAGGTGGGCGCATTTAGGGGGTCCAGCTTCCATTTCTCCATACTTAGTAAAATTCCCATGCCTATGCCGGATCTTGATCTCACATTCTATTTTTAGTAAGTCGTTGCTTTTCTGACTTCCATGGCTCCGTTTGGCATGAAAATTTCACCATATGACCCTCTTTGCCTGGTGAACCTGTTTTGCCAGTTCTCTGCCCTGACCTACTATTTATAGTAAGTTCTTGACTTTCTGACTTCAGTAGCTCCGTTTGACTTGAAACTTGCTATGCCTAATCCTGATAACTTGAGTGTCGTGCTCATGCCAACCTCGGGTGCAGACCTGCTATTTATAGCCGTGCCCAGACTTACCAAAAGTAGTAAGTTCTCCGATTCCGCTCAAATTTTGCCAGCATGTACCTTGAAGTATGCTGATGTCGGTGAGGTACTTCATTTTGACTATTTCTGGATTTCACCCCCTCTAAAAGTGGAAACCCTAATTTGACTTGCATGTATCTTGAACGGTCTCCGTTTGACTTTGTTTCTTCTGCATGTCGCTTTGTATGCTGAACTGAAGTGTTGGGTGGCCGGGGTGAAACTGCTATTTATAGAAACTTCCTAAAAAGTGACTCATCCACTGCCGGATGATTTTGCATGTCATATTGCCTGTGGGATCTCAAGAAACCCAGAAAAACCCAGAAAACTGGTCTGCATGCATGCACTGGCTAAAAATAGTAAGTCCTTGAAACTTGATCTTCTCCGCTTGCATGTCACACTATTGCGAAGCTCTTGAAAAACCCAGAAGGAATCTCCAGACATGCGTTGAAAAACTCCGCATGCAAACCCTAAAAATAGCCTCCGAAGGCTGAACTTTGAAAGTGATCGTCTCAGTTTGCATGTTATATCGTTGCGGAGGTCTTGAAAAACCCAAAAGTAATCTCCGGACATGCAATGAAGAAATATGTTTGACCCCTGAAAATGGTTCCTGAAGCTTGAACTACTAAAAATAGCAAGTTGTCTGATCTGGCTCAAAATTTGCGTGCAAGCAGCTTGATGTGTTCTGAATGTGTCGAAGCTGACAAAATTCCAAAATCCTGCTGAAACAGTCCCCGATTGAGCACTTACTATAAATAGTAAGTTGTCAGAATTCAATGAAAATTCAGTGGGACTTTGCTGGATGCTTTGTGACTTCTGTACTAAGCTCAGATTTCAATTTGATAACTCAATTTGACCTTTAAAAGCCTGGAGGATAGAAAACCCTAATTTTGCAGACTTAATCAATATTTTAACTTGGGTCAAACGATGGGACATCCCTGAAAAGACTGAAGGACCAGAGAGAGAGAGATGCAAAGCCAAAAGACTAGAATGGAGCAAAAATTAGGGGGTCCCCATCTGAATGGGGTGATGTGTGAGAAAGGTCACAACACTACCCTCGTTCAAGAGATGGCAAATAAAATGAATGTGACACCTAAGCTATGTTTGCAATTAGAGAAAGAGCTCGGCCAAGAATTTGAGCGGCAACCTTGGTAAACTATGTTTAATACCATTGCATAGGAAGTGAGATTAAATGCCACGACTTAAGATGACTTACTCCAAAAATACTTCAATTCTCTAGCTAAAGGCGCCATCACAGCAAGCAAAGTATGTAGTCTCAATCCTATAGTAATCATCACACAATGAAGTCGTCCTGGTAGCGACTCTTCTTCAAATCATACGTCTATAATCCTCCTTGTGAATGATATACATCACAGTACCAAAATTTAATAATTTCTCCAAATATTAAATTCAGATCAATATGAAAAATTGAGATTCTTTTTTCTTTTGGAAAAATCTCTGCAAGAGACTATACAAAATTTTGAACTCGAAACGTTAATACCAACTATGAAACCAGGGTGATTCCGCTAGTGCAAAATTGGGTTTTTGTCCAATTCTTGAAACTGATGATTTCCGTCCTCAAGCTCCTGAAACCAAACTTCCTCAAAACCAAATTAAAATCCCGCCTACTTCAAATTGCTCCAAAATGTTCTTTTATAACTTTGGCCCTGTCCCTTGGCTTCTCCTTGCCTAACTCTTCAAATTTTCATTCTCTTTTAATTTCCAATTGTGATTTAATTTTCAAATCTGCATTTAATAAGTCACTGTAAATATAATATTATTTAATAATATTTCCTTATGAATTAACATTTGGAGGAAAATATTAAATAATTAAAATAATATTATATTTTCTATGTGAGATCAAAATTGGGACATTACAAGAACTTTTAACTTTACCCTTCTCTTGGGTGATACTCTCCCTCCCTCTCTAGAGGGCGTGAGAAAACGATCTTGCAATTCCACTCAAAAAACAACCAAGTAGGTAGCTGTAAACAATTGCATCATAATCATATCGTTGCATTTCCATCAAAAATTCATCTAAATGCAAAAACATCACATTGCATAAATTCATCATTGCATTTACCATAAAGTAAAAAGTAATTTTTGAAATCAAAGGCAGGGTGCAACAATGAAACTCAAAACATATTCCACATGAGCCCACCACTCATCATCTCGGATCAATGCTTTGACTTTTGGGGCTCTCTGTGTACTTGATTGCCTCCATACACTCCATAGGCTGTTGATGACCATAGCACTCAATGCATCTCACACCTTCACAATTTGTCTTAAGATGATTGTGTGTGATGCAAACCAAGTTTCAGCAACCTAGCATGGTGTAAAAAAGAAATTAAAATATTAAAAAGTAGATGACATGTCACATATGAACAATTAAAAATTATATTAAAAATAGAATATAAATTACCTTCAACAACTCCATGTTGGAGGTGGTCATAAAGGTGCCTTGTGAAATGTGATGATTACTCACAAACATTTGAATCTCCTTAGCCTCCATGTACATTTCTTTGACCCACTCAATATTTGTGCCAATATTTTGCAATTTCAAATTGAGTGAGTGGACTGCGCATAGTGTCCAAAAAATGTGACTATATATACCCTCCACTAGAAAACCAACTTCCTTACAATTTTTAGCATTGTCCCTTATGACTTCAACAACTTTTTAGGGCCCATCATTTCAATGGATTCTATGAGGATATTGGCAATGAAAGTTGCATACTTCACTTTGCCCTCACAATCCACTACCTTCTAAAACATTGACTCTTTAGGGGACATTGCAATGACATTGATCAATGGTTTATTTTGCAATATTACAATCCATAAAAAATGGACACACCTGTTTCAAGCCATGTATCCTTGATTTCTCTCAATGATGCCACTACTAAAGCTTTCTCCTTTACCAATAAGGTAGTTCACACCTTTTCATACCCAAGACTAAGATAATCACAAGGTGCATTGGCAATGACCACCAACATATCCCGCCAATATGGTGATCTAACGAAGTTGAAATGAAGCCCATTGCCATAAATGCATCGAGCAATTCTCTCATCTATAACCTCTCTTGCTTCATTCTTGAAGGAATTTTCCAATGGGCCTCTTCTTTTGCAAAACATTCTCTTCTTGAGAAGATGGTGGCAATGGCATGAAGGGATATGCGCCAACCGATTGTGATAAGCCACTACGAGGTTTCTACAAGCTTTTCTTGGCAAAAGGATGTGCTCTTTCCTTTGATCTAGTACTTACCATGTAATGGCATCCTCTTGTTCTTTAATATATGCCGTTATTTGTTTCTTTGGCAACCCTTTTTTATTTGGCCTAGGACAAACTTTTATTCCCTAGCAAGGAATAGCATAGAAGTGAGCTTTCATTTGAAGGCATGAGCTCTTATCTCAATTCTACATTGGCTACAATTCCAACAATAATCCCCACCAACAAGAAGTTCAATCACTATCGTATGTTTCCAAAGAGGTGACGATGCATTAAATTTAAATGAACTCTCTACATTTGGGGGAACTGAACTAGAACTACCAACCATTTTGTATGAACCTAAAACATTTTTTTTTGTAAATTAACAACCCTACAACTTAAAAACAAAAAAAAGGCATTACAGCCCCTTATTATGCATAAAAAAGTTCAAAAACACATTCAAAACTTACAAAAAAAACTTGAATATTTTTGAAAAATCTTTAAAAACATTATTCCACACTTAAAAAAAATGAAAGATTCACTCACCTTTGATGGTTAAATCTTCTTTGTGCAGCTATTTCTCCTATCTTGGTGTAGGTTTAACTCTCTTGTAGCCCTCACCTTTGGAAAAAAAATGAACCAACCTTCAAAACCCAACAATGGCAACTTGGAGGGAAAAATATAGTTTTGGTTTTTTATGTTTGTCAAATGAGTTGAACAAAGTCTCATGCCCTCACTTTAGGGCGAGCTCATGCTTCTAAGTAATTTTTGTTTTAAAAAATTCTTTTAATTTCTTTTTAAAATGTTTTTGGGGCCCAGTGGTAGTGTGTCCCCTTGGGTTTATCTTGGGTTCACTCAGGGTATCACTCAAACACCCCAAGTAGTATCTTGGGGTAACTCAAGGCCGAACAAGGACTAGACCCATATCAGTACGGAGGGGTTCTTGCTGAACCGGCTAACATAGCCTAAAAAGAATATCCAAGAGACATTTTACTAAAAAGAACCCACGAATGTCAGGGTGCCTCCCCATGCCCACAAAGTTTGACCAAGAAACACAAAAAAACAAATAAGAAAGCTTTCCATGTGTTTGTTGGTGGAGTTGATAGTGAATCCCACAAATCTCAGAAATCACCTACAAGCAATTATCCTACCACAAAAGAGAGATCTAAGCAAGATGGTGTGCTCAACAACCTGAGAAATTGTATTGATGCAATAACTTGAATAAATGATTACAATGAAAGGTGAATGCTTAAGAAAGCAAAAAAAAAAACCCTAGATTAGGGTTTGATTAGATTGAGATAAGTGTCATCATCTAATGCAATAAGACATGTGCCAAATATAGCTCAATCTAATAATAAAAAAACAACTCCTAAGTTTAGCTTAAGTAATTAAAGTAAAAAGGTGTCTATTTACTCCAACGCTCCCCTTAAGATCAACTTAGGGAGAAACTAAACAACTGATAAAGGATGCAATGATGGATGCAGAATGGGTCCCGACTACAAGGCCTAATGAGATACCCATGAACAAGCAACTGAAATCTCTCATAACCAGAGAAAAGGAGAAAAACTCATGGGAAAAATTTCCTCTCCAAAAGAGAGAAAAAGAAATGTAATCATACATGTGACAAAAGAATGAAGGACTCAAAATGTCCCCAAAAGTGCTGCTTCGATCACATAAGTACAATCAAGATGCCCCCCATAGAAGAGAAAATATGAGACAATGAATCCCCTCTAGAAGGAAGTAGCTCCTCTACCAAAAATGAGTGGCCAAAGAAGAATGCTGAAGATGATCCAAAAACAGCAAACATTGGTCCTCCCCTTAGGAAGAAATACATCCAATGGCGAATGTAGAAGAAACTCTCTCAGGAGAAGAAGTCTCATGATGAATGCCATAGAAGAATACTCAAGGGTCCACATGTTTGAATCAAATGAAGCCAAATCAAATGAAGCAAATCCAAACAATTGTGCAGATACCTGTAGAACAACCTCCAAAGGCAATGTTGATGTGATGATAGGTGGGTTGTAGCTATCATCAAAGAGGGAGTGAATATCCTCAAGTGTGTCCCCAATATCTGCAATGTGTGACTCAACAAATAACTTTGCAATGTTTGGCAAGTAGTCATCCCACAAAGCTGAAACTGAAAGACTAGTAACATCCTGCTGAAGTGAGTTGATCTCTGAAGATGCAAGAGGTGTGGGAGCAGGCAGCTCAACACAAGTCTCATGAACCAAGGTAGATGATGGAAGTATACAAAGGTTCAAGTGACCAAACTTCTCCTCAAATATTTGATCCGCTCTAGATGCATGAGAGTGAAGATGAATCAATGGAAGTGCAAACTCATCTAGAGAAAAATGAGAGAAGGCATACAATTGAGAAGCATGATCTATTGTCCCAACTGCAAGAATCTCTCTACTATGCAAGTCTCTGATAAGCACTAAATTAGGAGTGAACTCTACTATCTTACTTGCCCCACTATGTGCAATCTGATAGATGGAATGGAGATTGGAAGATAATGAAGGGACACAAAGTACACCATGAAATGTGCCATCATCTATAATGTCCCCAATTTTCAGGGTCTCTAGCAGTGCAGTTGTTGCTAACATTTTGGGTTTGTGTCAACTTGTTCGGAAGGATTATCTAATGTCGCTAGTGTGCTCCAGTAGTTTCTTGGAGATGTTTGACACTTTCTGGAGGGTTTTTAGACCATTTGTCCATACTTACTATTTATAGTGTTAGTTGGGTCACTAGCTTGTCAGTTGATAGTTGCTATTTATAGTAAGTGCTTGCATGGCACTAATCTTTTTGGGTTTATTTGGGTTTTGTTCTCTTTGGCCCTCGTAGTACCCTGCTATTTAACGCATGAGCTCATATCGACATTAGTTGTCACTTTACTGATTCCAATCAGTCCTAGCAGCATTTCTATTTTGGGCCAGACTGTGATTTCATGGTTAATGATATGTTCAACTCACATGGTGTTTCAAGATATTATTCAAATAACGTTAAAATATTAAAGTTAAATTGTATATTTAACTAACGTTATTTAAATTATACAAAGTGACTTTATTTTGGTGCTTAGGGAGATATAAGGTTTTAAATAATTTAATAAAGAGTTGGGCGCCAACTTATAGAGATATAAAATTATTAAAGTGACTTTATATTAATGAATAAATATAAATGAGTCACTTTATTATAAATCCCCATTTGTAAGTAAATATGAAAGTTAAAAAGAGAGGGAATTTTAATTGGGTTTTTGGAAGCTTCCTTGGAGATTTATAAAAGGGCTCATTCGGAGCTCATTTGGATATACTTGGTTTTTAATTTTTCTCTCTGGGAAGTGTGAGAGCTTTCACTTTCAAAATTCAAGAAATCCAAGGACAAAAACCCTTGGAGTTTCTTAGTGGATTGGACGAAAACCCAATTCATCTTGGGTGTGGATTCATTCACGATTCACCATTGCAGTTCATTGTTCAACGTTGGAGGTTTCGAATTGGAGATCTCACAAAGGGTTCGTGAGGACGAAAACCTTCGTAGACAACATTCTCTATGCTGTTCGAAGACACAGTCTAGAGAGTTCTTAGTGATTTCACTTCAGGAATCACAATTGAGCTTCATTGTAGATTGAGATTTACAGTTTGGGCATTAGAGATATATTTCAGATTGGAGAGATCATATTGTAGGGTAGATTTGAATACATCAGCAGCAGATTTAAGGAGTTTCAATGCATTCTCTTGCTAGCCATACCATTTCCTAGGTTGGTCGTACATTTTGAGAGTGGCTTGATTATTTACAAGGGCGGCTAGAGTTTTTGGAGGTTGCATTGCTTCATTTAGGGTTGTCCAAGGCTAGAGAGCACCATGCTAGCAACATTTCTATCATTGGAGGTGATCCTTGCAGTTGGCGTCCATTTTAGAGGGTTCTTTAAGTATATTTCTCCTGTGAATTCCAAAATTGTAACTCCTAGATTTTTTGGGTATTGATGATTTAGATATTGGGGGTATTTTATGAACTAGGTTGTCATTATTTTGATAAAAATCTAGTATTGAAGCTTGTAGAAAAATCTGGAATTTTCAGCTGTGAATCCTCTACATAATGTTCAGTTTTGAGTTGAAAGTTTAATGGCAATATCTTTTATTTTGCTGCAATATATTGTTGTATGAAACATTGCAAAAACATCTCAAAACATTTATCATAAACAAAAATAAAAACAAGTGCAAAACTGGGCTGCATATTACAGTGGTATCAAAGCAGTAGATTTTGCCATCTAGTGGGTTCTAACACGAAATGTTCATAGCAGAAATTTTCTGATCAGTTAGTGTATTCCGGCTGCTTGCTTGCTCATTTTCCAGTTAGTGTCCAGCTTTCAACTTCTTTTGAAGTTCAGTATTCCAGGCGATTCAGCAGAGATGACGAATTCCATGTAGAAAATTATGTCAAAAATGATGCAAAGCTTCAAAAAATATGATAAGGTTTTAACAAAATTATTAGAGCATTCAAAAGAGATAGACTCTCATTGTAGATGAAAATAAAGCAAATACTAAAGGAAAGGAATCTTTCAATACAGAGAAAAAAGAAATCAGTAAGAATGAGCTTAGGAAACAAAGTCTTTGTTTCACTTGCAAGGGGCCTTGGGAGCTGAATCACCTATTTTTCACAGGTGAAGAGGCTAGAGGAGGAGCAAATAGTCACAGAAACAATGATTGTAACAAAGGAAGTTGCCTCTAATGTTTGTGATGTTAAGGATGAAATTGAATTTGTAGGTGCTTCTTCCATTACAGTCGAGTACATGGAATTTCAAGAGGTAACATCTGATTTTTCTTCCTTGACAAAGGAAGAGTGGGCTAATTCAAATTTATTCCAATAGAATGGCACAATGGCTTGTAATGAGGGAGAGGCAAATGTTGGTACAAGTAAAGGTTGCACGAGTCTCCTTGTGGGGAGTCTAGAGATTGTGGTACCTCTTGGTGAAATAGCTAAGTTTGATTATTCTATGTGTGATTCTAACACTGTCCCATTTCTTCTACACGAAGGAAGCATGGCATCATCCAGTGAAACAGTTAAGTGCGATGATGATGATGATTTTGTCTTTGTAACTAACACTGCCCTAGTTCCAAATCAGCTAGTATGCAAAGAGGTTATCATAGAAAAAGATTTTGGGGAGAGTCAAGTTCTTCAAGGTCAATCAGCTACTTCATCAAATGAATCCAGCATTGTTCATAAGCCTAATTTGGAGAACCAATTGAAGGTTAGTGAAGACAAGATTGTAGCAGCATTATCACACTTCGATAGCTCTCACAAGTTGATTGCAAATCACCTTTGGAAGGTTCAACTTGAGGGAAGGCAAAAAGGTTTTGAAGAGGAAACCTCTCATGATGATTTACAGGGAATCAAAACAACTATGGAGACAATGAAATCAGATTATTTAAATCTGCTCTCAGATCGAGATCATCTCCTCGATCTTGCTGTAATTAATTTAGGTGTATTGAGAAGGAAAGAAGACGAAATTGATAATCTTACCTCCGAGCTTGTGAATACTCAGGATTCCTTGGAGGCGAGCTTGTGAATACTCAGGATTCCTTGGAGGCTACTCAAGTAGCCCTTCAAGAAGCAAGAAGTCAGATTAAGGAGCTTCGTGAAGAACTCAGTTTGGCACATTCTACAACAACCCAATCAGGAAAATGGTCTTCTATGGCAGTACACTCTCAAATGGTTGAAGAAGTTAGCGAACTCCATGAGGATGAGATATTGCATGAAGATTGTAGCAATCCCCATACTCAAATGATTCAACGCAGTGATACTGATGAGGAGGTACTTCAAGAGTATGAACTCTTGAAACTAGTGTAATGTCCCTTGCCCAATTTGCCGTAGAATTCACTTGTTAATTAGGTTTAGGGTTTCTTCTTTTTCAAATGAATGTTCTCTTTGACTAAGTAATCTTGGATTGAAGTCTGCATTTAATATTTCCACATGTACATATATTTGTTAGCATTAATATCTAGATATCCAAATATAAATATAATCACAAATCACTAATAAAGACATATGAGGAGTGGCATGGGTAGAGCCACCCAAAGCTATCCATCTAAGCCCAAGAGCACAAGCGTCTTATCAGGACAACCCACCCCTTGGCCCCGAGCGATATGAACGTCTCGGAGTGGCGTGCTTAGAGGAAACACTTGTACCTACTTTCTCTACCTATGCCATCACCTCGAAAGACACTCAACCTACTGGGGGAAGCCAACGGAGCTTATAAGGGGTTCCAGGCCTACCACCCCTCCATGGCCGCAGCGGATTGTTAAGTGGGACCCCCACCCCTCCATGGCCGCAGCGGATTGTTAAGTGGGGTTTTTAGGCACCACCTGTCTCAGGCCCTTCCACCCTAGTAGGCTTACAAACACAGAGAAGACAATCTTTTAGCAATCAAATACATTTGCATTTATTACTAATTCTTTATGTTAATATCAACATCATTATCATCATGATAATACTAAAGAAAGCATTACACCAATAATCAAATTAGAAATATCTATTTCTTATATTCAAAATATGCTAAATATTATTGCTAAGTGAGTACATCACCCGAGTTGCTATATCTCTCCATTTTTCCTTACTCGCTTCCTTCAACCTTGTACTAAATTGATCATAGGATGAGGACAATTCATAAATATGCATAATCTACTTATGTTTATATTAAAGAGTTATCATAACTTATAAGTATCATTATTGCATAATCATGTATATGTATTTATACATATATATAATTATTCTTTTATTTATATCCATTAGTATTCATATATATATATATTTATATAATTATTCTTTCCTTATTCATATATATTCTTTATTCATTGCATATTATTCATTATAAAATTTATCTATATCTATGCATATATACTTGCATGCCTATTAACTAATATATATATTAAATGGCTCTATATTCCAATGTGTAACAATAATTGTTGTTGTTGTTCTATATTGCAAATCCTATTTCTCCATGTTTTTTTCCCCTTTCCTTATTTTTCTTCCTTCTATTTATACCATTCAAGGTAGGTGACTCATGGGGGGAATGTATTGTTTGGTGAAAGAGGTGACTTTTCATAAAATACATCCATTTGTTAGATTTAATGGCTGCCTTTATTATCACAATAATATCTATTTTTAAAATAATATATTATTACTATAATTGTGATATTTCAGATTTCTATTTATTTTATTATTTTATTTTGATATTCTATTGAACATATTTGAACATTAAAGTATAATAATAAAACAATTTGCTAATATCTTATTATTATTTTATTCTAAATTATTACAATCTTTGATGTGTAATGATTATAATATTTATTTATTATTATTTTTGATACTAAGTTATTTAATACTAGAATGTAATAACAATAATTTGCCTATATATTATTATTATATTTGTTATTTCATATTTATATATTTTTATATTGATATGATACAAATTTATTTTATATTTAATATTAATATTGCTATTTATTTTATTTATTAATTGATTTGTATTTTAACACTTGGTCTTTATGGTTTTGTTATTTCGGGGACATGACAACTAGAGAAGGGAATTTCATAGGAAAGTACTAATTGCAATCATGAGGTCAAGGCTTTGATAGACAATGTATATAATTTTCAGCTTGTCACACCTCTTAGATCAGTCCATAAGGATGAGGGTTCAACAAATGAAGAAGTTGTACACACCTTACTCATTTTGATAGCACAGATAAGTTCATTGACTATCTCATTTGGATAATTAAATTTGAAGAGGGACAGGAGGGTCCAAAGGAAGGAATTAGGTATCAAGTTTGCAGGTAGTCAAGCGAGCCCTTGAAGACATTAAATTTGGTTATTTGCATATGCTTTCAAATAGGGACCATACCATCATGTGTGCAAGGAAGTTTTACAGAGAATTTGTAGAGAAAGAGGAACATGAGGCCACTACAAGGGCTATGATGATTGAACAAATCATGGAGCTCAGCTAGGCCTGGTATGCAGATTGTGCATGATGGTGCAAACTTTTTGCTCCCTGATCTGCATTGTGAGACTCCTGATGATTACAATGAGGAATGGAATCCTAGTGTTGGTTCAGGATCTCCATCGGAGCTTGTGGATGCATTTCACTGTGATTACACTGTGAGATATGCATACTCTTTTTCTTTTAGCCCACTTATAGACGAATTGATGTTCTGAATGACACATAAAAGTGGGGTGGATGGTTGGTATAAGATGCTTCCTTCTGAGGAAGAAGGCGCCAAATCTTACAGGCTTCCCAATTTACTTCTCTAAGATGGTCTTTATGTTGGCATACAGGATGAGGAGACAGTATTGTGGCAATTTGGTATTCCACCGGTAGCCAGAGTAGAACAACAAGAGTTTTCAGACATCGGGGAAGGTGGATGGCAAATTTGTCCATGGGATCCTGGTGGAGTACACCCATGGGAGGTTATGATACAAGGAGACTTCAGCAGCATGAGGATACTCCCTTTGGTTGATTTACTCAAGTATACTTATTTGGCCACTCTCAGGATCTATGTTAATTCTCAGACTTGGGATCCAGAGATTTTCATGATGGGTGGAGTGCTTCCCAGGATGTGGTAGAATGACAATGTGGTCGATGACAGTTTTAACAAAGCAGTGCAGCGACAACATGGTGGATATTTCCAGAGATTGCGTTGGGACCCTGGGATCATTCTTATTTTCAACTGGGTTAGTCATATGTTTGTTGGGTTGTTTTGGCATTACTTGAGGACAAGCAATTTTTGGGAAGGACGGACTATAATGTCCCCAATTTTCAGGGTCTCTAGCAATGTAGTTGTTGCTAACATTTTGGGTTTGTGTCAGCTTGTTCGGAAGGATTATTTGATGTCACCAATGTGCTCAAACAATTTCTTGGAGATGTTTGACACTTTCTGGAGGGTTTTCAGACCTTTTGTCCATACTTACTATTATAGTAAGTGTCAGTAGGATCACCAACTTGTCAATTGACAGTTGCTATTTATAGTAAGTGCTTGCATGGCACTAATCTTTCTAGGTTGTTTTGGGTTTTGTTCTCTTTGGCCCTTGGAGAACCCTGATATTTATCGCATGAGCTCATATCGGCATCAGTTGTCACTTTATTGATTCCAATCAGTCCTGGCAGCATTTCTATTTTGGGGCAGATTGTGATTTCATGGTTAATGATATGTTCACCTCATATGGTGTTTCAAGATATTATTTAAATAACGTTAAAGTATAAATTATTAAACTATACTAAAAAGAAATGGCATCTCCAAGTACCCCCATCTCCTATTTTTCAAAAATAGACGTACTGATACTGGTACCAATCTCCAATATCAATACCAATACTGGTCTCCTAGCAACCTTGGTATTTACACATGCATGCATATACCTCGACAATAGAGGCCAATGTTATTCCCTCCAATGAAAGACTAATCCTTGATCTAAGCATGCATGTAATTATATGTATAAATAGCACAAAAGGTATCTCGGTTAACTATTTCCTCATTAAAGTGTTGTACACATATTTAAATAAAATTAGCACATCAAAAATGCAATGTGCAAGCATCTAGATTACGAATAGATCCAAATTAATGTTTGTGAGGATTGAAGAGAACCATGGAGTTTGTAAAGAAAGAACTTTGGAAAGTAGCTCACCTCCTTGGAGCTTGATAAATTTATCATATGTTGAGTAGGCATGCTTTTCCACACATTCAGAAAAGTGATCTATCAAGAAAATGATGAGAGTCAAAATTTACCTAAAAGCAAACAACAAAGCTCTAAATTGTTCAGCATAAAAAATAAAATTGCATAGAGTTGTAGATGAACAGTTTATGCAAAAAGTAAATACTGTTTGGCATATGCAAACATACAAAAGATAATACGTCTTCACATCCCAAAGCAATTCCCATGCAAGGATCATATTTGCGAGTTGCTAAAAATCCATGAAGAAGTAATTTGCAGTGATGATAAAACATAAAAGAGTTTAGAGATCTATATGCATCATCCTGATGCTACTTAACAACAGGCATTTACAAGTAATGTTTAAAAAATTAAAGTTATGCATTTAATGAGAAATCTATGTACATCCACTGAGTGTGATTTGAGTGGTAAAGGCTGCGCCTTGCCACGAGTATGCCCAGGTTAGAATCACCACAGAAACTGCTTGACACAAGCTTGTATTGGCCATAATAATGCGGATCAGAAACAAATGGGAAGGGTTTTGGAAATACCTATTCCTTGGGTCACACAAGCCCACATTTGCATCCCAGTAGTTGTGGGATCTATCAAAAACCCTCACTAATCAATCAAAAGGAAGTTTTAACCAATTTGTTTGTACGGTTTCAATCTTGTCATTCCCCTCGTGCAGAAGGCTTTCAATGTATAAATTAAAAAGTAGAATCTGACCTCATAGCACTGGCACAGAGACAGAAGGATAGAAAAATATTGCAAAGAAAACGATGCAACAGTTGGAATGTAATGCATTACCATTCTAGAACTTGATGTTTAGGATAATTTGTTTCGAATAGTTGTTATGCAATGAAGATATATGATAAGACGCATATTACATTGATTTATGGAAATATAAAAAAGATACTTCTTACAGGTGTTATGTGTCAGTATGATAGCAACATTGGACATTAATGGTTAGCTCAAAGGTATAGAAGCCAGCAAGCGGTCAATCCCAGTATGTCATGTTTATGTTTCTAAGACTGTATAGTATGCAGATTATCTTTTATTTTGAAACAATTGGATCAACAATATTTAACAAGTACTTTCACACAAAAATTCAGATCAAGGGATCATGTAAATGAATAAATATATGTTGGATGTATGATCCCAAGCTATCATTAGTTTTAGGATTTAGAAGCAATTAATAAAATATATGACACATACATCTCATTTGAGAGACCTTCACATTTAGATATCAGGAAAGTAGAAGAGGAATGTAAAAATTTGTGATGGTTGGCTTTCCATGGATGCCATCCTCTTGCATTGCAACGTTTCAAATATGAGCAAGATAAATATACTAATGTCCACAAGTGACCAAAAGTAGGTCAGTGGGACTCAATAATACATCAATTTACAGTAGAAAGTTCTAGGAAGTGAGCATCCAAGGAAAGCAAAATAAAGGAACGAAAGTACTAAAAACAAAATGAAGCAATGAAACACCAATACATTTGATTAAGAAACCAATACAAATAGCCATGTGGGGGGGGAAAAATCCACAAAGAGAAATGGGTGATGACTACAAGAAGGATAGGATACCAATTTCATCAAATATTTATGTCAAGGCCTATAAGGTGGAATCACCAATGCCATCATCAATCGATACACAATTTGGTAATGCTCATCAAGTAGTGTTGAAAGTTTGTGGGGCCATGCATTGTGATGCAATGAGAAAGCAAAGAACTTTCTTTACAATCCCTCCTAACATCCAAGGCTAGTGTAGTTCTTGCAATGGTGAAGAAACGCGTAATGTGTGTCTATCTATGTGGCCAAGGAGCAATGAGAAGGAGTAGATCCATGTCATTGAGGAGAAAAGCCATGATGTTGAGGAGCAAAGCCACATGTTGTGGGAAATGCGGGGGCATCTAAGTAGTATGCTGGGAGAGATGTCATCTCACAAGTCCATATGCCTCCATGTGTGAAGTAGAGGTATCCAAAGGGTGTTTTTTAACAGTGTTGTTGATCTCCTAAATCGGCCACAAGAAATAGGTGATCAACATAAGGGCTCCTATGTCGAAAGATGACAACCTCCCAATGATAAAGAGCCAAGAGCCACTACTCTTAATATTTGAAGAAAGTAGATAGTGTTGCTTGAGTGTCCATAGAGGCAGTGGCATCTACCATATATCTCATAGTAAATGAGACAACTAAAAATGAAGTGTTCCTTAGTCCCTGCCTCATGGAGGAAGCAAAGAAGATATCTTGGTCTTGGAGGAGAATATGATAATAATCTCAAATCATAGTTAGTGAGAGCACACCCTCAATTGGCCAAGGGGAAACCTCAACCCATGGGACCAATGGCATTGTAGATTGTGAGGACAACAAATGATACCATCCACCACTTGTAGTAAATGTTTTGTGTGAAAACCAAGCTTGAGGTTGTGCAGCTTAGGAAAAGAGGTCCATCTAAATTAGATTGGTAGCTTTAGTGATGACCTCTTTAAGGGAAGAAATTAACGAGAAGTATCCAAGGAGTGCATGAAAGGAGGTAGTTTATCAATAGAAATGTCAATAGGTAGGAGCAAGCTAGTCTCAAAATATCAACCGCGTCAATGTCTAGTCAAGTCTAGAGATGCAATCCTCTCTAAAGAACAATGAGCCAAGTAAGTGCATCTCTCACTACCTGAAGTGGAATCTCTTATGGATTTGAGTTTGTGGAAGTAGAATGTAATCTTGAAGATAGTCATAAGGCATAGAGATTGGAAAACAAGCTCAACTTGGATAATGCCCTAAGGAACAATTTATTTGAAATGGATCAAGTGTTGCAACATGAGAGTCTAGACCCTTTGAATATGAGCCCAATCCATTGACCACAATCTAGGTCCCCAAACCTTAGACCCATATAAAACTATAGGATTGATGAATCTAGGTCAAAAAGATAAATATTTTAAGGGATTGCTTGTAAGTGGTTCAAATTCACTAATACTCCAAGACAAAAAGAGAGGCATATCCTGTATAAAGTCATGATTAGGAGGCAAGCTTCATGGTAAACAATGGGCTAGAAAATGGGATCCCCAAGTAGGCATACGTCAATGTGAGCTCTAAAGGTTCCTGCTTATAGAAGAACTTGAATCTAGAAAGAGACCATTTGGAGATGTTGAACTTGAAAATCATGACCTTAGTTTTTACTAAGGTTGACCACAAGTTGGCAACACTCACAAAAATGAGCAATAGCATCAAATTGTCATTATATGCCCCCAATAAAATGAGAACGGAGAACGTCATCGAAAAACAGTTGTATGACTATAACCACTCCATGTAAAAGACAAAGATCATCAATGTGGATATGTTGTTAGTGAAACTCCTCGAATTCACCAATGTAAACGCTAAAGAGGGTTAGTGAGAAATGACACCACTACTTGACCCTGATTGTACACTTTACAAAGTCCAATGGACCATAAGAAGTAAAAATCTGCCCAATAATTGTCTCATAAGGCCTCCAAGTTGTGGTGAAGCGAGAATCCAAAATGTCAACATACACAATTTATAGAAAAACGTCTCATAAAACAACAAAGGACTTTGGAAGATGAGTGATGAGCCTCCTCAATAATGGCCCAAAGTGCAAAGATGTGGTCAATTGTCTAGTAGTCTCTCCTGAAGTCAACTTGCCCGTTATCAATGAGATTATCTCCCTCTAAGTGCTCTAACAATTGCTGTAATGTCCCCCTCTCAACAGTGATCTTGGAGGTGACCGTTAGCCTATCCTGGTGACCCGTAGGCTACTCGGATGAGAAAATTAGGGTTTCCTTATCTGGCAGTGATTGTTTTGACTTGTCTAAAGTTTGCCAACGGAATTTTGGAATTCTAATTGTGGATTCCTTCTGGGTTTTCTGAGAGCTTCGCAGCGGTATAGCTGGCTTGTTGTTTTGAACAATCTCTCGAATTTACTATTTTTAGTAAATTCTATTTCTGGCAGTGATCCTGATGGTTGCAGTTCAGTTGTCTTCTCTCTCCAGCCAATTCAGTTGGCAGTGTTTGATTTGGTCCTTGGATGCTCTCAGGGAGGAAAAGTGAATTATCTTGATATATTTTAATATTGACCTTGGCCTAATGATATAAAATAAAGTTGTGTTTTAAGTGACCTTCAAGGGTGGACGCCTCATCAGGAAGGGGGAAAAATACTTTTAAAACATGACTTATCAAAAAGGTACGCCAACTTTGGGATAAGTGGATTTATCTCATTTCACATTATAACCTCTCTTGAAAATGGACGCCAAGTTTGAGGAAGCTCAAGTCAACCTTGAATTTGAATTTGTGTTGACTCTTGGTTTGAGTGCACTTTCTAGAGGCTTCTAGAAGTTCTCTCCAAGGCTTTAAATGGAGGGGTTGGCTCTTCATTTGGGATCTTTTGTCTATCATACTGTTATGCTGCTGAATTGTTTTCAAACAAGGCTTGGAGGAAAGCTTACCTCTTAGCATTCGGCTCATCTTCTTGATTGAAAGATAGCAACTAGTTGGGAGATAGTTTGTAGTTGAGTTATTTGGTATTGTAGTAGTCTTCTTTTATCAATAATTCCAGTTCTTTGCATTCTAGTCGAATTTTTCATAGTTGCAGGTCTATGTAGCTGATTGTGAGTTTTATTCATAAAATCAAAAATATAAACATTTTCCTTCTGGGTATTGCATCATTATGAGTGTTTGCTAGGGGCGACCCTTTGTGTTTATTTGCAGATTTTTTTGATGAGGTTTGGAATTTTAAGAGCAAATCGCCCTTCTTGAGGGCCATACCAGTTGGGGGTGCATTGGGATGTGTGCAAAAAAAAGGAAGAGAGCTGTGAGTGGGGTTTCTTCATTGGGATAGGGGCGCCTTCCTTCTAAGAGCCTAATAAACTTGGTTTCATGCAATTCAGGTAAGATTTGAGTTAGTTGTGAGCTTTTGAGTGGGTTTCTGTGTTGCTGGTCTGTCATTTCCAGTCAATAATCAGTCATTGCAGATTTACAGGAGTTCGTCTCAAGGGTAGGATTGAGTCCAAGAAGTCAAGTAGAGTATAGGAGAGTCACTTTTAATTATTGCAGCATTGAATGGTTCCAAATCAAGGATACTTGGCAGGCTGTAATGTCCCCTTCTCCGCTGTGACCGTTGGCCTATTCCGGAGACCCGTAGGCTACGCGGATGGTGAAATTAGGGTTTCCTAGTTTTGAGGAGGTTGTTGCTTGAGGTTCGGGATTCTGTTTGTGGATTCCTTCTGGGTTTTCAGGGAGCTTCGCAGTGATGTGTTTAGTTTGGCATTCCGGGCAACTTCGCGAATTTACTATTTTTAGTAAATTCTATTTTTGGCAGTGGACAGTTTGGGTTCAGTTTAGTTGGTCCTCTTCTTCAGTTGGTTCAGCTGGCACTTCAATTCTTGGCTTTGGGCGCATAATTCTTGGAGAGATAAGTATTTTCATTATAATATTATATTATAATATTATATTTTAATATTATACCCCTTGCCTAGCAGTACAACTTTAAGTTGTTTTTAAAAAAAAAGGGGGAACTTTGAGGGTCTAGGCGTCATGGAGAGATAAGTTATATCTTTTAAATGTCAAATATTGAGATGAAGAAAGGGACGCCTATTTGAGAGAATTGATTTTATTTTAAAAAAATGAAATATTTCATTGGTGAAAAAGGACGCCATTCTTTCGAGGGAAAAGGTGAATTTGAAATTAGGGTTTGGGCGCCTTCTGGAAGCTTCTAGATGTTTCTCTCTTGTCTATTTAATCAGGCCTCAGCTCTTCATTTGGCATCTTTTGTCTACTACACCGTTATGCTGCTGAATTGTCTTCAGGCACTCGCTTCGAGGAAAACATTCCTCCTAGCATGGGCTCATCTTCTTGCTTGAAAGATAGCAACTAGTTGAGAGGTTAGCTTGTAATAGGTTTGAATTGCATTTCCAATTGAGTCATTGCATTTTGGGAGTTCTAGTTTACATTTTCTGTCATATTTTGATGTTGCTGAATGTCATTGAGGAATGTAAGATTTGCTCATAGCTCATGAAATAAAAATGCTATCATTCTGGGTATTGAATCTATCAATCTGTTTATGAGGGGCGACCATTCTTGCCAATTTCCAGATTTTATTTGTGTCTCTTTGATTTTATAGAGGAAATTCGCCCTTGCAGCTGGGCCGTACCATCTTGAAGTACATTGAAGTTTGTGCAAAAATAAATAAGGCTTGTTTTGGGTGGTTTAGGGATTGCATCTTGGGCGCCTATATCAGTATAGTAATCTGCATTTGATTTCTCGTCAATAGGATGTGTTTAGAGTGAGTTATGTGCATTTTCGTGAGTGATTATGTTGCTGTTCTACATTAAATCTGTCAAATCAGTCATACCAGATTTAAGGAAGTTCATTAGTTGTGCGAGGGGTTGATATTCAAAGAGTTTGTGATTGTAGAAGAGGGATCTTATCTTGTTATAGCTTTGGAAGTTCTTATTCTTATGATATTTGGCAAGCTCTCTAATTTGCTGTAAGCTGAACAGTAGTATTGTCAGCAATTCATTCCCTTCATTTTGAATTTACTTGTAATCCCCACCGAATAAGTGGAAGAGGCTGGCTTGCCGCCTATTTGCTTTCAGTTGAGTAGTTTAGGGACCCTCTGACCATATGCTCGCCATCCATCGGCGCCATTCTTGGTTAGGGTTACATTCTGTCATCATGCATTGATCCTCTGACCATATGCTCGCCATCACTCGGCGCCATTCTTGGTTAGAGTTCCTTCAGTTTGCATTGCACTGATCCTCTGACCATATGCTCGCCATCACTCGGCGCCATTCTTGGTTAGAGTTCCTTCAGTTTGCATTGCATAGATCCTCTGACCAATGCTCACACCTTGCCCACATCGGGATCCTAGTGTACATTCTGGTTAGAGTTACTTTCCGCAACGTTTTGGTTTGTGCTAACCTTAACGGGTGCGTGTTGCATTGTAATCAATTGTGAAAAATCAAAAAAAAATTGGTCCGGTTCATTACACAGGCTCTATCTACATATTGTAAGTTGGACAGTAGTACTGACAGCATTTCTCCTATTCTTATCTGATTCTTGTAATTCCCACGACTGTGGAAGAGACTGGCTTGTTTCAGTCTTAGTTAGTTTCAGTTCTTTGTATCACCCGCTGAACAAGTGGAAGAGGCCGGCTTGTCGCCTGTTATTTTATGTAATTGCATTATCTCATCTTGCTGATCGGCTGAGCCGTCAACCTACTCCCGCTGAAGAAGTGGTTGAGTTGCATTTTACTTTCAGCATTGTTCTTTCATTTCAGTCCTCCGCTGAATAAGTGGTCGAGTGATTGTACTTTCTTACTATTACTTCAGCAAGCTTCAGTTTACTAACGACCCCCTTTCGTGTATGCTCTCAACCTTGCCCGCATTGGGATCTGGGTTGATCAGAGGAGAGGGTTACATTCATCTGATTTATATTTGCACTAATGCTAATGGGTGAATTTAGCTATGTAATAAAATAAAAAAATTGGCTGGTATACTTCAATTGCATGTCTAACATTATGGCATAAAGTTTAGCAAACATATGCCCAATCATAATGGACCTATAGTTGCCAAGGTTAGAGACATGTTCGAATTATGCATAGGATGAATTACATGTTGGGAATAGGATTAAGGAAAACCTAAACAAACCATCTCCTTTTAAAAGTTTGCCAAAGGAAAGGCAAGAGATTCCATATCATGTTTGAGAAACATAGCTTGGAGGCTTTCACAATCTATTGTTTTTCTAGTACACAACATCAAAATAGCTATCTTGATGCTACAAGTTGAGAAATCAATAGAGGATGGTGATAGAGAGGGGACAATGACTATAGGTTGGTCAAGTACATTGTAGAGAGAACAAGCATAGGAAACCCATGCCTTTGATTTGATGTTGGAAGTGGTGATTTTTCTCAACGAGAATGCAAAAGAAATGCTTGGGGGAGTGGTGGAGATTAACAAGGAGGGAAAATGTAGATGCAACAACTTATTGTATCTTTCATCGAAGTAGACAATGATACTCCCTACAAATGGAGGGTATGGAAGGAGGGTTAGGGATGAGAGAAAAATAAAGTTTTTGATAAAAGGATTTATAGTCATCATCTTACCATCAATTCATATTGTAGGACTAGTGGGCATGGTGAGCTGAAGTAATGTATGGTGGGGGACAAGGGTCTAATGAAGCATCTAAAAGGGCTTGACATAAGAACCCATACAAGGAATCAATCGAGGGAAGAGGGAGTAGAACTCATACAAAAGAAGCGAATGACAGTCAACATAGTCAATGGTGAAATCATCATCAAAGTGGATTGTGGTGTGTCTAGTAATGGGAGGGAGCGTGATAGGAGGTTGAAGGTGAGAGGGGTAGAAATCAGTGAGGGTGAACATCAAGGCAACATGGTCAACAAGTGGGAGTTGTGGGAAAATAAGTAAATCATAGATGTGAGGAATGAGGATTCTACTAGTGTAATGTCCCATTCTCAACAGTGATCTAGCAGTTGGCCGTTAGCCTATTCCGGAAACCTGTAGGCTACTCAGAAGTGGAAATTAGGGTTTCCTATCTTCTAGGAGGATGTTTCAGCTTTTTTTGAGGCTTGCTCTTGGAATCTTGGAGTTTGGATCACGGATTCTTTCTGGGTTTTCAGAAAGCTTTGCAACGATATGGCCTGCATGATGATCTGAGCAACTCTCTGAATTTACTATTTTTAGTAAATTATATTTCTGGTAGTGGTCTTGTTGGCACCAGTACATTTGGCGTCCCTCTTCTGATAGCTCAGTTGGTAATGTGGATTTTTGGCATTATGGTGATTTTATTTGGAGAGAAGAGTTATTTTATATTATTAAGGTTATATTTTAATATTATACCCCCCTTGGCCTAATAATATAACTTAAAGTTGTTTTGAAAAGGGGACTTGAAGGGTGGACGCCTCATCAAAGGGCTTAAGTGAAATATTTCTAAATTGATAAAATTTTGACTTTGGAGGAAGGGACGCCAACTTGAGAAAAGAGATAAATATTTTAAAAGTGAAATATTTCATCAAATGAATTGGGATGCCAACTTTTAGAGGGAAGTGAGTCAACTTGGAAATTTGAATTGGTTTGACTTCTTGGTTTGGGTGCACCTTCTAGAGACTTCTGGAAATGATTCTTAGAGCTTATAAATGGAGGACTTTGCTCTTCATTTGGTTATCTCATATCTACCGTATTGTTATGTTGCTGAAATGGTTAGTGAGTTGCTTCGAGGGATGCATATCTCCTAGCTTTGGCTTGACTTCTTGCTTGAAAGATAGCAACTAGTTAAGATTTGGCTGTTCTTAATCCTTGAGAGCAGATTGAGCACATTGTAGTTGAGTTTCTTGCATTTTTGTCAGTTTTTGGAGTTGTTGGTTTAGCATAGTTGATTGTAGTTTTTGCTCATATCTCATGAAATAAAAATGATATTGTTCTGGGCATTTCACATATCTATTTCTTTGCTAGGGGCGACCATTTGTACCAGTTTGCAGATTTTTTAATGAAGATTCTGATTTTTCCTAGCAAAATCGCCCTTCCTTGAGGGCTGTACCATTCTAAGCAGCATTGGGATTCATGCAAAAAATAATAAGGGCTGTGTGTTGGGATTTCTCTATTGGGAATTGGGCACCATCACTTCTAGAGTCATTTGCATTTGGTCTCATGTCTTTTGGTTATGTTAGGAGCATTTTATGAGCATTTTAGCAGGCATTGTAGTTGCTGGTTAAGGAATTTTAGTTGCCAGTCTATCATATCAGACTTAGGAAGTTCATCATTTCGGCTGGGATTGAATTCTTGAAGTCAGATTGAGCATTTGAGAGATACTCTATACAATTGCAGCTTGGTTTATTTCACTAACATAGTGTGCTTGCAAGGTTATATCATCATTGTAAGGTTGTTCAGTAGTACTGTCAGCCAATATTCTTATCTTGCTAGTTCATTGTAATCTTTAGTGCAAATCATATTCCCACGTTAGTGGAAGAGGTCGGAAAGCCACCAATTTTATTTGTAATGATACTTCATACTGCTGATCGGTTGAGCCATCACCAATTCATGGATCCTCTGACCATATGCTCGCCCCTCCTCCCACATCGGGTCTTAGGGCGCATCTTGGTTAGAGTTACTTTCAGTCAGCAAATTATAGGGATCCTTTGACCATATGCTCGCCCCTCCTCGCACATCGGGTCTTAGGGTGCATTCTTGGTTAGAGTTACTTTCAGTTCAGCAATGCATAGGGATCCTCTGACCATATGCTCGCCCCTCCTCCCACATCGGATCTTAGGGTGCATTCTTGGTTAGAGATACTTTCCGCATCGTTTTGGTTTTGGAGCTAACCTTAACAGGTGCGTGTTACCTTGTAAACTGTTATCAAAAATTGAAAAAAATTGGTTCGGTTCATTTCAGTGGTATCAGAGCCATGATTCTACCAACCTGTGCTCAACAGTGTTCAGTTAACCGATGAGTGACAAAGCCCATAGATACTGCACCAGAAGTCAGGTCGGTAATCCACAATTTCAAATTTCCATCTGCACCAGAGGCAGATACCTTTTCAGGGGCCCTTCGAAAAACCGGGAAAGCAGTTGACACTAGTGAAGCAATTGAAAAGATGTCAGACAATCTCAGGCAAACAATGGATGAGAGGGATGCTAGAATGGAGAAGAAGTTTGATGGGATGATAGATTTGATGACACGTTTTCTCTCAAGAATGGATCAGCAGGCTACTAATAATCAGCCCCAAAACCAAAACAACACTAGTGGTGAAAATAGTGGAGTTAACGAGAACAATGGCAGTGGGAGAGACAGAACTATTGGCCAACATGAGGCCACCTCTAGATGATCAGCCTTTAGACCCCTTTTTTCCACATTCACACAAAGGGAAGAACCACAAGTTGAAGCTGCAACACATTTTGCAAATGATGTCAGACAGGCCTACTTCGATTACACCTCCTTTCCTCCTGATCTTAGAGAACAATGGACCTTTGATTAGTTCATGAATCAAAGAAACTGGAGAAATGGTGGAAGAGCTGAATACCGAGCTCCTATGGGTCCTAGAACGGATTACCAACAAGCTCTTGGAAAGGTGTCCTTGGCTCACTTTGATGGAAGTGATGTATGTACAGCTAGGGCGTGGGTACAGAAGCTTGATAACTACCTCTCCTTGAGACCTATGCTGGAGGAGGATGCCATAAAATTCGCCACCTTACATTTGGAAGGAGCTGCCCATGAGTGGTGGTACCACGGTTTGGTCACCCTTGGCCACAACCTAATTCGTACATATGAAGAATTCACCAACAAGTTGATCGAAAGATTTGACACAAAAGATCCTGAGGTGAAGTTTAGGGAGCTTGCACAACTGAAACAACATGGTTCATTGGAAGCATACATTGGAGACTTCCAAAGACTTTCCGTGATGGCGCCCAACATCACTGAAAGAAGGTTAATGGTGCTATTTTTAGAAGGTTTGACGGAACCACTGAAGGGAGGGATAAAGGCTTTTGACCCACCAAGCCTTGAGAAAGCCATTAAGAAAGCGAGAAGCATAGAGTTGTCCGCACCTGGGCCCAAGTTTCCATCCAAGCCTTTCCCTCATAAGCGTGACAAAAGGCATTCTTCAAATCAGCACAAGAAATTTCCTTCTAAGATGGATGATGAGGTTCGTGGAAGCTTAGGAAGGAAGGAAAATGTTACACTTGCAAAGAACCTTGGTCAAAGGGGCATAGATGCTATGGACGAGGCCATTCTAACCACATGCAGACCTATTCTGATTTTGGATCAGAATCTGATCACTCAGAGCAGCAATCTGATTTTGCTAAAAGTGAAGAAAAAAGGTATCCAGAAGAGGCTGAAGATGAGCAAGGGGGTGGGGGCACATTTGCCCAACTCTCTAGTTTCCAAAAGAATGAGTCTTTCAAGGTTCGTGGCTTGATTGGGAAGCATCGTATAGTTGCCTTGATTGACACTAGAGCAACGCACAACTTCATTGATGAAGGAGTTGTTGCAAAGAGGGGACTCAAGACCGAAGAGTTTGAAGGATTCAAAGTCATGGTAGTTGATGGGTTCCATATTTGCTGCACTCACAAGGTTTCCAACATGTCCTTGTAGTTGGGTAACCATGAAGTCAAAGATGACTTCTATGTTGTTAGCATTGGAGATACGATTGTTGTTCTTGGCATTCAATGGCTACGTTCTCTCGAAGAGATCTCTCTAAATCTGCAAACAATGGAGCTCAAGTTTCAATCCGATGGGAAGAAGGTGGTGCTAAGAGGAATGTCAAACAAGGGTCCTCGAATTGTCTCTTTCAAAAGAATGGAGAGGCTGATTCGGCATGATCATGTTGAATGGGCTGCAGAGTGTGGTTCTACTAGCCAGTCCAATTGAAACGAAAAGGGACTATCGACCAGATATTCAGTCCTTGCTCACCAAAAAGAGTAAGGTGTTTGTTGATCTACCTCTTGGGCCACCTCCAGATAGGGGGTTTGATCACGTCATTGAACAGAAGGAAGGAGCCAAAGCAGTTATCACAACACCCTATCGGTATCCTAAGAAGCAGAAAGATGAAATTGAGAAGAACATAAGAGAGCTCTTGGAGATGGGTTTCATTCGTCCAAGCAAGAGCCCTTTCGCTTCAGTTGTTGTCCTTGTGAAGAAGAAGGATGGCACTATCCACATGTGTGTGGATTATCATGCCTTGAACCAAAGCACAATCAAGAACCGGTACCCCATTCCCAGAATAGATGAGCTCATTGACGAGCTACATGGTGCCAAGTTCTTTTCGAAAATTGATTTGAGATCAGGATACTATCAGATTCAGATGAGGGATCAGATGTTGAGAAGACGGCATTCTGGTGCCACTATGGTCACTTTGAGTTTTTAGTCATGCCATTTGGGTTGACTAATGCTCCAGCCACTTTCCAGTCTTGTATGAACAAAACCTTTCAGAAGCAATTGAGGAAGTTTGTGTTGATATTCTCATTTATAGCAAGACTTGGGAGGAGTACCTCAAGCACTTGGAAGAAGTGCTTAGCATCCTTGAGACTGAAAGCTTCTTTGCTAAAGAGTCCGAATGCGAATTTGGCATGAGGGAGTTGCTCTACCTTGGTCACGTCATCAATGTAGAAGGAGTAAGAGTTGACCCAGAAAAGATCAAGGCAATCGTGGATTGGCCACCTCCAAAAACTTGACTCATTTGAAGAGGTTTTTGGGTCTTTGTGGTTTCTATAGGAGATTCGTGAAAGGGTACTCACATATTGCTGCCCCCCTTACTGATCTCACCAAGAAGGGAGCATTCATATGGTCTGAGAAGACACAAGGTGTTTTTGACAAATTCAAGATCATGACCTCTTGTCCAGTGTTGGCCATTCCAGATTTCTCCAAGCCATTCGAGCTGCAATATGATGCTTCAGGAGAAGGCGTTGGAGCTGTTTTGAAGCAAGAGAAGCATCCAATTGTGTTTGAAAGCAAGAAATTAAGAGGTGTTGAGAGGACCTATTCCATTTATGACAAGGAGATGCTTGCAATCATGCATGCCTTGGCAAAATTTAGACAGTATTTGGTTGGGAGCAAATTTGTTGTCAAAACAGATCATAATAGCCTCAAGCATTTCATGCATCAAAAGGATTTGAACGAAAGACAGCAGAAGTGGGTGAGTAAGAGTCAAGCTTACGACTTTGACATTGAGTATGTCAAAGGTAAGAACAATATTGTAGCAGATGCACTATCTAGGAGGCCTCACTTAAGCTCATTGTGTGAGCTTACTGCTGATTGGAAGGAGTTGTTGCTTGCTGATTATGCCAAAAATCAGTTTGCAACCAGCATTGTTGAAGGTACTTTTCATGATAAAAGGTACAAGGTGGTTGATGGATTGATACATTACAAGGGAAGGATCTTCTTGGTGGTTGATTCTAAGCTTAAGAAGAAGATTTTGCAGACTTTCCACGACATCCCACTTGCTGGTCATCGGGGATACTTCAAGACCTATAGGCAAATCTGTGAGATTTTCATGGAAGGGGTTGAAGAATGAGGTCTTGAGCTACATCAAGGAGTGCCCTACTTGCCAAATGAACAAGAATGAGCATACACATCCAGCTGGTTTGTTGCAGCCCCTACCCATTCCCAATCGGAAATGGGAAAGCATCTCAATGGATTTCATCACAGGGTTGCCCAAGACTCAAGGGAAAGACTATATCTACGTAGTGGTGGATAGATTAACAAAGTTTGCTCATTTTTTTCCCATTACTAGTTCGTTTTCAGCAGTTCAAGTTGCAGAGTTGTTTTTTCACGAGGTGATTAGGTTGCATGGTTTGCCGAAGAACATTGTGAGTGATAGGGACAGCAAGTTCCTAAGCACCTTTTGGCAAGAAGTTTTTAGGTTGAGTGGTACAGTGCTCACTCCAAGCACTAGTTATCACCCCCAAACTGATGGGCAAATAGAGATTGTGAACAAGTGGTTGGAAGGCTATCCCATAAATTATGTCTTGGAGCAGCAAAAGGCTTGGGTAAGATGACTTCACTTAGGGGAGTATTGCTACAATTCATCCCTCCACATGTCTATCAGGATGTCCCCGTTCATAGCTCTCTACGGTTATGAGGCTCCTAGCTTTGCAGATTTGGTGTTTGGTGATAACAAAGCTCCTCAAGCCAAGGATATGTTGCAGCAAAGTCAAGATATCTTGAAGTCCTTAAAGAACAACATCCAGATAGCACAGAATCAACAGAAGATGTACGTTGATCAGCAGCGTGTTGAGCGTTCTTTTGAGGTTGGGGACATGGTTTATCTCCGCCTTCAGCCATACAGATAGTCTACTCTCAAGAAGAGTGAAGCTAAGAAGCTCAAACCCCGTTTTTATGGGCCATTCAAAGTCATCAGAAAGGTTGGAATAGTGGCCTATGAGTTGGAGTTACCAGCTAGCAGCAACATTCACAATGTCTTTCATGTGTCTCCCCTCAAGAAGGCGCTTGGGCACAACGTTGTTGCTTCATCCAATTTGCCTCCTTTGGATGAGGAGGGATAGTTGGTTCTGGTTCCAGAAGAGATCATTGATTCCAGAGAACGTTCTTTGAGGAGAAGGACAATCAGAGAATACTTGGTGAAGTGGAAGAACTTGCCTTTGGAGGATGCCAATTGGGAGAATGAGGAGATTTTGCAGCATTTGGGCTTGCGATTGCTTGAGGACAAGCAATCTTGGGGAGGGCGGACTATAATGTCCCCTTTTCAACAGTGATCTAGCAGTTGGCCATTAGCCTATTCCGGAGACCCGTAAGCTACTCGGAAGTGGAAATTAGGGTTTCCTATCTTCTAGGAGGCTGTTACAGCTTTTTCTGAGGCTTTCTCTTGGAATCTTGGAGTTTGGATCGCGGATTCTTTCTGGGTTTTCAGAAAGCTTCGCAACGATATGGCCTGCATGATGATCTGAGCAACTTTCTGAATTTACTATTTTTAGTAAATTCTATTTCTGGCAGTGGCCCTGTTGGCACCAGTACATTTGACGTCCCTCTTCTGACAGCTCAGTTGGTAATGTGGATTTTTGGCATTATGGTGATTTATTTGGAGAGAAGAGTTGTTTTGAAAAGGGCACTTGAAGGGTGGACACCTCATCAGGGGGCTTAAGTGAAATATTTCTAAATTGATGAAGTTTGACTTTGGAGGGAGGGACGCCAACTTGAGAAGAGAAATAATTATTTTAAAAGTGAAATATTTCATCAAATGAATTGGGACACCAACTTTGAGAGGGAAGTGAGTCAACTTGAAAATTTGAATTGGTTTGACTTCTTGGTTTGGGCGCACCTTCTAGAGACTTCTGGAGATGCTTCTCAGAGCTTATAAATGGAGGACTTTGCTCTTCATTTGGTTATCTCATATCTACCGTATTGTTATGCTGTCAAAATGGTTAGTGAGTTGCTTCGAGGGATGCATACCTCCTAACTTTGGCTTGACTTCTTGCTTGAAAGATAGCAACTAGTTGAGATTTTGTTGTTCTTAATCCTTGAGAGCAGATTGAGCACATTGTAGTTGAGTTTCTTGCATTTTTGTCAGTTTTTGGAGTTGTTGGTTTAGCATAGCTGATTGTAGTTTTTGCTCATATCTCATAAAATAAAAATGATATTGTTCTGGGCATTTCACATATCTGTTTCTTTGCTAGGGGAGACCATTTGTACTAGTTTGCAGATTTTTTAATGAAGATTCAGAATTTTCATAGCAAAATCACCCTTCCTTGAGGTCGTACCATTCTGAGCAGCATTGGGATTCGTGCAAAAACAATAAGGGTTGTGTGTTGGGATTTCTCCATTGGGAATTGGGCAACAACACTTCTAGAGTCATTTGCACTTGGTCTCATGTCTTTTGGTTATGTTAGGAGCATTTTAGCAGGCATTGTAGTTGTTGGCTAAGGCATTTTAGTTGCTGGTCTGTCATATCAGACTTAGGAAGTTCATCATTTGGGCTGGGATTGAGTTCTTAAAGTCATATTGAGCATTTGAGAGATACTCTATACAATTGCAGCTTGGTTTATTTCACTAACACAGTGTGCTTGCAAGGTTATATCATCATTGTAAGGTTGTTCAGTAGTACTGTCAGCCAATATTCTTATCTTGCCAGTTCATTGTAATCTTTAGTGCAAATCATATTCCCATGTTAGTGGAAGAGGTCGACAAGCTGCCTATTTTATTTGTAATGCATTGTACTTCATACTGTTGATCGGCTGAGCTGCCACCAATTCATGGATCCTCTGACTATATGCTCACCCCTCCTCCCACATCGGGTCTTAGGGCGCATCTTGGTTAGAGTTACTTTCAGTCAGCAGATTATAGGGATCCTCTGACCATATGCTCGCCCCTCCTCCCACATCGGGTCTTAGGGTGTGTTGTGACCTTTTTCACACATCACCCCATCCAAGACGGGGACCCCCTAATTTTTGCTCCATTCTGGTCTTTTGGCTTTGCGTCTCTCTCTCTCTGGTCCTTCCGGGGATGTCCTGTCGTTTGACCTAGGTTGAAGTATCGGTTAAGTCTGTGTAATTAGGGTTTTCATCTTTCAGGCTTATTTAAGGTCAAACTGAGTTATAAAATTGAAATCCGGGCTTGGTACAGCAATCAGAAGGCTTCCAGCAGGGTCCCGTTAAATTCTCACTGTATTCCGGCAACTTGCTATTTTTAGTAAGCATTCAGTTTGGGGCTATTTTATCGAGATTTTGGAATTTTGTCAGTTCCACCACATTCAGGTAACATCAAGCTGCTTGCACGTAAATTTTGAGCCAGATCAGACAATTTGCTATTTTTAGCAGTTCAGGCTTCAGGAGCCATTTTTAGGGGTCAAACGTATGATTTCTCATTGCATGTCCGGAGATTACTTCTAGGTTCCTCGAAACCTTCGCAACGATATAACATGCAAACCGAGACGATCACTTTCAGAGTTCAGCCTTCGGAGGCTATTTTTAGGGTTTGCATGCAGAGTTCTTCAACGCATGTCCGGATATTCCTTCTGGGTTTTTCGAGAGCTACGCAACAGTGTGACATGCAAGCGGAGAAGATCAAATTTCGAGGACTTGCTATTTTTAGTCAGTACATGCATGCAGACCAGTTTTCTGGGTTTTTCTAGGTTTCTTGAGACCCCACGGGCAATATGACATGCAAAATCATCCGACGGTGGATGAGTCACTTTTCAGGCAGTTTCTATTTTTTAGCTGGTGCATTCTGGCAACCGCCTAACACTCCAGTTCAGCAAGTAGAACGACATGCAGAAGGAACGAAATCAAACAAAGACCGTTCGGGATACATGCAGGTCAAATTAGGGTTTCCACTTTTATAGGGGGTGAAATCCAGAAATTGTCAAAACGAAGCACCTCACCAACGTCAGCATACTTCAAGGCACTTGCTGGCAAAATTTGAGCAGAATCGGAGAACTTACTATTTTTAGTAAGTCAAGGCATGGCTATAAATAGTAGGTCTGCAGCCGAGGTTGGCATCAGAGCGACACTCAAGTTCTCAAGATCAGATGGTGAAATTTTCGTGCCAAACGGAGCTACCAAAGTCAAAAAGTCAGGAACTTACTATAAATAGCAGGTGGCTATAAATAGCAGGTCAGGGCAGAGGACTGGCAAAACAGGTTCACGGGGCAAAGAAGATCAGGTGGTGAAATTTTCAGGCCAAACGGAGCTACTGAAGTCAGAAGGTCAAGAACTTACTATAAATAGCAGGTGGCTATAAATAGCAGGCTGACATGTGGGACTGACGAAACGGGTTCACAAGGCAAAGAGGGTCGTGTGATGAAATTTTCAGGCAAAACGGAGCTATATGGGTCGAAAATCGAGGGACTTTCTAAAAATAGCCTGACTTACCCAAAATAGACGGTGAAGATGAAGGTAGGCAGAGGTATGAAAAAGTTTCTAAGTGTTCAAATGGAAGTTGCCCCTGGAAAATGTGCCCTCAAGCAAAATTCTAAGTGTGTGAAAATTGTCTAAGCGGCTAAGGCATTGAAACAAAAGCATGACACCCAATATGCGCCCATGGTAAAAAAAAATGAAAGCTTGCCTATGTATTTGCGCCCTCAAGAAGGAGAAAATATGAAAATATTCTAAGGCAAAAACGGGAGTAGCCATGGCAAAATGCGCCCTCAAGGTAAGTGGGAAGAGTTAAAATGCGCCCTCAAGTGTGTAAAAAAGCGGCTAAGGCATGGAAATGAAAGTATAAGGTGTAAAATGCGCCCAAGCTCCTCCCTCATTTGCGCCCAGGGTAAAGTGAAGACCCTCAAAAAGTGCTAAGGCGTGAAATTGGAAGTAAGCTATGTCAAATGCGCCCATGTTGGAGGATGCTTGGAAAAATCTAAGGCGTGGAAAGTAAAAAAATGTGAGCATGAGGTGAGAATGCGCCCTCAAGTAGAAGTGGACACCATCAAATGCGCCCTTGTGCTAGGAATAGTTGGGCCGAAATTTTTCTAAGTATAAAAATGAAAGTAGCCATGTGTATTTGTGCCCCCAACTTGAAAGTTCAACATGCCAAATGCGCCCTCACCTTGAAAGAATATTGAAAGTGTTGGAAAATATTCTAAGGCAACAAAATGGAAGCATGCTAGTGAAAATGCGCCCAGGATAAAGTGAAAGCTTCCTATGTCAAATGCGCCCAAGGTTATTGGAGCCTAAAAAATGCCTAAGTCATTGAAGTGAAAGTTGAGGGTATGAAATGCGCCTACTTCATGAATTGAAATTTGCCTAGCCGAAATGTGCCTAAGGCAAAAGTGGAAGCTTCAAGGGTGAAATGCGCCCAGCTTGTTGTAGAGGTAAGTGAATATTTTTTTCCAAGGCATAGATTGAAAGCTTGCCACTCTAAATGCGCCCATGAAGAAGATGAGTTAGAAGGGATTTTAAGTATGAGAAATATAAAAATGGACCCTTCAAAATGCATCCGAGGGAGAAAGGTCGGAAATTTTCCTAAGTAAAACAAAAACTCCCTAGGCCAAATACGCCCAAGTTGAGCAAAATGATGAAAAGAGGTGAAGGCGCCCAAAGAATGAAAGGACTTAATTTTATTTCTAAGTGGGTGAAAGTGAAGAGGTTGAAATAAAATGCCAAGGAGAAGTATACGCCTAGGGAGGATGAAAATTTAAATTTTCTACTAAGTGTATGAAGTGGAGAAACCCCTAGGGCGTGAGAATTTGGAAAATTGAAAGAGTGGGTGAATATGAAAATTTTCCAGAGGCATCTAAACGGGGTTGACAGCTTGATGAAATATTTTTCTAAGTAAAAAATTAAATGAACCCGTTCAAAAGGCACCCATGAGTTAACAAAGTTTAAAAATTAATTTCCTAAGGGAAATTTTAATATTTTCAGAAGGGATTCGTTTTGCCTAGATTATTTTCCTAACGGAAATTAAATCTCAAAGGATGAGTTATTTCGAATAGGCAAGTGACTTTAAATCACCCGGAGTTGAATATTTTAAAGAGAAAATTTAAAATGTCTAAGGCAAATTTTATGGAATCGAGGATTTAAATGACAGATATTTTAAAAAGTTGGAAATAAATTTACAACTCCCATGAGTTTTTCGGGTTGAATTTAATTAAACTATGCGAGAATTCTTAAATGAAATTTTCAAACTGAAATCATGTGATTTTTTCTCGCAAGTTGTTTAAATCACCAAGAGTTAACTGGCAGACTAGAAAGGAAAATTCAAAATTTGAAGAAGAAAGAATCTTCATTAATGGCAACTGCCATAATGATCGGCTGACGACTAGCCCACTACTGTGCCTGAATTAGAAGATGCCGAACGGAGAGAGTGGAGAATTGATGAAGGTACTAAAAATAGCCCCAGCACTACTCAGCAGGATTCTTCGCGAAGAGTTATTTAAACAACTTCATTTCTTTCATTTCTTCACATGTTTCGAAGAGCTTGGAATTGCTGCAGTGAAGAATTTTGTGAGAGATCAAAGTCTTTTTCGAAGTTGCTGAGAGTGAGGTTGGATTTTATTCTTCTAAGAGCGAAGTTGCTAAGGATTTTAATTCTTGAAGAGCTGAGAGGGTGTTGCTGCAAATTTCGAAATCATATACTGCAGTTGCTGGAGAGTATTTTCAAACTGCTAAAAGTTGGGGTTGTTGAAATCATTTTCGAAGTTGCACGAGAGTTCTTGGAGTTGCTGCAGATTTTATTTATTCGAGCTGCTGAAAGCTAGTTGTTGTTGGAGTTGAGAAGAAATTGCAGCAATCTCTCTTCATTTCTTCATTCTTCAAGTTGCTGAGGTTGAAAGTTGTTGAAGTTGAAAGAAGTTGAGGCGAAAGATTTAATTTATTCTGTGCTGAGAAAATAGCCACATTGCTGAAAGTTGTTGGTTGGCTGTAATTTTCTCCGCCAGTCAGAGCGCAGTTGCTGGAAGCTTCGTTATAAGCTCAGAGTTTTTATACAGTTTGAGGTTTGGAGTTAGAAAATTATGCTGAAGAATTTCATTTTCAAAAACTAACTCCACATCCGCAACCGTCTCGGAGGCTATTTTATTTTATTAAAAATCTGCAAAGCTAACTTATTATTATTCTATCTTATTCTTGCAGATGGCTGGAGCAAAGGATGTTGCTGGAACAAGCAGAGCCGTAGGCAAAACTGCAAACACTGAAACGGCCAAGGCTAGCTCATCCCGGCAGGCAATGATTAAAAGGCTCGCCAAGTCAGTTCTTCCAAAATCGGCAGTTGTCTCTAAGCTGGCGGGGTTAAGTGACACCAACCTCGGGTCATTTAATCTAAATGCACTCAAGTCTAGGATGTACGGACTAGGAGGCCATCAACCATCAGTCACGGCACATAACATCATGAAGAGTGGTATCTATGCAGCCGCTGGTTTTCCACCAGCAATTCAGTGCCCAGAGCTAATTATGGAGTGTGCAAACCACTACAAGCCGGAGCGTAGAACCATTGTCTCGCCGGATGGCAAATTGCTTGCCAACTTCACGCCAGATGCCATCGGAGAGGCATTTGGGATTCCTACTGCCGAAAAGATGCTGTACAGATCAAAGGAGAGGGCGGATAAAATGTACTCCACCTCCTTCGAGAGGGTTGCTGCGGTCATCAACAGAGTTTGGATGCAAAAGCCAAAGCCACCTCGCACTAGACTCCCAAAGCAGATAATTGCCAAAGATGTAAAACAGGAATACTGCGACTTGATGATGATGCTGAGCCGAGTAAATGGGAGTGCACAAGCCTACTTCTTCGAGCCATGGATGTTCTACTTCATCGAGATCATATTGGAAGGAAAGGAATGTGTTGACTGGGCAAGAATGATCAGTGATAACATAGATGAACAATTCAGAAGCCTGAGGGGGACGAAAACCTTTTACATGAGCTCGTATGTGATATATATGCTGGCAAGAATGACCAAGTACCGAGGAATTACATACAAGGAGCCAATAGGCTGTGCACCTGATCAGTTCAAAATCCATGAGGCCTGCACACAGTTGCATCTAACTAACCCTGCCAGTTACAAACGGGCTAATGATGCATTCACAATGCACATCACGAGGACCCTTCAGCGGAGAACGCAGCAAAGAGTATCCAAAGAGGCACAAGCATTGATCGAGGAATACGGATATTGGCTCATCCAATTTCCGAAATTCACTTACATTAGGCTGCAGGGGTTCACTTCGTATCCATACCGGCTACCGAGGTACCCCACCGATCACATTATAATGCTGGAAATATCTAGGCAGTTGATCGCCTATGATAAGATTAGGAAAAAGAAGAAGAAGGGTGGACTTGACTTTCCTATTGCCATGGGAAATTCCACTGAGGTGTGTCCCTCCTTGCAGGCAGCTCGAGAGGCAGAGGATGAGCTACAATTCTATCATCTGTCGTATCACACGGGCAGACAGGATTTTGATCCGTACAAAAACATCCGAATGATACAGAGCGTCGAGTACCGACACAAGGCCCACATTGAAGACTTTTGGGCAAACGCTGTTGATGAGGTTGAGATAAGGAAAAGGATGTTTTCCAGGCTTCCCCTCAAATTGATCAGGGAATGTGAGATCATTCCAGTTCCCGACCAGGTGGAAGAGGATGTCAACGTTATGCAACCCAACTATGGTTTAGTTAGGGATACTCCTGTCCCACCACCTGATTGGTCCGAGCCAAAAATCATGAACTTGGACACACTCTCTATTCCGGTGTTGACTTTCACAAGGGCTTGGGTCGATAGACATGTATGCAGACTTAAGAGCAGATCGATCGCCCTTACTTATAGCTTGATGGGTGACCCAAGGCCGCTATTGGTGAGGAGGGGAAAGCAGGTTGCTCAAACACCGGAAGCACAAGTAGAAGTACCAACCCAGCCGATACCGTTGAGGATGGAACAAGCATCACCTATGCACTCACAAACTCGGCCTTCGAGTTTGAGAGTGATTTCATTGTTTGTTGATCAGAGGGCAGGATTGGGTGAAGAACGAGAGCTTGAGGAGGTGGATCAACCCAACATCCGAGAATCAGATAGTATAAGCGTCAGTGTATCCAGGGCTGGCCAACAAGAAGAAGAAGATGAAACAATGGCTGACACTCGTTTCCAACAGATGTTGGACATGACATTGGAGGAAGAGGAAAACACAGAACAGGGGACCCAAGGGTCAGGAGATACACAGCTCGTGGAAGATGATGAGCCTGAGCAAAGCAGTGCAAGAAGGGAAGAGGTACACGAGAGGGAGGCAACAGAAGAACAGCCCCTCATCGTTTGCAATCCACAGCAGACGGTGCCGGATTGGCTTTCGGACAGAATGAGAAGAGAACCCGAGGATGATATGGATCCGGCCATCGAGATGGAGGAGTTCTTTAGGAGGATCAGTGCGCCACCAGAAAAGAAAAGGGCCAGGAAATTCTCGAAGATCTCGACTGATGAGTCAGGCTCTCGCACGCTTCAGGTGGCTGTTCCGAGGGAGGAGTATGTTCGAGCCGAGGAGAGGCCCGAGAACTATGTGATCACCACCGTAGAGTTGGGTCGTCCTACGGGAGCCCAAATTGTCGAGGAGTTCGATAACTCCTATCAGGCGCTGAAGGATCAGTTGCTCCGCACGGAAGGGAAGTATAAGAAATTGAAGAAGGAGCACAAGACCCTGATAGGATATGTGCAGAGTCTAGCACGTCCAGGTGAACCAGCAAACCCAACAGTAGAATGTCCACCAGAGCTTCCGAGGGAGTCAGTTGTTGGCTTAGAGGATTTAAAGAAGATGGAAACGGAAGCGGACAAGTGGGTTAGCCATGTTCGTACTGAGACGGGGAAATTCATGGAGGACCTCACCAATGCTTATCGGCAGGCCTCAAGTATTTTGGCACGGATTGACATGGTGGATCAGGCCTGGGGCGATACTCGCATCTATCAGACGAAGACTGTACTTCGTTTGGGGGCTTTGATGCATATACCTCCACAAACTTTGGTGGATGGAGGTGTGATTCAGGATGGTGACAGGTATGATTTCACCAGTTGGTACTCCTCGGTGGTCACAGGCCATGGATTTCACGATGCAGCAAGGGCAGATTCAACCAGAGTGAGGAAAGCAATGGGTAACATCTTGGAAGGAGTCCTTAATACATTAGAAGCCATATTTGCTAGAAAGTTGGCCCTAGAGGAAATAACTACTGATGGCTTGAGGGATAAACTGGCTCCGTTTTTCTCAGCTGCGAGGTCGCTTGTCCTGGATGACTTTGAGAATGTCTCCACTTTCTCTAGTATTATTCAGCATACCCAGGACGCCTTAGCGGCATGGACGAAGTCTTACATCCGACACGGACAGACGGTAGCGGTCTTGGAGTTCCAGCTCAACCACATTCCACCGATTTCTGCCCAGGAGGTTGAAGCGGTATTGGCCCGGTTGATCGAGTTTGCTATCCGGGAGAAGGCCAGTGGGAACGCGCTGCTTGATGAAGATCTTCTTGATGATGGTAGTGGGCATTAATTGCTCATTATGATTCCTACAGGGGAGTGGAGAATATTCTGTGCATTCATTGCCCACTCCTCTCTGTGGCGGTTTCTAGGGCAGAAACCCTAATCAGGGCATAGGTGGCTCGATCTAACCCTTCATTGTAATTCAATCTGAGCCGTCCGCTGAATTGGACCTATTATAAAAGGGGCATCCCCCCTCATTTGTAATTTATTAGACATTAGATCAAGAATTGAATTGGAGCGAGAGTAGAAGGCATATAGCATTTAGCTTAGAAGTTAGCTTAGATTGAGGAGGAAAGGGAGTTTTCCCATTGAGGACTTTGTAAGAAGTTGTTGTGAACACTCTTATAATATAAAGATTTATCATTGTTTGGTGGTTCTATCTTCTATTGTGAGTAGCTAGCAAGGCTTGTTCGTCTTTCCAATTCAAATGGATAGAGTAGAGTAGACTTTGTTTATGCAAGTAGTTGTTAATTGTGGAGTGTGGTGTCGTGATTTGAGCATATCTTTTTTCATCCATACCACTAGCGGGCTTACTGATGGTAAGTTCGCCTTGCGTGGTCAACTGGAGTATTGGCACTTAACTTCGATTGTGGCTCATGTGTTTGTATGCATCGTAGTGATGGTATGAACATGTTGTGTCATAGTTTGAACACCTTTTCTCATCCCTTGAAGATTGCACCAACTTTGTCGGAGTTGTCCGAATGGAGACAAAGCAAAGTTTGGTTTGAAGATTGTTTAAGTCGATCCTCGTCCTCCACCCTTTAGAAGTAGAATCCCTATCCCTATCCCTTTTTAATTCAGCATTTTCCGGGTCAGTCCAGATACCAGAACGATATTGTCAAATCTTTCATGTCCTAATTGCTTCACATAATCGAACAACTACGTAAGTCCCCTTGGAATAATCCAGCAAAACACATCAACCAACTGAGTCTATTCGCAATGAAAGGAACCTTGGAGTCGAACACATGAACTTTCAAGCAATCTTAGCATGTGGGACGCTTTGATCAAGAGAGAATAGAGTGACCGTTGGACAACTTTATTCTGTGTTGATGTCGTCATAAAAAACACGTCAACAGGGTGCATTCTTGGTTAGAGTTACTTTCAGTTCAGCAGTGCATAGGGATCCTCTGACCATATGCTCGCCCCTTCTCCCAAATCAGGTCTTAGGGCGCATTCTTGGTTAGAGTTACTTTCCGCATCGTTTTGGTTTTGGAGCTAACCTTAACGGGTGCGTGTTACCTTGTAAACTGTTATCAAAAATTGAAAAAAATTGGTTCAGTTTATTTCAACTAGTGAGAGCATAGTCTACAATGTTCGCACCACCTCCATGGGGAAAACAGGTGAACTTAGTAGAGTTGAAGAAGCAAGGGAGCCTATTGAGAATTTGAAAGGCGATGAACCTACTATAGTCCACAATGTTAACATAGGACGTGACTAAAGTATTACCATCAATAGATATTCTTGGTAACCAAACTCCTTAGGATCCATGTCATGAAGAAATAACTCATCCTACACAAAATCATGAAGAGGCATCTTGTGAGAACCAATTTAGGCATTAAAGTCACCCAAAAGAATGATATTGCGAACATTGGAATACTAGAAAATATTTTAAATGGAGATCAAGGTATAGGCCCCCATAAACGCATATAACAAACAACAATGAGATATCCAAAGTAGAGGATGGGTCCCTTTGAACTTGCAACCACGTATATCTAGAGTGGACATTGGAAGCTACCAACAAAATTTTACACCTAAGGTTCTCACAAATGAGGCAAGCCACTCCAACACCATGGACATCTGTAATGTCCGCATTTTAAGCATAATTGATTTGTCAACAATTAGTCTACTTTCCAAAAGAAATTGAAGGCTAATTGGTGATTAAGGGAGAACTCCAAACTTCTTGGAGTACACAAGATCAATCTAGCAAAGTTGTTCATGGAAGTAAGTTCAGTTGGTTATGTGGATCCTTTTGATGTTTTTAGAATCAATTTCAAACTTTTTGGGAGCTCTCCAAACTTCTTGGAGGTGTAGGCTATTGTTTATAAGTCACCTAGTTGCTTCAATTCATCATCCTAAGACCTTTGGATAACTTTGGTATGATTAGAATTACATAATTATATCATTTTTGTATTTTCCACAACTTGAGTTATTAATTATTCGATTAGGTTGTCTAAGGTTGAGACATATTAAAAGGGACAACTTAGTGCAATAACTTGTTAAAAAGGTGTTTAAAGTGTGCTTCAAGTTGGACGCCTAGGGAAGAGGGCCTTTTTTGCACACAAGTCATTATTATTGTTTTAAAAGGTCTTAGTGAAGGAAAAAGGAATTATTATTCTTAAATCATTCTCGAATCTTTTTCCCTCTAGAAAAGTTATAAAAGGAGGTTGAGAGCTCATTTTGAGGGTTAGCCATGAAATGAATTTACTTTTGTTGTTGGAGAGAACGTAAGTTCTTCCATAATATCTTGAGGATAAAAACCCTCTTGGAATTGTTGGTTTCAAGGATGAAAACCCCCCTAGCTAGTTAGTGTAATTTCATCTAGGAATCACCAGTGAGTTGCAGATATAAGTTTCAGATTTTGAGTTGCAAGTATAGAGATTTTTGATGTATTTTGAGTTGTCATTTTGATTGCTAATATTGATTTAGAGTGTTCAGTTTGTGGAGACATTGTTGTTGGCCATGCCCTTCTAGAATTGGTCACCTCTTGGTTGGGTCATGCCTTTCATTTGTACAAGGCCATACTTTCTGGGGTTGATCATTTTGGGTGCCACATTGTCACATCCCCATGAAAAAGACTCTTTCATGTGAGCATTGGGTGACAATAAAATATAAATATATAACATGTCAGTAAAAAACACGAGGAAACAACTAAAATTAAGGCATAGGGTGCAAGGAAAAGGAAAGAAGACAAAGTAAATGCATGGGTATGGTAGAGGTGACAAGCAAGCCATTAAATGAGCATGGCGACCCATTTCTTGGGATGAAAAAAAAAAGACAAGCAGCATAGAAACTGACTTGGCGTGCAAGGCAAGTTAGGCACAGGTGAAGGCAGGCAACGTTTTTGGCAAGTGATGGTATGTAGTGAGCGCAAAAAAAAAGAGAGGGAGAAAAAGACGCAAAGTAAGGCATACAGAAGAGTTGAAGAATCTTGGAATAAGCAGCAGAATCACATGGAGAGGGGGAATAGAAATACTGCACGAGAGAAGGTGAGAGGAGGTTTGTGAGAATAAAGATGTCCTCATTGAATACCTTGGTTTCAGGTTATGCACAAAATCAATTTGTTGAAATGGATTTAGAGACTTTCAAGCAAAGGCGATAGGCAGGTGTAAAATCCACGTTTCATAACAATAGCTAGCAATCTCCTTGCTTGTGCCAGGAGGAAAGTCTGAATGGGCTATGATCATCCATCAAGTCAAATTCGGTTTAGAAGGTAGAGATTGAAAATGCAAAAGAGAGGAATGCAAAGAAAATGAATGGAGAAGATATAGAGAGAGCACGAAGGAGGTGCTGGGCGAAATGCCTCAAAGAATCATGGTTTCATGCATTGCAAGGTCTGCAAGGATATGCATGAATTGAATCGTTGAAAAGGCTTAAGGAACGTTCAAACATAGGTGATGGGTAGGTGTAAAGCAAAAATTCGACCATTGTTGTTAGTATCTTCTCGGCCTGGTTCAGAATAAGAGTTTTTAAACAAGATAATGGCACCCATTTGTTAGAGTTATCATGCATTAGCTAATAATTAATTGATCCTTAATTGATTATTAGTCTAATTTATTCTCATGCACTTAAGCTAAACTTAGGATTGCTTTATTAGTTGAGCTAATATTAGATCATTATGTCTCATCTCATGTGATGTTGACACTTGTCGTGATCTGATCCCTTTCTCATTTAGCGTTTTTCTCTTATAAGCATTCAACCCTCATTGTAATTATATCTAGAGCTTTCATATCTTCTTTAGAGTCTCTTGATTTTGTAGCTTTTTCTTGTTGAAGAATATTGCATATATTGTTTGCAGATCTCTCGCATGGAAGGTGTATTTGTTTGTTGTTTGATCCTGTGGCTCGTGGTTTTGTGCTTGTTTTACAATTCTAACATGGTATCAGAGCGTGGATTCAACAAACCCCTTCTCGATTTATGAGATTTATTTTCTTCAACAAGGGTTGCAGGCTTTAGATCTGAATCCCCTTTGCTCTTTTTGCAAAATTTGGAGGTGGGTGAATTTTTTGTGTATTCTAGTGTGAAAAGAACCTCACCATTAAATTCGGAGTTGTCAAGAAAGTCAAATTTGGCTTTTGTTTTGCCTGATTTCAACTCCTAGCGCCAGATCTACGAAGGTTTGAAGCGGTTGCTTTGTTTCCAAATTCGGAGGGTAGCTGTATTTTTGGTGCATTTTGAGCCAAAACAAACATCACCATAGCACTCAGAAGGCCCAAAAACTTTATCATCGCTTGTTAAATCGCCGAAATCCGAGTTGGGAGTTTTTGAGGCAGAAAAATTTTGCCAGGAAGGTCATATCCCAACACGCAAATCGAGGTAAAATAAAAAATATTCGATATTTTTTCCAGTAAAAAATTCAAACTGTGCTCCACGGGGACGCGTCCCCTAACCTTTTAAGCCATTTCCCGTATCGAGGACGAAACAAGGACGCGAGGACAGCCAGGAAACATCCCCCAGCCATCCCTTTTTCCATGCCACATACCCAAAACTACTCGGGGACTTTTTGTGAAGTCTTAGGGGACGTAGGAGACGACTAGCAGTACCCGGCATGGCCAGGCCGTCCCTCGACCGTACCGAGTACGGCTACCCGTCCCCTACGGCCCAACCACTTTTCAAATGCATTTTTATAAAAAAAATTGGGTTTTTTAAAAAGAAAAAAAGGCATGGGGCTGGCCCACAAGGGCTGCCCCATGCCACTTAATTAAACATAAGTGTTATATATGCCCTAAAATGAGAAAAAGCAACTCATTTTTACATTTGCATTGTGAAGTGAAAGAGAGCAAAAGAAGAGCAGCTGAGCGAAGGAGAGAATAGTAGGTTGGAGAGGAGCCTAGGGCATCATTTCCACCATATTAGAGGTATGTTTTTCATCTTTTTTTTGTATTTGCTATTTGTTTTTAATTTTTTCAAGATTTTTTTAAGTTTTTCAACACATAGGAAGGGCATTGTGGGTTTGTTTTATTTTTATTTAAACTTGCAGCTCATTGAAATCATAAATTTCATAAAAAACAACCATGAGTAGCAACAGTGATAGTGAAAGTGAGGATATTGAAATTCAAATGCAAGAAAGAAGTAAAACTCAAACTCAAAGAACAAGAAATAGACCTAGAAGTAGTGCAACTACAAACATTGGAGGGTGTTCAGAGAGTGGAAGTGGAGCAGGGTCAGCAAGTTCAAACCCATTTGATTGTCCATCTCAAATCCTCAAAAAATGGGCAAAAGGCCCATTTAACCCCAAAAAGTCTCTACTACAATTTGCAACAAGAGTTGATAAAGATAAGAAGAAAAAAATTGGGGGGTAGTAGAGTATGGGAGTGTCATTTGTGCCACAAACAATATAGAGGCAGCTATACAAGATTTTATTACCATCTTTTGTGGATTGGTGGTCAAGGGGTTAAAGGGTGTAGAAAAATACCCAACAACAAAAATTTGAGACAACTAGATTGCATATGGAGGGGGAGGCATTAAGTAAAGGGGTTTCAATTGAGAGTTGCAGCCTAGTATGGGAATGCCTACACCATCAGTGGATGTTGCTTCGGCTTCTCAATCTCATGTGGTTAAGATTCTACTAGAGGACAGAAAAGAAGTATGAATGTTGCTGATATGTTTAATATTACAGTAAAAAATGGGGCTGATTCCTCTATTGCCAAGTTTTTTTATGCTAATGCCATACCATTTCATGTCTCACATTCACTATATTTTAAACAAATATGCAAAGATATTATAGCTGCTGGTCCCTCATATGTTCCACCTAGAGAAACTAAGCTATGCACCACCCTTCTTGATAGAGAGTACTCCAAGGTGAGTATTTTGATGGAGGATATGAGAAAAACATGGTTGACAGATGGCTACTCCATATTCATGGATGGGTGGACCACTATCAAACATCGGCCACTCATCAATCTTATTGTCACTAGTATAGTAGGCTCTTATTTTCTTAGAGCTATAGATTGTTCGGGCAAAAGGAAGGATGCAACCTTCCAATTTCAGATTTTGAGAGATGCTATAGACGAGGTTGGAGCCTCTAATGTTGTACAGGTAGTGACCAATTCAGCCTATGTGTGTAAATTAGCTGGATTGATGGTGGAGAGTGCTTATAAGCACATTTTTTGGACCCCTTGTTGTGTGCATGCATTGAACAATACCTTGAAGGACATTGGGAATATAGATTGGGTGAAAGCAGTGGTTGCAAAGGCTAGAGATGTGCAAATGTTCATTTGCAACCATCAGACTTCACTTGCTTTGTTTAGAACATTTTCGAGGAAGTAATTCCTCAAGCCCGTGGAGACTAGATATGTCAGCTACTTCATTTTATTGGAGAGGATGCTTGAGGTCCAAGAGTGGGGTAGAGTGGGGTAGATATGCTTGAGGTCTACAATTAATGGTGGTCAATGTAGAGTGGGGTAGATGGCATGAGTCAAGCACACCAAAGGGAAGAAGTGTGAAACAAAAAATCTTTGATGATGACTGGTGGTCCACAATGAGGTAAGAAAATTGCCATTGCTGATTTTATTATTTATTTGAATTATTTCTTAATTTTATTATTGCTGATTTTTTATTTAATATTTATAGTTGATTTTAATTTTTGTAACTTTTTTGCACTTGCAAATATGTATGGTCCTTCATCCAGCCTATTGTGCAAGTGATTAGATATGTTGATACTGACTCTCCTAGCCTTGGAGAGATTTATGAGACCTTTGATAATATGTTTGGATAGATCAAGCAAGCAATTTATAGCAGGGACCCTACTTTGGGATTTTATGAGGAGCATCTTAGACCCATTGTGACATGAAGGTGAGACATTATGAACACCCCATTTCATATGGCAGCCTATGCTCTCAATCCCAAATGGTATGCACCGAGACCTGGGAGAGTGGCTGCATCTCATGATGAAGAGGTGAAAGAAGGCTTCATGAGGGCCCTTACAAAAATGTATACTTCAGAGGAATCTACTGCACTTCGCACACAGTGGCTTGCATTTGCCAATCTTCGTGGTCCAACCTTCGGCAAACCAAAGGCGAGGATGGATAGAGCTACATTGGCTCAAACCAACCCTATTGGATGGTGGACGTGGCATGGGAAAGATGCACCAGAGTTGAGATTACTTGTTGTTCGTCTTCTTTCATAGGTTGCCAGTTCCTCTGCTGCAGAGAGGAATTGGTCCACATATAGCTTCATCCAATCAGTCAAGAGGAATTGCCTTACCTCTAGACGATCGGAGCAGTTGGTGGCAGTACACAATGCTTGCAGCTACAAAATCGCCAATCTAGTGAGTATCATCAGACTCGTTGAGATGTTAATCCCGAAGATGCTATGCAGATTGAGGAGGAGGATACACATGAGGGATTGGTTGGGGTTCCATTGGTTGAGGCAAATCCTTTTATTGACATGGACACTAACACTGACTCAGACTTGAGCTACGATGGCGAGGGCAATTATGATTTAGACCTACCTTCTGCTGATTAGGAACATTGGACAGCCATATATTTTCTTAGTTTTATGTTTATCATGTCATTTCATAGTCGAGACATGGAGCCTTTGGGCATTTTGGTTATAATTATCAGACTCTTATATGATATGTATCCACATTGATAATGAAAAGCATTTGAATTTTGTTAATATGTTTGTCGATTTTCATGTGAAAACTCAATTCAAGTCCTAATGATATGTATTAAGCTTATACAATGTCTAGAATGAATTCTTTATCAATGTTATGCTATGAACATTTGAAATTTCTCTATATTTTTAAAATTTCTCTATTTTTTTATCAGTCGTCCCCTGTTGTCCCCTAAAAAATGACCCAAAAGTACCCCTGTACTGAAAACTCGTCTTGTCATACGATGTCGTCCCCATCCTCGAAACCTCGTGGAGCATAGATTTCAAAAAAAAATCCCTTTTAAAAGGGAAGATGCTTTTTTTTTTTTAAATATACCTTTAAAAATTTTAATATATTTTTTAAAAACTTATGTAATAGTTTTATGGCATTTTTTAATAGTTTTTTTTAAATATATAAATAGTTTTTTTTGTGCTTTTTTTCTTTTAAAAAAATAAAAAGGCAATTTTTTTGCAATATATATTTTTTTGCAAAATAAATCAAATGTAGCCTATGTGGAGAACCTTTTTATCTGCACTACTAAATTTGGCAGCTCTCTATATTTGGCGGAGATTTTGACAAATTTGGTGGAGATCTTTTTTTGCCCTACTCAGCCCTTCTCCATTGGGCTTTTCAAATTTGCACCCTATATTCCAGAGGCTATATCTTGGCCATATGATGAGCTTTTTCAGAGCAACTTTTTTTGAAACAGGGTAGAATTTCGAGCTCTTCGCGGTGGTGCAGGTGTTTTCTAGTTTTGACTTCTGGATTTTTCTATAATTATGTTTTCTCAATGCTGTTGCTGTTCAGTTCTCATTTTGGAGACTTCGACGAGCCATATCTTCTACAATTGGACACATTTTTGGGTGCCGATTTTTTTTAAAGTTTATGTTTTTTCGTGTACTTCATCATGGTGCTACCAGTTTCCTCTTTTTCTATCAGAGAATTGTATTTTCAGCACGTGGTCCTTTTTTGAACATTATGGGCTCCCATTGTATGATTTTTTCATTATGTAAACGCATTCAAATAAAGTGCCACAACAGGTGTATCTTTTATGGGATCTTGCACATCACTTTGTGCCTTATTGTACTCGCACTATGTTATAAAGTGTCATGGGGGGTTTGATGTTTTGCCTTTGTTTGCCATCATACCTTTGTCAAGTGAGTGTCCCTTCCACTACAGCAACCTCATGCGTGTGTGACTTTTGTTTTCACACCCTTTATATGTGGGTACTTTCATGTTTGCACGTTCAAATGTTCCTGATTCTTCTTCATGCACTTCTTTCTGGCATTCAGTTTTAGTGTACCTGTCACGCCTCTCCCTTTTCAACATTATGGGGGGGTTTCTACTATTGGTGTTAATGCTTCTTTGGTTTCGCGTTGGAGTGAGCTATGTATACAATACTTGTTCCTATGTACTTCCGGATGTAACATACATCAGTGGTTGGTTACTTGCTTGCATTTCGATGAGATGGATCACTTATCATATGGACACTCTTGCATTCCTGTTTTAGGCATTACAGTAATCATTCTTCGATAGTGTTTGCAGCTTCTTCATGCTTCTAGATGTTCTACATGTTCCTATTTTTTAGGGCATTGTCTTGTTTGGAGGCTTCTTCAGTCTTTCACTTGGCTTTCAGCTCTTTTTGGAGTGGAGTTTTTCCCATGAGATTTCCTCTATTTCTCTGCATTATAGAGATCCTTTGTTTGTACATGGGTACCTTACATGACCTTGTTTGTCGGGACCCATCATGCATTCTTTTCGAGGGTTTTTAACTACTCCCTAAGTTCATCTTAAGGAGGGGTGTTAGGGTCATGCATTAGCTAATAATTATTTAATCCTTAATTGATTATTAGTCTAATTTATTCTCATGCACTTAAGCTAAACTTAGGATTGTTTTATTAGTTGAGCTAATATTAGATCATTATGTCTCATCTCATGTGATGTTGACACTTGTCATGATCTGATCCCTTTCTCATTTAGGGTTTTGCTCTTACAAGCACTCAACCCTCATTGTAATTATATTTGGAGCTTTCATATCTTCTTGAGAGTCTCTTGCTTCTATAGCTTTTTCTTGTTGAAGAATATTGCATATATTGTTTAGAGATCTCTTGCGTGGAAGGTGTATTTAATTGTTGTTTGATCCTCCTATGGCTCGTGTGTAATGTCCCCATTTTTAGCAATATACTTTCTAGTGATTGTTAGCCTATTCTCGGATGCCCGTAGGCTAGTCAGAGGCAAAATTAGGGTTTCCAGCTGCTTGGAGGTTTCTTTTGAGGATTCAGGGGTTCGCATGTTGGAGTTTTACAGTTCAGATTTTGGGTTTTCAGAGAGCTTCGCGACAATGTAACATGCAACTAAATCAAAGAACTTTTTCGGACTTGCTATTTTTAGTAAGTACGACGGCTACTCAGATTGTGGTTAAAATGAGTTTGGAACAACTTACTATTTTTAGCAGTATGCTATTTTTAGTAAGTTCTATTTTTAGCAAGGTTTTTGCAGTTCAGTTCAGTGGCTGTAGCTGGCAAGTCAATTTGAGCAGTTTGGTCTCCAACACCCTTGGTGCTATTTTTGGCAGCGTTTCAACAACTTGGTATTATGGCTATTTCTGGCAGGGCAATATATTCAGTTGGTCTCTAGCATTTGAGGTGATTATTTTGGCAAGTTTAATATTTGATGAAATAATGTTTTGAGTGAAATATTTGGCTAAGGCATGGTGGACGACTTTTGGAGAAATAATTAAGTTAAAATATAAGGAATTTTACTTATTTAAATTGGACGCCTAGCTTGGAGATATATTTGAATTTTATAAAGTATTCACTCAATGATTTGGACGCCTATGTTTGTGATAAATTGCATTTTAATAAAGTTATATCCCTTAATGCTTTTGGACACCTAAGTCAAAGAGGGGTCAAAGTTGAAATTCAAATGCAGTAAAATGGAAGGTGAATATGAGTCACATTTGGGCATCCCTTTTGGAGGGAAAATTGAGTTTGAATTTCTAGGTTGGAAAAGTTATAAATACAAGGCCTTGCCTCTTCATTTGGTTATCTATTGCTTATCATAACGAAATGTTGCTGAAATGATTTCAGACATATTGCTTCGAGGAATACATACCTCCTAGCTTTTCAATTTTGTACTTGAGAGATAGTACCTAGTTGTTTGAGACTGCTTCTTCATCCATAGGTTGCAGATTGAACATCATAGTTGAATTTTTGATGATATTTATAGATTTGTTGGTTGCTGATTCAAGCATAGCTGAAGCAGATTTTGGTTCATAGCTCTTTGCACAAATTTTGTTTGGTTCTGGGTGTTTGCTCTACACTCTTTCCTACCCTAGGCGCCCCCTTCTTGCAAGTTTTCAGATTTTTCTGAGGTGATTTGGATTTTATCTTGCTGGTCACCCTTTCTTGGAGGTTGTACCTTGCCTATCATTGCATTGGGAAGCGTGCATAAAATATCAAAGGTTGTTTGCTGCTATTTCTTGGTTTGTACTTGGTCGACTTTCTCTTATGCTTCATTTGCACTTGATTTCACATCAATCGGAGATGTTTTGACGAAGTTATGAGCGTTTTGGTGATTCTAGAGCTTGCTGGTATGAATTTCCGATTGCTGCAATTTTTATATCAGACCTGATATTTCAGTCCTTTTAACTATATTTCATATGCTTAAAAGTTTGTACTTGTTTGGAGTTCATTTGCTAACATTCTGGAGTTCATTGGTTATCTATATCTCATTGTATTTGCAAATTGTTCATCATATTGTAATGTTGAATCAGTAGTATTGATCAGCTCTTTACTTTCTGCACTTTACATTTTGTATCCCCACTTTAGTGGAAGAGACTGGCCTCGCCATCTATTTACTTTTCATTATTTACTTTCCTGTACTGCCTGCTGAAAAGCGGAAGGGATTGGCTAGCCGCCCAAACATTTACTTTCAGTACTTTGTAATTCACTCCCGCTAAAAAGTGGTTGAGTTGCATTTCTCATATTGTTGATCAGCCGAGTCGTCAATACACTCCCGCTGAATAAGTGGTCGAGTTGCATATTTACTCTTAGCATTGTAATTTCAATTCCAGTCCTCCCACTGAATAAGTGGTTGATTTGATTGTTATTTCCTCTCATTGTACTTTCCTGCAGTTCAGATTTTATGCTAACGATCCCCTTTCGAGTATGCTCTCACCTTGCCCATACTGGGATCTGGGTTTATCAAAAAGAGAAAGGGTTCCATTCAGTTGGTTTATGGTTTCACTAACGTTAACAGGTGAAATTAATGTATTAAAAATTTGAAAAAATTGGCTAGCACATTTTATCATGGTTTTGTGCGTGTTTCACAATTCTAACACCATTGATGTATAGAGGTGACAGTGCGTAGAGGGGAGAGAACTTTACCAGGACAGGGTAAGTTCAATGTTGCCTTGAGTGGCGGCGATAAAGGCAATGTGAGGAAATGCAGTTGAAGGAGCGATGGCATTCCAAATGATAGGGTTGATTCAACGCCTACTGAACTAAGTTTCCTCACGATCATCCTTAGAGATGAGTACATTTCTTCACTTTCTTCCTTGAAATAGCATTTAATTCTACAGTATCGATTCACACAGTGGAAATATGTTTGATATAGTTTCTAAGAGATACCAAGTTTAGAAGAAAAGAAATAGTTCAGAATTAAAGTTTTAGTTTTCTGAATTTAAGCGATTTCCATTCTTGAATAGAAATTTTAGTGTCATAAGAGCTGAGTAGTGTAGCTCAACAAAAATAAAAGGAATCACATTTGTGGTGAAAATAATGTTGAAATCAAATAATTGCTAGCATATCAACATTGTAAAACAAAAAGTAGGGAAATAGATCAATATTCGTGTGGGAGCAAGAACAATTATCAATTATGATCTGTAAGCTCTTGAAAAAGAACAAGGAAAGTTGTTGGACATTTAAAAAAATAAAATAAACCCTCTTCATGGAAGGTAAGGGGACTCATTGGCTTATAAGAAAAATACAATTGAAGTATCCAATTTGTCAATCTAAACTTTATATTGTTAGGAATCACAAAATGAATGGTAAAACTTAGATTTAGTGATCGATTGTATTCAAGAAAGTTATTTGAACATATGGAGTGCTCATCATGAATTTTGGGGAGACAATTTTGAAATCCTTTGAGAGGGGACTTATATTATGGGCACAATTGTATCTGTTATTGACAAATTAGAGGCTTATTTGGGGCAACAATCCTAATTTGGTGTAAAATGATGACTATTATGTGGAATGCCATGGTAAACAAGAGATATAATAGGGGCTTCAGTTTATGGTTACATAATAGTATAAGTGATAAGGGCTTCATTAAATGAAATTAGAACTACATTATATTGAACAAATTGTTAATGTTGCAAATGGATGTTTTGGTAACCCACTTTAGACTTAGGGGTAGGGTATTTTTATGATTGCGGGATGTTTATTGACTTCTTAATTACAATAACCCCAATAGGGTAACTATCATGAGAACTAAAGAAAAGACATTGTGGTTTTGGCGGTCCATGGGACATAGTGTTGTCAACTTCCTTAAGCAAGATTTTAATCCTCATAAAAGTAGTCTCTTGCATGTTTTCTCTAAATTTTAAATGCTTATAGATTGTAAAGAAAATAATTCAAATAGGGATTTTGGTCCAATTGAATATGCATCCACGACCATACTCAAGCATTGCATTACTTTAATAAAGACTTTTTGGATGACCATCTTTCAAATTATGGAGTTCTTAATATATTGTTTCTTTTTAATCAAATTAAAAGATTATAGGCAATAGTGGTATAAGATGCTTGTGTAATCATCCTATTATTATGTGAAGAGCCCAACTGGCTCCAACTCAATTCATGTTGTTTTCTGCTTATTTTTATGTTTTTGATTGTTTTTAAGAAAAATTCTAGACAGAAGTAGAAGGTGCGCCAAGCATAAATTGTTGTCAGAACTAAAATTTAAGCTAAAACAAGGAAAATGCCATCATATTAACAAATATTCAACCACTACAGATAGATTATGCACAACAGACATACCCGAAATCCTCCAGACTAATTAAATAAGGCAGATCTGGACATGGCAGGCAAGAATGGCTGAAATTGTGAAAAAATCGACGCCTGGCCTCTGGATTTGCTTTCTCCCACACAGTAGCTGGTGAAATGGTGCTGAGAAGGTAGGATGCCAATGATAGAGTCAAGAAACTACCTGAAAGAGAGGTGTTTTTGCCTCTAGATTCACACGCCCTTCTTTGGTGAACATGCCTTGTGAAGGAGAATGGTACGACCTTCACATGAAAGGTATGGCTTCAACCTCTACTATAGTCTAGAGCAAACTGGAAGGTGAGAATGGCGACCCAAGTGCAAAGCCCTTCCCTGTTATTGAAAACTAGTAAAATATGCACAGATAATCTCAGATGAAGCACAGATGAACTCCTGTATGAAGCTCCCACAATAGTAATCATTCAACTAGTATCTCACAGCCTCACAATCACAGATTCAATGAAGAATTGTCGCTCTCCAATGAAGATTTTCCTGAAACCCTTGTCCTCAAACAAAATCACAGAGAAGATATTAAGATGCAATGTCAAATAGTCAAGAAGTGAGGTCGACTTGCATCCTTTTGCCCTATATCTCCTAAAAAACACAATTTCCCTTGAAAACCCTAACTTTGCCATTTAAAATACATTTAAATAAGTTGTATTCAATAGTCAATTAAATACCTTGGGCGTGCTTTTTCACTTACGTGATTTAATTTCACTTAATAAAATATTTAAGTGGCTATTTCACTTTATAAAGTCAATTTGACTTCATAATAAACCATTAAGTTAAATAAAAAAACTTAACCACAAAAATATTCGTAACTCCCTCCAAACTCAATATTTCTTCGTGCTGTCAGAAGCTAGAGAACACTGAACTACAAACGCCTGTACTGAATCCAATACTGAAGTGAAGGAGTGGGAATGGCAATACCCACCAAAAACGGTCACTAACCCCCTAACCAAATCTTGCAAGCCCACGAGGGTCCAAGAAATAGGCTAACTCCACTGCTCTTGAAAACTGACTAGAGTGGGGACATTACATATTAGCCCATGGTTAAGAAAAGTGTCTGGGACCTTAATCCTAATCTTGAAATTAGATTTTCCATATTGTGAAGAGTTTCTCGTAGGCTTGGCCTCAAGTGAAATATGATGTAGGATTATAATGCCATTATTTTAGAAATAATATTAATGCCAAATAGCTATTGCTTGTATCATAGTTACGAGACTCGCCCGGAAGCGCCCAAACTCGGCGAGTCCCGAGCCGAGCACACCTGGCCGGGTCCTGGGAGCCTGGACGCGGACGTGGCCGAGTCCTACCGAGTCCTGGCCGGACTCGCCGGACTCGCCGGACTCGCCAGACTCGCCGCTTCCCGGAGAGTCCCGAGCCCTGGACGCGACCGGCGAATGCAGAAAGAAAAGTGAACAAAAAATCATAAAATTTGATGTTTTAATTTTTTTTTTTTTGTGTTATATTATCTCCCCAACCCTAAAAGCAACCTCATTTCATTCATTTGGCAAAATAGGAGGAGAAGAGAGAGTTGTGAGGAAAAATAAGAGGAGAAGAGAGGGCAACCAGCAAGCTGTTGAAGACAAATACAGGGCCACATACCATTTGGGAAGCTTCATAACAGCAAGAAGGTGCATTGAGAGCTCATTACCAGTGATTGGGAGGAGTTTGCATTGCATTCCAAGCCAAATATAAGAGGTAAGTTTGATTTTTATTGGTTTTTTTTGTGTTTTTTTAACAAATAATTCATTGTAATTTGAAAAATCATTGTTTTTTTTAGTTTGCATTTTTTTTTTACAAACCCTACTTGCAATATAAATAATTTTATAAACCCTACTTGTTATTGCAGCCACATTCATTTGCAAATCAAAACATATTATTATTTTCACAATGTCTCAAACCCCAGGCAGAAAAGACCCTGCTTGGAAACATGCTGAAATCTTTCCCGGAATGAAAAAAGGGGAAGCAAAATGTAAATACTGCAAAACAATATATCATGGAGGCATAAATCAATTAAAATACCATATTGCACGCATTCCCATCCATGATGCAGCGGATGCCCTATAGCACCTCCTGAGGCTGTCCGTGAAGTGCAGGTGCAATTAGAAACTTTTGAATTGCAAAAAGAGATGAAAAAAAAACAGAAGCATGAATTGGTGAGTTTGGGAGTTGGACATGGACTTGGTGCTGTTGGAGATGCTTCTTCCATGCCTCCATACCGTCCTAGTGCTAGTGCTTGTGCTAGTGGTACTGCTTCTGCACCAGCTATCCCTGTGCATACTCCTACTGCTGGTGGCACTAGTACTGCTAGTGGTAGTGGTAGTGGTAGTATTATTGGCCCTAGAGTTCGTAAATCTAGGGTGGACTCATATTTTGTACCACGCACTACTCCTGGTTCCCAACCGTCACTTGAGAGCATGGGTTGGAACAAGGATGTACATGATGCAGCAAAAAAGACAATTGCAGACTTTTGGTACTACTGCACCATTCCCTTCCATGTAGCCAGGTAATTCTTTTTTGTTTAATTGTTTTAAAATTTATTATTTTAGAATCTAGATGTATCTCATTATCGAATTCAAATTTAGTGCAGTTAAAATCTTAAAACTTTTCATTTTACAATACTTATGTAAGTAACTTATTAATTTATTTATGACATGTTTTAGGTCACCTTTTTGGCAAAACATGGTTGATGCCATAACCATATGTGGGCCGGGGTTCAAAGCCCCTTCTGAAGATGAATTAAAGGGCCCACTTTTGAGTCAAAAAGTGGCAGATGTGAAAGCACAATTAGAGGAGCAGCGTGAGCAGTGGAGGAGGATTGGTTGCACCATCATGACTGATGGTTGGACCGATAGGAGAAATAGGACGCTGCTTAATTTTCTAGTGTCCTCCGGAGGTAATTGTACTTCCCTCAATGCATTGAAATTTGAATTTGATTTAGTGATTAATAATTTAATATGGCTGATTTTTGTTTTTTAATTTATTGAATAACTGGTTTTGCTTATTCTTTCAGGTGACACCATTTTCATTAAGTCCATTGATGCTTCTGCCCAATTCAAAAATGCCACATATCTGTGTGAGGCTATAGAGGAGGTGATAGCTGATGTGGGGGAAGAGAATGTAGTGCAAGTGGTGACAGATAATGCAGCAAACTATGTTGCTGCTGGTAGATTATTGATGGAGAGGCACCCTACTATATTCTGGACTCCATGTGCCGCCCATTGCATTGACCTCATGATGGAGGATCTTGGCAAGCTCCCATGGATCAAAACATGTGTGGATGCAGGTAGAAACATTTGCAAATTTATATACAATCACACATGGGTGCTTAACCTTATGAGGCAATACACGGGGTTGAGGGAGTTGTCTCGTCCTGGCATCACTAGGTTTGCAACTAATTTTATCACGTTGCAATCCTTGATTCGGTCAAAGGCAGCCTTAAGGCGCATGTTTGTTGGTGAGGAGTGGTCTTCCTCATCGTTTTCTACAAGCACTGCAGGGATTGGTGTGGCCAATTGCATTTTTGATGAGCAAGGGTTTTGGACACCAGTGGAGGAGATTGTGAAGGTAAAATTTAATTCTTTATTATGTTTTAATTTTTAATCATATCTTTTATTTGTTTATTTTCATTCACACTTATTTGTGAAACATGTTTGCACTTTGCAGTTTATTGAGCCCTTGCTAGTTCTCCTACGAGTTGCAGATGGGGAGAAGCCCGCACTGGGATACATATATGAGGGCATGGATAGGGCCAAAGAGGCCATTAGATCAGTCTATGGTGGAGTTCAGGATAAGTATCGTCCCATTTGGGAGATCATTGATAGGAGATGGCAAAACCAACTTCATAGGCCCATCCATGCAGCCGCATGTTTCCTAAATCCGGCCTTCCAATTCCGCCGTGATATCCGTGGAGATAGAGAAATTCTTAGTGGGCTCTACTCGACGATAGAGCGGATGTTGCCCGCTGTTACTACACAGATAGTGCAGGAGATAGATGCCTTCAGTAAGGCACGAGGAGACTTCTTTGCACGTCAAATGACCATAGACAGTAGGACAACATTACTACCAGGTAAAAATATATTTAAGGGCATAATTGTCATCTTTTTATATTGTATTTTATTATTAAATGTTGAACTTGAAACTTGAAATGAGATTGATTTTGTTTCTTTTTCTCATCTCAGATAGCTGGTGGAGGTTGTTTGGTTCTGATGCACGGAACCTGCAGAATATTGCCATTCGTCTATTGAGCCAGCCATGCAGTTCATCTGGTTGTGAGCGCAATTGGAGTATGTTTGAGCACATACACTCCAAGAAGCGCAATAGATTGACAGTGGAGAGGATGAATGACTTGGTCTATGTTCATTACAACCTTCGGCTCAGATACAAGAAGCTTTTTGACCACGACAACACCCCGATCAATCTAGATGAGGTTGATCCACAGTCTGAGTGGACCACTGAGGCTACAGATGCAGTCTTTAGTGACGAGGACCTTGATTGGGTGGACCAGGCAGAGAGAGAGGCTGAGGTTGTAGCCATGGCTGAGGAGGAGGCTAGAGCACGAGGAGACATAGCTGCTGTTGGTGAGAGTGGCATGGAGACTCAGACAGAGGCAGAGACTATGGCTGCAGCTGCAACATCATCCAGGAGCGTTAGACGCCTTCGTAGGAAGGATGTTGGCTCCACTATGCCATAGAGTCATAGAGTCATAGCTATTGTTTTGATATTTCATATTTGTATGGAACATTTGATGTTATGGATTTCATATTCCATGACTTTTGTATACATTTGACTAGTTTTATAATCTATATATCTAAGTATGCTATTTCCTTCAGCAGCGCAACTACAATTTGTGTACTTTATACTTATGTGATCGTTGTATACTTGTGTATGTGATCAAATTTGCTTTTATTTGTGTTGTATTCAATAAAGGGTGCTTGAAACAAGTTTTAAATCCTTAAAAATCTCTAAATTTCTAGGTTTTTTTCAACTTTTTTTCATTTTGCCGAGTCTGCGCCGAGTCCGAGTCCCGAGTCCCCGAGTCCCGAGTCGAGTCGCCCTAGCCAAGTCCGAGCCGAGTCCGAGTCTCGTTACTATGGCTTGTATCCTTCTTAGGATTGGTATCAATGCATCCTTTAATTTAATAAACTATGAGTCTTTACATACTTGTGAATATTGAAAAGATATCAAGAGGCATGTGATTATGGACCATTTAGGAAATTCCATTGTAATGGAAATATGGGTCATATGTTCCTTAAGAGTCATTTTATCCTCTTATCTTAATGCAAAATAAGACATGCTATTATATGAGTTTCAAATGGAATAATTTCCTATGGGTTGCGTGAATCGAAGTAATTACGTATTGAGTAATAAACCTATCCCCTAGGTCAATGAGATGAACCTATAAAAAAATTGGGATGTTCAAAGAAGATTATAAATAAAATGGGTCGAGTTTAATCCAAGACCTTGATATCATTAAGAGGAAGTGTCATACTATGGGTTGTTAAATCACATACTTAATTATGTTCTAACTATTGTTAAGCATTAGTAGCAAAAGATCAACATTAAAGAAAACTTGATTATGGGGAAAGTGGTGCGTAGGTATCCCTGAGAGACTATGTGAGGAGAACTACGTGTGACTTTGACCCATTTGGAAGCAGGAACATAGGCGGTCCTTGGGCGAAGGATGCCTCTACGACTTCAAGTCCGTAGGGGCGGGGGTATAGGGGGATAACTCCAAGGGTTGGGGTTGTTCCTGATTGGTTTGACCTTCTCCCTATAGTAGGCTTCAGTTTGAGGCTGAATGGGTACCAGATGGGTATGAACAAGTTAAGGGATGATAATATTGTGTATTTAATACATAATATGCATTTATATAATAAGTGAAGATTGACTACTTTATAATGGGTATTTGATTATACGTATATGATGGGTAAAGTCCATCTCATGTTGGTTCCATGTATCTTTTATGTGTCTGTGTAATTCAACTCCATATCTATGTATTTATGTATAGGCCCGTGTATCTGTGGATTGAGATCGTAATTCATGTTATGTATGGCTTGCCCAAGAGTGAACCTCCGAGATATTTGCGCAGTGACAGGCAGTCATTGGACTGTGCCAATGATCGATGTCTAGGCTACTGCTAGGGATTAGTCAACATTCACTTGATTCACGGAGGTGAAGGTATCAAGCTACCTTGGTTATGATACGGTTGTAGCGGTTGCACGAATAGGGACCCATCCGTGCGGGTAACGATAATTCGGGCCTAACCGTGTATTGAGAGGGTTCATTGGCTGTCACTGATAAGCACAAAAGTAATCGATTGCAAGTGTTACCCGAGATTGTGAAGAAGATAGTTGACAATATCGCTAAGGTCACAAGGTGGTATATGTCAGGAGCTACTTCTTCCTAGGTGGACAGACTTGTCGTTGGTGGCCTATAGGCGATTGAAGTCGGAATCCACCGGGTTTGGTAGGTTCACTACTTGGGGGAAACCCCTCGGATGGTGGACGGATGCACGATGTAGTATGGGATGCACCAAATCCCCTCCTAGTTGTCAGACCATATACTTAGCCTTGTGGGGTTGAGGATGGACCCGCGGTGTGGTATGGGATGCACCGAATCCTCTTCCCATTTGTCCAATGGTGCAGAAGACCGATGGAAAGGATAGGACCAGCAGTGTAGTGCGCAATGCACCGATATTCTTTCTATTTGGATGCATTATGGACATGTGTTAGCCATTGTGATGTGTTAGCCAGTGTGTTGTGTTAACCAGCCAATGTGGATGTGATGTATGTTGGACTTCATCACTATGTATTTGTAATGTATGTTGGAGCTTGTTATTGTGTATTTGTGATGTATGGTTAGAGCTTGTCACTGTGTATTTGTGATATATGTTGGAGCCAATCACTAATATAAATGTGATATGTGTATGAGACAATCATTGTCGTACTTGTGATGTACGCATGAGCTAATCATCATTATACTTATGATTTGTGTATGATCCAATCATTGTTATACTAGTGATGTGTACGAGCTAGTCAGCTTGTGTATATGGAGGTATGCTCGTGACTTACATTGTGTATGATCCTTGGGATTATGGTATTGTTGACGTGCTTTTTATGACAGCGCCAGCACAGAATAAAGTTGCCCCAACGGTCACTCTATTCTCTCTTGATCAAAGTGTCCCACATGCTAAGATTGCTTGAAAGTTCATGTGTTCGACTCCAAGGTTCCTTTTATCGCGAATAGACTCAGTTGGTTGATGTGTTTTGCTGGTTATTTCAAGGGGACTTACGTAATTGTTCGACTTTGTGAAGCAATTAGGACATGAATGATTTGGCAATATGGTTCTGGTATCTAGACTGACTCGAAAAATGCAGAATTTAAAGGGGATAGGGATAGGGATTCTACAAATCTACTTCTAAAGGGTGGAGGACGAGGATCGACTTAAACAATCTTCAAACCAACTTTGCTTTGTCTCCTTTCGAACAACTCCGACAAAGTTGGTGCAATCTTCAAAGGATGGGAAAAGTGTTCAAACTATGACGCAACACGTTCATACCGTCAATACGACGCATACAGACATATGAACCATAATCGAAGTTAAGTGCTGATACTCCAGTTGACCACGCAAGGCGAACTTACCATCAGTAAGCCCGCTAGTGGTATGGATGAAAGAAGATATGCTTAAATCACAACGCCACACTCCACAATTAACAACTACTTGCATGAAATAGAAATCTACTTTACTCTATCTACCTTGAATTGGAAAGATGAAATGGCCTTGCTAGCTACTCATAACAAAGAAGAAATCACCAAGCAATGAAACTCTTTGTATTATGAAAAGTGTTCACAACAACCTTTTACAAAACTTTCAAAGGAAAGTTTTCTTCCCTCCTCAATCTAAAGCTAACTTCTAAGCTAAATGCCTTCTACTCTCTAGCTCTGATCCAATTCCAATTCTAATCTCTATCTCTAATTCTAATAATTTACAAATGAGGGGGGATGCCCCTTTTATAATAAGTCCAATTCAGTGGACGGTTCAGATCAAATTACAATGAAGGGCTCAGATCGAGCCACCTATGCCCTGATTAGGGTTTCTGCCCTAAAAACCGCCACAGAGAGGAGTGGGCAATGAATGCACAGAATATTCTCCACTCCCCTGCAGGAATCATAATGAGCAATTAATGCCCACTACCATCATCAAGAAGATCCTCATCAAGCAGCGCGTTCCCACTGGCCTTCTCCCGGATAGCAAACTCGATCAACCGGGCCAATACTGCTTCAACCTCCTGTGTAGAGATCGGTGGAATATGGTTGAGCTGGAACTCCAAGACTGCTACCGTCTGTCCGTATCTGATGCAAGATTTCTTCCATGTCACCAAGGCGTCCTGGGTATGCTGAATTATACTAGAGAACGTGGAGACATTCTCAAAGTCATCCAGGACAAGTGACCTCGCAGCTGAGAAGAATGGAGGCAGTCTACTTTTCAAGCCATCAGCAGTTATCTCCTCTGGGACCAACTTTCTAGCAAATATGGCTTCTAATGTATTGAGGACTCCCCCCAAGATGTTGCCCATTGCTTTCCTCACTTTAGCTGAATCTGCCCTTGCTGCGTCGTGAAATCCACGGCCTGTGACCACCGAGGAGTACCAACTGGTGAAATCATACCTATCACCTCTCTGAATTACACCTCCATCCACCAAGGTTTCTAGAGGTACATGCATCAAAGCCCCCAAACGAAGTACAGTCTTCGTTTGATAGATGCGAGTATCACCCCAGGCCTGATCTACTATATCCATCCGTGCCAAAATATTTGAGGCCTGTCGATAAGCATCGGCAAGGTCCTCCATGAATTTCCCTGTCTCAGTATGAACACGGCTAACCCACTTGTCTGCCTCCGTTTCCATTTTCTTCAAATCCTCTAAGGCAACAACTGACTCCTTCGGAAGCTCTGATGGACGTTCCACTGCTGGGTTTGCTGGTTCACCTGGACGTGCTAGATTTTGCATGTATCCTATCAAGGTTTTGTGCTCCTTCTTCAATTTCTTATACTTCCCCTCCGTGCGGAGCAACTGATCCTTCAATGCCTGATAGGAGTTATCGAACTCCTCGATAACTTGGGCTCCCGTAGGACGACCCAACTCTACTGTGGTGATCACATAATTTTCAGGCCTCTCCTCGGTTCGATCACAATCTTCCCTCGGAATAGCCACCTGAAGCGTGCGAGAGCCTGACTCGTCGGTCGAGATCTTTGAAAACTTTCGGGCCCTTTTCTTCTCTGGTGGCGCACTGATCCTTCTAAGGAACTCCTCCATCTCAATGGCCGGATCCGTATCATCCTCGGGTTCTCTCCTCATTCTGTCGGAAAGCCAATCAGGCACTGTCTGCTGTGGATTACAAACAACAAGGGGCTGTTCTTCTGTTGCCTCCATCTCGTGCACTTCCTCTCTTCTTGCACTGGTTTGCTCAGGCTCATCCTCCTCTATAAGCTGGGTATCTCCCGACCCTTGGGTCCCTGTTCTGTGTTTTCTTCTTCTTCCAAAGCCGTGTCCAACATCTGCTGAAAATGGGTGTCGGCCATTGTTTCCTCTTCCTCCTCATGTTGGCCGCCCCTGGATAGACTGACACTAGCTGATTCCCGGGCGTTGGGCTGATCTACCTCCTCAAGTCCCCGCTCTTCCTCTAATCCTGCCCTCTGATCGGCAAATAATGAAACCACTCTCAAACTCGAAGACTGAGTTTGTGAGTGCACGGGTGATGCTTGTTCTATCCTCAACGGTATCGGTTGGGTTGGCACTTCCACTTGTGCCCTCGATGTCTGAGCAATTTGTTTCCCTCTTTTTACCGATAACGGCCTTGGGTCACCCATCAAGCTGTAAGTAAGGGCGATCGACTTGCTCTTAAGTCTGCATACATGTCTGTCGACCCAAGTCCTGGTAAAAGTCATCACCGGGATAGAAAGAGTGTCCAAGTCCATGATCTCTGGCTCGGACCAATCAGGTGGTGGGACAGGAGTATCCCTAACTGACCCATAGTCGGGTTGCATGGCGTTGACATCCTCCTCCACCTGGTCGGGAACTGGAATAATCTCACATTCTCTAATCAACTTGAGAGGAAGTCTGGAAAACATCCTTCTTCTTATCTCAGCCTCATCCACTGCATTTGCCCAGAAGTCCTCCAGATGAGCTCTGTGCCGGTATTCAACGTTCTGTACCATCCGGATGTTCCCGTAAGGATCGAAATCCTGCCTGCCTGTGTGATATGACAAATGATAAGATTGCAGCTCGTCCTCTGCCTCTCGGGCTGCCTGTAAAGAGGGACACACCTCAATGGAATTTCCCATGGTGATAGGGAAATCAAGTCCACCCTTCTTTTTCCTTTTCTGAATCTTATCGTAGGCAATCAATTGCCTAGATACCTCAAGCATTACTATGTGATCAGTGGGGTATCGTGGTAACCGATACGGATACGAAGTGAACCCCTGCAGCCTAATATATGTGAATTTCGGGAATTGGATGAGCCAATACCCATATTCCTCAATCAATGTCTGTGCTTCTTTAGATATTCTCTGCTGCGTCCTTTGCTGAAGTGTCCTCGCAATGTGCATTGTGAATGCATCATTTGCCCGTTTATAGTTGGCAATGTTAGCTAAATGTAGCTGTGTGCAGGCTTCATGAATTTTGAATTGACCAGGGGCACAGCCGATTGGCTCCTTGTACGAAATCCCTCTGTACTTAGTCATTCTGGCCAACATGTAAATTACATATGAGCTCATGTAGAAAGTCTTCGTCACCTTCAGGCTCCTGAATTGCTCATCGATGTGGTTGCTAATCATCCTAGCCCAATCGACACACTCCTTTCCCTCCAAGATGATCTCGATGAAGTAGAACATCCAAGGCTCGAAAATGTAAGCCTGTGCACTCCCATTCACCCGGCTCAGCATCATTATCAAATCACAGTATTCTTGTTTCACGTCCTCGGCAATTATCTGCTTTGGGAGCTTAGTGCGGGGTGGCCTCGGCTTTTGCATCCAAACTCTGTTGATGACTGCAGTGACTCTTTCGAAAGAGGAAGAGTACATCTTATCTGCCCTCTTGTTTGTCTGTATAACATCTCCTCAGCAGTTGGAATCCCAAATGCCTCTCCGATGGCATCCGGTGTGAAGTTGGCGAGCAGTTTACCATCCGGAGAGACAATCGTCCTACGTTCTGGCTTGTAGTGATTGGCACACTCCATAATTAGCTCCGGACACTGAATTGCTGGCGGAAAACTAGCAGCTGCGTAGATTCCACTCTTCATTATATTATGTGCCGTGATGGATGGTTGATGGCCCCCTAGCCCGAACATCCTCGATTTGAGTGCATTCAGATTAAATGAACCAAGGTTGGTGTCATTCAATCCTGCCAACTTTGAAACTATTGCTGACTTTGGGAGAAATGGCTTAGAGAGCCTTTTAATCATTGCCTGCCGGGATGAGCCAGCCTTGCCTGCTTCAGTGTTTGCAGCTCTGCCTGCGGCTCTGCTTGTTCCTGCAACATCCTTTGCTCCGGCCATCTGCAAAAATAAAATAGAAGAATAAGCTAGGCTGCAGATTAATAAAACAATTCCCGAGATGGCTGCGAATACGGAGTTAGCTTTGAAAATAAAATTCCTCAGCATAAATTTCTAACTCCAAACCTCAAACTATATAAAAATCTCTGAGTTTAGAGACAACTCTCAGCAACTGCACTTCTGACTGGTGAAGAAAAAACGCAGCAAGCTAATAACTTTCAGCAATGTAGCTAATTTCTCCAGCACAAATAGTTCGAACCTTGACTTCACTTTGTCAACTTCAGCAGTTAGAGGAATAAAGAGTTGCCAGCAATATGAAATTTCAACTTCCTCAACTTCTCAACGTTTAAACTTCGCAGCAACTCCACTTTCAGCTCTTTGAGAATTAAATTCTCCAGCAACTCCGGAAAATAACTTCAACCTTCAACTTCGAAGTTGCAGCAACACACTTTCAGCTTTTCGAAAGAAAGAGTCTCGGCAAATGAAAATTTCTCCAGCACTTCGCACTTTCAGCAACTCAACACTCCGAAATAAAATAAACTCTCACAGAATTTCTCTCCTCAACCACTTGGAAAATACTTCAATCTCTCAAGAACCTCTTCAGCAACTTCAACTTCGAAACAATGTGAGGAGAAATGAGAGAAGAGATTGTTTAAATAACTTCTCTCGGAGAATCCTGCTAAGTAGTGCTGGGGCTATTTTTAGCACCTTCATCAATTTTCCACTCTCTTCGTTCGGAATCTTCTAATTCAAGCACGGTAGTGGGCTAGTCGTCAGCCGGTCATTATGGCAGTCGCCATTAATAATGATTCCTTCTTCTTCTAATTTCGAATTTTCCTCTTAGTCTGCCAGTTAACTCTTGGCGATTTAAACAACTCGCGAGAAAAACAATCACTTGAATTCCATTTAAAATTCCATCTTAAAATCTCGCAGTGTTTAAATAAATTCAACTCGAAAAATTTCGTGGGAGTTGTAAATATATTTCCAACTTTTAAAATGTCTGTCATTTAAATCCTCGATTTCATAAAATTTGCCTTAGACATTTTAAATTCTCTCATTAAAATGTTCAACTCCGAGTGATTAAAAATTATTCGCGCCTGCTCGAAATAATTCACCCTTTGAGATTTAACTTCCGTCAGGAAAATAATCTAGGCAAAACGAATTTCCTCTGAAAATATTAAAATTTCCCTTAGGAAATTAATTTTAAAATTTCCCAACCCATGGGTTCCTTTTGAACGGGTTCATTTGATTTTTCACTTGAGCCATGGAAAATATTCATCGATATCAAATCTTCCCCTTGAAAAAAATTCGTTAACTTTCACCTGCCTTTGGAGAATTTTAAAACTCATCAAATCATCCTTCCATGCCAAGGGCGTATTTTTCCCTAGTGAAGTGTTATCTCACTTAGAAAAAATTTTCTAACATTTTCTCTACCATAGGCGTATATTTTTGATGAAATATTTATTTCATTTAAAAAAATTCCTCACTTTACACCTCTGGCGCACTTGACCCCTTGGCATTTATTTTTTTGCGACTTAGAAATTTTCTCCTGTCATCTCACATCTTGGGCGTATTTCTCTCAGTGATGTTTTATTTTGCTAGCTTTTACCCTTGCCACGCCTTAGAAACATTTTCAATCAAGGGCGTATTTAGCATGAGCCACTTTCATTCTCCACACTTAGAAAAATTTTAAAAAAATCTCCACTTCAACTTGGGCGCATATTCATGTGTCTACTTCCATTTCGTGCCTTAGCATCTTATTGCCTCCTGGGCGTATTTTACTCATGCAAGCCTTGATTTCTCACTTAGAAAATACTCAAACACTTAGAATATCCTTTCAAGGTGAGGGCGCATTTGCTAGGTTCCACTTTTATTTCGTTGCCTTAGGAAATTTTCTCCAGCAACCTTGGGCGCATATGGGGCCTTGAGCTTTCATTTTTTTGACTTAGAAATTTCTCCACGTCTTAGCCACTTTATCTTGCCTTGGGCGCATATGGGTGTGTCTGGTTTTATTTTCACCACTTAGAATTTCTTCAAGCCATGTATCTTCTTAAGGGCGCATTTTGACCTCTCTACTTTCATTTTATGCCTTAGGAAAATTTCGGCCATCTCCTCTTCATCATGGGCGCAAATGCTAGGCCAAGCTTCCATTTTCTCTTGAGGGCGCATTTACATGGGTGTGCTTTTGTTTTTATGACTTAGAAACTTTTTGAGAGAGTCATCAAGGTGGGCGCATTTCCTTGGGTCTACTTTCGTTTTTTTTTTTGCCTTAGAAAACTTTCACCTCTCTCCTTCCTCTTTGGGCGCATTTTGAGGTATGAGCTTCTGTTTTATGCCTTAGAAACTTTTAGTCTTCAATCCTTGAGGTGAGGGCGCAAATCACTAGGTGAGCTTTCAATTTTGATGCCTTAGGCGTTTTTCAAGGCATCACTACCCTTGGGCGCAAATGAGGTGTTGCACTTTCAATTTCATACTTAGCCGCTTTTCACCTATCCTCTTCTTCCTTGGGCGCATTTGAGACCCCATGCTTCTGTTTTGCTAGGTGGGCGCATTTACACATGTGAGCTTTCATTTTCACCATGGGCGCATTTGGAAGGGGCTACTTTGATTTTATGACTTAGAAACTTTTTGAGAGAGTCATCAAGGTGGGCGCATTTTCATGGGTGTGCTTTCGTTTTCCCACACTTAGAATAATTTCCATGCCTCTGCCTGCCTTTGTTTACGCATTCTATTTTTAGCAAGTTGTGCTATTTTTAGCAAATCCCTTGATTTTCAACCTCTAAGGCTCCGTTTTGCCTGAAAATTTCATCAGATGATCTTCTCTACCTTGTGAACCTGTTTTGTCAGTCCTCTGCCCTGACCTGCTATTTATAGCCACCTGCTATTTATAGTAAGTTCTGACTTTCTGACTTCAGTAGCTCCGTTTTGCCTGAAAGTTGCAACGCTTGATCTTGATAGCTTGAGGGTCACTCTGATGCCAACCTTGGGTGCAGACCTGCTATTTATAGCCGTGCCCTGACTTACTAAAAATAGTAAGTTCTCCGACTTTGCTCAAATTTTGCCAGCAGGTACCTTGAAGTGTGCTGACATGGGTGGGGTACTTCGTTTCGGCTATTTTTTGGATTTTACCCCCTATAAAAGTGGAAACCCTAATTTGACTTGCATGTATCCGACGGTCTCGGAACGACCGTTCTATGCATTAAACTGTCTGGCACAGGCCGGAGTGTTGGTGACTGGCAGAATTATTACGCTAAAATGAGGAAACTACGAAAAGTGAGCTCTTAACGCGGATGGTTTATGTCATATTAACGTGGGATCTCAAAAACCGAAAAACTGATGCGTATGCGTACCTTTGGCTAAAAATAGTAAGTCCTCAAAACTCGATCTTCTCGCTTGCAAGTCACACCGTTTCGAAGCTCTCGAAAAACCCATAAAGAAAAACCCGACATGCGTTGAAAAACACTGCATGCGAACCCTAAAAATAGCCTCCGAAGGCTGACTTCTGAAAGTGGTCGTCTCGGTTTGCATGTTACATCACTGCGAAGGTTTTGGAAAACCCAGAAGGATTCTCCAGACATGCATCTGAAAAGCTCATGTGGAAACCCTAATTTGACTCTTAAGCCTGAAATGCCAAAAATAGCAAGTCGTCTGATCTGGCTCAAAATTTACGTGTAGGCAGCTTGATGTTACCCGGATGCAGTGGAACTGACAGAATTCCAAAATCTCAATAAAATAGTCCCAAGTTGAATACTTACTAAAAATAGTAAGTTGCCGGAATACAGTGAAAATTTAAGGGGATTCTGCTGGAAGTCTTCTGACTGCTGTACTAAGCTTAGATTTCAATTTTATGACTCGGTTTGACCTTAAATAAGCCTGAAGGATGAAAACCCTAATTACACAGACTTAACCAAAATTTCAACCTGGGTCAAACAACGGGACATCCCCGGAAGGACCAGAGACCAGAGAGAGAGCGAACCAAAGCCAAAAGACCAGAATGGAGCAAAAATTAGGGGGTCCCCATCTTGATGGGGTGATGTGTGAAAAAGGTCACAACAGGTATGATATGTCCCTTGTGAATATTGTGAATGTTTGAACACTAGTGCTTGGTAATGTTTGGTATGGACCCAACACTTGATGGCAAGATTATTATCATTATATTATAATTGACTATGTTGATAGCTTACCTATTCTAAATTAATAGTTATGGGTTAAAGGTGAGTTAATAGATCTCCTACAAGAGGTGAGATTGAACTCTCTTTGTCATTGTGGGGCAAACTACAATGCCTCTAATTCCCATGAAAAGATACGTAGGTAGGGTCATCATGAACCCTCGAGGCTTAGGTCGTAGGTCTAGGAAAGACCTTAACCTTGGGACCGTATCACTCTTTTGTGCAAACATATATTTGGCGAGAATGAGTTGATGCCACCATGGGAATGGAGAAGTAATGAAATTAACACTATTAAGCTTCATGGAAGGTGCTCAATCGTTTAAGTTGGTAGTTGTGCATTGTTATTAAAAATAAATAAAAAATTATTGTGCCCAAGATGGGGATTTTATACACATGATGAACTATGCCTGTAGGAGAGGCGTGTGAACTCCTAGTCTGAAGCGCTGCCCACCAAACCCTTGACTCTTGAATAAAAAGTGAAAAATTGCTGCAAATTTTAGACACATGAAGAGGAATGTAGAAAACAGCTGTATATTGCTAAAATATCCTCTTGAATGCTTGGAAAACTGCTGAAAACCCTGTTGTAGTACCGACAAAAACTTTTGAAAATGGCGGCAAAGGAAAACTAGTGTTTGAAAACCTGCTGAAGATGAATGGCGAACAATGGCAATTGAACCTAGTATAATCTTCTCCAAAGGCATCAAACAATCAATAAAACCTGCTGAAATTGCTGCTCTTACACAAGGGAATGTAGGAATGAAAAATGAGGAGACTGAATGATAAAAGCCAAAATGTGTCCCAATAGGAACGCCTCTAATTTTATTCCTTCTTTCCAAAAATGTGGTTCAAAATGCTAAATTGCAGGCTTTGGAGCCTCTAAGCATATTTATTTTGTTTGTTAAAAAACTAGCAAAAAGTAGTTACGCATGCACTTGGGAGTGAAACATCACTTTTGGTGTTTTGAATGAAACTTTGGCAAATGCAACCTAAGTGCATGCTCTAGGTTCCTTAGATGTTTATTTTTGTTTTTGTTAAGCTTGGGCAAATGAGGTCTGAGCATCATGTTCTTTTAGCAACTCAAGCCATTTTGCCATTTTTTTTAAAAACATGGCAAATTGTACACAAGCATGCATCTAGGGTGCTTTTGCAATTTTTCATGTTTTTGTTTTAAGTTGGCAACTTGTACAATGTTGTGTGCCTATGGTGTTTCCACCATTTTTTATATTTTAAAATTTTCAGCCTAATTGTACAAGGATGTGCATTTTAGTCTAGAGTGCCAAATTTTGTCTTTGAATTTTTTTTACTTTTCTCTTGCATTCAAGCTCCAATCTCTACCTCGGCTGATGTGATGAAAGCATCTTCTATTGGATTTGCAAGGACATTGATTAGAGCTTAAGAGCATGACATCTATGAACATGGGAGACAAGCATTCCACAAGGATCCATTTAAAGAAAAAAACGACTTATGTTTGACATGAAAAATGAATACAAAAAATTTCAAATAGGTACAAAAAAGTATAATAGGTAAACTACCCACATTTTCTAACAATAGAACTACAATAAGATAGATGCCTATTAAGCTAAAAGGGTCAATATTTAGGAATTAGGTTCCAAAGTTACATCTTGCTTGAAGAAAAAAAAAAAAAAGCAAATAATAGTTGAAAGCTATAACTAAATCAAATCTAAGAGGACTCAATCAACACCAAAATTCCTAAAATTTTGCAAAATCTTCCCTATATTAGAGGAATTAAACATGGATGTGGTAATTACCCTAATCAACTTTATTCAATAGAAACAACCTTATTCAAATTAAAAATCAATAGACCCAATATTACACCCCAAATTGTGAGGTTATTATTTACTATTACTACATAGGGTAAATGTGAATGTAATGTGAATTCTGGAGATGAATTAATGATGCTTGTACCTTGTTATCAATATGAATGTTATCTCATTTTGATGTTGTTTCATTTGATGTTATCTCAGTTGATGTATTTCATGGTGAAATACTGCATAAATGAGAATAGATGGTTATTGAATTATCGTTATTCTAACTTTGAAGATGTTTATATATGCTGCTTATTGTTGTGAACAATTGACTACCAAGGTATGTGCTGGTGGTTGCAGGTAAATGTTCATTCTCCAGGGGGAGGGGAAGTATCACTTGGGAGAGGAGTTTGGTCGGATAATCGGTAAAGTAAAACTATCTGAGCATACACACACATCACCTTAGATTGAGTGAACTGAGTCAGTTTGTATAGGTTTTAGTTAAGTCATTCGTACCTTGTTTGTTTGCATTTGGAGTTTTGTCTACTTTTGTATGCATTTATGAGTGATGTTTATCTATGTATATGTCTTGTGATATTAGGATCATAATGATTGTAACATAAATGGATGTAAGTGAATCGAATGTAGACATATATACATATGTATAGTATATACACGTATCCATATGTACATACATATGGATATAGACATATGTTGGTAGATGGATATGCTCATACGGATGCATCGATATGGTGTACCTACACATACGTATACATAGAGGTATATACATGTGTATATGCACATATCCTGTATTATATGGATATTAATAAAATTATTATTATTGCTTTACAAATTTACATATATATATGTAAATATATATATTAATATTATATATATATATATTATAGTAGAATTAATACATGTATATATATATATATATATTATACCAAAGTATTTAAAATATATATGTATATGTATATTATTTATGAACTATAAATATATATATATATATAATAAAATATATATTTCATAAAGTCTCATCTTTGGAAATCAAATTATTTCCTAATTGATTTAATATTAATCTCTCAACCTTGGAAATCGAATTATTTCCTAATTGATTTCATATTAATCTCTCAATCTTGGAAATCGAATTATTTCCTAAATGATTTAATATTGATCTCTCAACTTTGGAAATCGAATTATTTTCTATTCGATTATATTTTCATCACTGAACTATTGGAAATGAAATAATCTGAATCGATATATTTTTTTTTAACATTGGAAGTTTGAAATAAACCAAAGCGCATAATGTATTATGGTTAAATATTTTATTGGAAGCAAGCACGACAAATCGCGCAACCTGGGAAACGCGCGTAGGAAGGAAACATTTGTAAAACGTTTTAACCATGACTGAGTCAAAACAGTAGCAGAATTAAATCCAACGCAGTTAAAGAGGCTTGTCGACTCAGCCTATAGAAGGTTATGTCTTCAAAAATTAACAATGACTTTTTCTTAAACCCGCCATAATATGAAATTGGCACCACAACTGAGAACAATCCTGTAGGTGTTGATTGGCTTAATTTCTCCATTGGCTTGGAATTAGTCTTCACAATGTTGTCAAAAATTGGAGGACAACTCACCATTTTAAATGTTGGGTATGGCATGGAATTGGCGCCACCTCCAGGGATTGAAATTGTTATAGCAGTGGTGTTGATTCACATGCCATAACAATAGGAAATTGTTGGAGGCTAGGCTCTATAAATAGTCGCCCCAACCTCCCTAATTTGCATGACTCTTCTTCATTTCATCACCCACAGCTTCTCATTTCAGATTGTGTTATTTACCAAATGCGTATTTTCTTGTGGCTATATATTTTCAGTTTGCAAATACTGATTGGATAGTATAAGCAGCCTTTCATCATAATTCTGAGTGACATTTTATACAGCCATTCTTCATAATTTATCAGTGACCATATTTTACAAACAAAGTTTACATTTATGTGAGATACTATTTTCTTTGAGAGAAACGTATTCTACACAAGGAATACGTCATTTCTGCTAATGATTTCTGAGAATGGGAAAGAGGTAATTTTGAGAGTGAATGTCATTTACCACCATCAGTCATTTCTGTGAGATCATTGAGGGAGATGTATCATACCAAAGGAATACGCTTGCTGGTTATTACTTCTGAATTTTACCAGTTTAATTATATTTGATTTCTGAGAGTGAAAAGAGTGGTTTAGAGAGGAAGAATTGCCTAATTTTGAGAGAAGAATGCTTTCAACAAGAAAGGGAGTGAGAATTGATTTGGGAAGCTGGGTTAAGCTGAGCAACCAAAGGAGAAGGTTGCACTGTCAACATTATCTGGGAAAGCGATAACAAGCATGGGGTTTTCTACTTCTTATTGTTTGTGTTACACCCCGATTGTATAGCTACTATTGCATAGGGCAATTGATTGTAATGTTTGAATCATTAAGATGAATAAAACGTGTTTTTGTTATCAAAATGAATGTGTTCTATTTAAATGATTGTCTCCTTTGATTGATACTTCCATTGGAGTAATTCTTGTTTAATGTTGCATGCAAGTTATGGAGTAATGAATATTCCAACTTAAAATGTTTTCTATATTGTTAATGTTGTGAACAAGTAACTGCCAAGATTGTATGTCTATGGTTGCAGGAACAAGAACCATTCCTCCAGGCGGAGGGGAAACATCACTCAAGAGAGGGGCTTGGTCGAGTAACCGGTAAAGTAAATCAATTGAGCATACACACACACCTTAGACTGAGTAAATCAAGTCAGTTTGTATGAGTATAAGGTAAGTCATCCATAGCTTGTATGTCTTGTAAGTAGAGGTCTTGACTGCTTCTATATGTGAATTTTATCTTTGTGCTTGATTGTGAGATTATGATCATCATGGTGGTATCATGTTTGGATGTGAACGTCGAAAGTAAGCATATAAACACATGTATAGTATATATATGTATTTGTAAGTATAAACATATTGATACAAGCGTAATTGGCTAATGGACTTGCCATACGGATGTATCAATATGATATACGTACGTATACGTGTACATAGAGGATTATACTGCAATATATATATATGTTTATGAGCGTACATCCGATAATGTGGAATATTAAATATTTGCCTGGAATTTATATATACACATATACATAGATATATATATTGAAAGTATGATGACTGGCTCGCAATATATGTATTCGACAATTAAATATGTATACGTATATATATTTATATTTGTTAAATATAAATATATTTATAAGTAATTATATATAATATTATTATAGTTATATTAAAATATATAAGTATATTAAATACTCGGGTATTTAAATATTTATATGTTTAATATTTAAAAGAACTATAATAATATTTATATAATAAAATATATAAATGTATTTATTTCAATATTCTAAAACTCTAAGGTAAAATTAAAAGATTTAATTCTTTTAATTAGAGTAAATATTATAAACTGAATTTTTGGAGAAATAATATTATATATGAATTTATATAAATATATAAAATCTTTGGTAAATAAAAGACTTGGACGTCTATAGTCACTTGGTAAATAATATGTAGAATTTACCATGAGAAAATAAATGAATTAGCTTTCTTAGCCATTTGGTAAAAAAAAACGTATAAAGTTACCATGAGGAATAAGTAAATTAAAACATTGAAAATCATATGAAGTTTATCAAATATTTGATAGCTATGAAATAAAGCTAAATATTGCGAATTTCCTTCACCATGGAAAAGAAGAAAAAAACACGCCAATATTTAATGAGCAAAATCAAAACCTTTGGAAATGGTAAAAATTAGGAAATAAGGAAATGAGCGACTGCAAAACGAACGCACAAGACCAGGTCGCGATTTGCAGAGACTCCATTATGAGAATGCGTGGGAAAGCCTAGAGTTTGGGCCAAGTGGGGCGCAGTTTGCAGTGACGTTTTCTTGCTAAGAATGAAATCCGCCATTTTTGGACGCCTCTACTGAGTACGCTTGTAGGTGTCTCTCAGCTGTATTTTACCATTTGTGAGTTGAAATATTCTCCCTGGTTAAAGGTCAAATCACCCTAAAATTGTTGAGTAAGTAACAAAATTGCTGCCACGTTTCATTTTGAATTATTCAAAGAGAAGTTCTGTCATTTTACATGCCTTCAAGAGTGGAAATCATTGGGTTGGGGGCTCTATAAATAGCCGCCCAGTTCATTCTTTTATCATCACTTGCAATCTCCGAAATTCCTTTGCATTCTTCGAGTTTGTTACCTGAATTCATGTTCATTTCTAAGAGCTAGGAACAGAGGTATTACCAGTTCGTCTTTATCAAATTTTGAGCCTTTTCGAAAACAGTTGTGTATTCATCAATCTGGAGTATAAATCTGTGTGAAAATTCCATTGACATTGAGGGTTTATACTTTATACTGAGTGGAAAAACTGAAAGTTGCATAGGAAAGAATATATTCGAGCATGAATTATTCTCCACCCTTCAATTCTATTTTGTTTACATTTGCTTCTATGTGTTTGTTGTGTGTTCAAAAGTAGATCATTTCTTGAATTACATTTTAGAATGTAGAGGAAATGAGCCACAATGAGAAATGTTTTTCTAAAGTTGTGCTTGAAAGATAAACTTGTGAGAAGAATTGTATTTTAAGAGTGAGATTGCATAAATTGATTGTTTTAGTAAAAGAGAATTAGGTTTGCATTGACTAAAGGAAATGTCTTGATTGCAAAATAGTTTATAAGGGAAACTGTCGTTCTTACCTTGCTTAGTAATGGGATTTTTAAGTTTAGAGGATTAAAGAACGTATGTGATTAAAATGGGTTGCATTTTGTATATGTGTAGTCTATATTGTATGATCTCCATATAAGGAGAATATGTGTAAAGTAGATACTAGATACTAGGAATGAAATAAGGATATTGATCTATGTTGTACCCAAACCAAATTTTTGCTTCATTAAGGCATTTTGCTTAAAATGGTCTAAACCTTGTAAAAGTGGGGTTAAAACTCAGTTTTTGGGCAAATAAAATATGGGCTTTTAGTCAGTGTGATGCCACGGAGATACTGGCAAAATTTGAAAATTTTGAAAATTAGGGTTTCTAAAATCTATTTTTAGCTCGAAACCCTAAAAAATAGGAACTTGTCAGAATTGGCTGAAATAAATTTTGATTGGCTTATTTCACATCACGATCACAGTGGTGAAGTCAGTTTCAGTTAAAAGTCAGTTTAAGGCTAGTGGGTAGTTATAACTTTTTCAGGAGAAAAGTTAGGACCTCTGAGGTCATTAATGGCAGTTGGCCAGTACCAGGTGTTAATATCTAAGCTTGAAACTCAAAGAAGAACGCTCTACGATGAAAGATGTTGAAAATTATGCTTTTTGACGGAGGAGATTTTCAACGAGGTAAAAGTACTGTGAAATTGGCTAAGTCTGGAGGTCAAAAGTGCCAATCTCAGCTAGGGGCGCCCATCATTATGGAAGCTGTATTCAACTTTTTGTGAAATTTTCTACCAAATGACTTCTCCAGTTTCTTGATAGCTTTGCAATGAGCTAGCCATCCAGTCTGACGGAGGAGTAAAACGCCTGAAAACGGAAATTCAGTACAGAACGAGGGAAATGCAAAGTAGATAACTTTGAAGAGAAAAAGCGCCCCTGCCCATCTTTTTGAAGATTCAGATGAAGTCTTCTGATCAAGTGACACCCAGGAAGTTTGTTTCTATTTTTGGTCTAGCTCCGCGATGCATCTGTCAGCAGGTGAATCTGAGTTGCCGAGTTGCCCCCATCAGTGGTCAAATTTGAGGTTTCAGACTAGATTAGAGATTGTTCAAAAAGGACAAAAGCGCCCCTGCAGGCTAGGGGCGCCCAAGGTTTTAAGACCTTTAATGAAATCTGTTTGATGATTTCAGATGTTCGTCTTGTTCGTGTCAACTTCAGCTTTCCGTTCCCCTGTCTCAGTCGGTTCAGAAGATGTCTTGGCAATCCGCAGTCGGAAGTTGAGTAATTTTTGCCATTGCAATAAGGGATGACATTGGTTGGGAAAAGCGCCCCTGGAGGCCAGGGGTGCCCATGATTTAGGAAGGTTTAAAGATGTTTTTATACAAAATGTTCATCAGGAGCCTTTGCTCAGAATTCAGTTTGCTCCGCAGTGAGCCAGTCAGCATGTTTTGAAGTTTTGTCAAATACCGGGAAACGTCAAGTGAAATATGGTCAAGTTATCAGTGAAAATGATGAAAATGCCTGAAAATATTCTAACATTGAGGTCAAAAGCGCCCCTGGAGGCCAGGGGCGCCCATCTTTTTGAAGCCTCAGATGGTTGAATTTTGAATTGCCACCTCAAGGAATCTTCTTGTCAGATTTGGTCCTGCTCTTCATCGAGATTGTCAGCCAGTTGATCCAACAAGACAGTCAACCAGAATCAATGATCGAACATGAGCTTCGTTTGAGGTTTTAGATTCTAAATTTTCAGAAAATGTCTAAGTAAGGAAGGATGCCTAAAGTCAAAGGTTGACTTTTTTAAATTCAAAAGTAGAAGTGCGCATGAAGAGAGTTTTCAGTTTGCCAAATTTTGATCTTCAGTTAAACTCTTTCAGGTTGACTTCTATTTTACCTATTTTTAGTCATAACTGGCTAAACTTAGTTTGCATGCACTAGTTAACTGAATCTTCAAGATGGCACCCTAACTTGGGTTGGTTCTATATCCAGTTAACTGAGTTTGAAGCCAAATATAGGCCATGCGTGAGTTTTGAAGCACCAGTTGTACTTCAAGCGCCATTTCCAATGCTTGGCATGCATTTCACACGCCTTAGAAGATATTTTTCTATATATTTTGCTAATGGCATCCATTATTCTTCATCAGAGTTGACAAGAAACATCTTTCTTGAGCATAAAATTGATCTGCAAGTGCTATAGGTGTCATATTTCAGTATTCTTCGTAGCTACAGATTCAGATTGTTCAAGGGAAGATTATTTTAGACTTGGTTTCTATTTTGCATGCAGGTGTTATCAGTTCTACTTCAAGCATAGGCGAATTTTTTACAGAAGAAGAGAGAAAACAAAAAAATAAAACTTCTATTCTTCTGTCTTACTTTCTTCTATTCTCATCTTAGGTTTTCTTCGCATGTCAAAGAAAATGGCAGATTTTTCATAAAAGCATCATTTGGGTTCGAGTATTTCAGCATCAACAACAATACCCATGTCTTTGATTATTTTGTGAAAATTGCCCCGTTGCCTCTTTTCTAGAAGCACTATGCTTTTTTCCAAAATTCTCTTTGCATGTGGGCCTAAATCACATTTTTTCGCAAATCTGTTGATCTGGGTAGTTTTAGGATTCATTTCTACACAAAACCCATGTTCCAGATTTTCGCGAGAAAAATTGCCCCCAGTACCCCTAACTGCCAGTTCAAATCTCAACCGAAAACCTTTTGCATGCAAGCCTAAATCCCATTTTTTCGCAATTCTAACATTCTAGGTTGTATTAGAGTTTGATTCTACACAAAACCCATATCTTAGAATTTGTCCGAAAAAATTCACTTCCCCTTGCTATTTTTAGCCTATCCTCGAGCTTTTTCAGTTTTTCCAAAGTTGTCCAAACATACCCGACTTTACAGTCAAAAGTCTAGTTTTTCAGAATGCAGTATAATCCCATAGACTATAAGGCCAAACAGGTCTTTCTTCATAACTTTCTGAAAACTACCGATACCGACTTAAGTCATGTTTTTCCCATCGTCAATCTGAACTCATTGGAAGGTATCAGCAGTACTACAATCAAAAATCTTGAACGTTCAGGGATACTTGCAGCGGCGTCCATTCCTATCTCAATCTTTGATCTTGAGTTCGTACTTGCTTGTGTTAAGCATTATGACTCGTCTACCAGACAAATCAGATCGACAGATGGAAGGATTATTTGTAGGCTTAAGCCGAGTGATGTAGAAAAATGTTTTTCTATTCCTCCACGTTCAGATCATTTCGCTGTATCCATTTCAGATTGTGACAGAATATGGGAGGAGGACAAAGATAGATCACAGAATAAAGTAGCTCAACGATGGTTGAAGGTTCAGAAAACCAACATGCCAAGGAAGATTGCACGTGGGGATTTCAAGGACGAGATTGCTATTTTGATAACTTTCCTTAACCGGTTAGCAGGTTTTGAAGACGCAAGCGTTTTCCGAACATGGATGTTCTACCTAATCTCACGAGTTATTGATAAGAAGGAAACATTTGACTGGGCCATGTTTATCAACGAGTGTCTTCACCAGCAGATTACAGAGTTCCTAAAGATTTACGAATTCCATATGGTAACTTTTATGGTTTACTTAGTTGCATTTCAAGGCAGCTTATATTATTAAAGACCAATGGAGTTCTGGGTGTTCAGCGAGTGCACGAATACTACCCTCAATTGGAGTTTTCAAAAGCTGAACAGGACTTTACAGTAGTGAATGATCACTTTCTTATGAGAACAGTCAGAAATTTGGATAATGAGATGCATGTGAGAATTTCTACAGAGGCACAATCAGCAATGGAGAGTTGGGCAGATTGGTTTATCCAATTTCCTACTTTCACATATATTCGTGTATATGGATATACAGGAGAGCCTCTGATGCTACCGAGGTACCCATCGGATAAGGTTCTTTTCATGGAGTTCATGAGACAGGCACATGAGGTTCACACTTTTCTTCGCAATCGACATAAGCCAGCTTTCACCTTTCCGTTTGAGTTAGGTATTTACAAATGCAAAACAGCTGCTGATTGCAAGTTAATGGCACACGAGTTAGAGAAACTTCAGCTTGGGTGTTTTCCTCAGAAGCGTGCCTATGATCCGTTGGGTCATTATTCAGCAAGGTTGGAGCGAAATGTTTCACATTCGGCAGCGCTTGAGGACTTTTGGGTCAATTGTGAGGATGAATTTGAGATGCGTCGTCGTCATTATTGTAGGCTTCCTATTCCACAGATTGCTGATTTCTTATCAGAGGATGTGGAAGGCTTGTCTGATGATGATAGCGAGATACTACTTCATTCATTCATTAGAGACCAAGTTGCTTGCCAGCCACTTCGCCAACCTGATTGGTATGTCCCATTGAACACTTCAGTGAAAGACTTATCCAAGTCTGTTATCAAAACCACCATGTATTTCCTTGAGAGCAAGCGGAAGCGAAGGGTGATCCCAGTCATAGTTGGCTCACTCGCCAAAAACTCGCGAGTTTTAACTCGTGAGTTATGCCAGGGCGCTGCCCCGGGACCCTGCGAGGGGTGCTGCCCCTCAACCCCGATGGGGGCGTTGCCCCCAGACCCCCACGAGGGGAGCTGCCCCTCGACCCCGCTGGGGGCGTTGCCCCCAGACCCCCACGAGGGGCGCTGCCCCTCAACCCCGCTGGGGGCGTTGCCCCCAGACCCCCACAAGGGGCATGTTGTGACCTTTTCACACATCGCCCCATTCATATGGGGACCCCCAATTTTTGCTCCATTTTGGTCTTTTGGCTTTTGTTTTGCATCTCTCTCTCTCTCTCTAATTTCTCTGTTCTTCTGGGGATGTTTCTGTATTTGACCTAATTTGAAATTTTGGCCGAGTCTGAAGTGAATCTGTGAAGTTAGGGTTTTCAGGCTGGATTAAGATTAAATCAAGTTGATAAATTGACAGCTAAGCTTAACATTGCTTTCAGAAGGCTTCCAGCAAGTTCCCACTGAGTTTTCATTAAAATCTGACAACTTACTATTTTTAGTAAGTTCTCAATACGAGGTCTTTTCCTCAGGATTTCGGGATTTTGGCTACTTCAGCACATCCGGGGTACTTCAGGGTGCCTACACGTAAAATTTGAACAGAATCAGACAGCTTGCTATTTTTAGCAGTTCAGGCTTCAGGAGCCATTTTCAAGGTTTAAACATATGATTTTTCAAGGCATGATTGGAGAATGTATCTGGGTTTTTCAAGGCCTTCGCGATGGTATAACATGCAAATCGAGATGGTGACTTTCAACGGTACAACCTTCTGAGGCTATTTTTAGGGTTTGCATGCAGTAATTTTCAATGCATGTCCGGATATTCCATGTGGGTTTTGCGAGAGCTTCGCAATGGTGTAGCATGCAAACGGAATGAGTCAGTTTTCAGGGACTTACTATTTTTAGCCAGTGCCAGCATGACAACCAATTTTCTAGGTTTTTCTGGGTTTTTTGAGATCCCACGGGCACTGTGACATGCAAACTCATCCGACGTCCGATTGACCACTTTCCGGACACTTACTATAAATAGCAATTTTATCCCAACACTTCAGTCCAACAAGCAGAGTGGCAAGCAACAAAAACGAGGTCAAATGGAGACCATTCAGGGCACATGCATATCAAATTAGGGTTTCCAGCTTCGATGCCTAAAAAAAGGGGTAAAAAGCCAAAATTTTGAAAAACGAAGATATCCCATCACGATCAGCATCCTTCAAGCAATCTACTGGTGAAATTTGGGCTCAATCCGAGCACTTACTATTTATAGTAAGTCGTCTCCAGAACATGGCTATAAGTAGCAAGTCAGCACAAGAGGCGGGTGTGAACGGGTCAAGTAGGCGATGAGGATCACGCCTAGCAAATTTCAGATCAGTCGGAGTAGCGAAAGTCAAGCAATTTTAGGGTTTGCTAAAAATAGCAAACGATCTCGGGCAACAGGTATAAACAAGGTAGCAAGGCCACAGGAAGCATATCGCACTAGCTCCAGAGTCAGAACGAGTAAAAAGCCACGAAGAGTCTCACTTCTCCAAAAACTGCTAAAAACAGAATGGCAAGAGGTAGCTGAGGCGTTGAGGGTTTTCAAAAATGAAGGTCGGCATTAAGAAAATTCTAAGTATGAAAATGGAAGTAGCATAGGAGAAATGCGCCCAAGCTTGATTAAAATTCCTCCTCATAGGGTCAGATGCGCCCAAGGTGGAAAATGCTTGATAAAAATTTCTAAGTGTGGAGAAATTCCTCCTCACCCCTCAAAATGCACCCACCACAAGCAAAGGCATAGAAATATTCACTAAGGCAAGGAAGTTTCCCTCTACATGCTCAAATGCGCTTAAGGGAGATGAAGGGCCACTTGATAAGCGTGGGGATTCCTTCTAACACCTTCAAATGCGTCCACAGGTGGAAGTCAACCAAGTTAAATGCGCCAAAGGGGTGGAATGGAAGCCAACACATGCAAATGCGCCTAGCAAGGAATGAAAGCGTGGAAATTTTCTAGGCCACAAAATGGAAGCTTGCATGTGGATATGCGCCCAAGGCTGCAAGAAGGGTAAAAGGTAAATGCCTAAGGCATTGAGAATAGAAGCTTGATGGGAAAAATGCGCCCAAGGCAACATGAGGTGGAGACAAAAATTTCTAGGCGTAGAAGTGGTATGTGTGAAATGCGCCAAGGCATGGAAAAGCACAAAGAAAAGGTTTCTAAGGCATGGATTTCCTTCACCACCCTCAAATGCGCCCAAGACATTAAAAGTTCCTCCTTCACCTAGCAAATGCGCCCTCAAGGTGAAAAGTTTCCCCCTTCCCATGTCATATGCGCCCAAGGTTGAAGATGGAAGTTGAGGTGGTGAAATGCGCCCTCAAAGGTTGGAAGTGGAAGTTGCCTATAGAAAATGCACTCAAGGTTTTCTCCTTCACCTGCTAAATGCGCCCAAGGTGTGGACAAGAGGGCATGATTTTGAGAAAGGTTTTTAAGTGTTGGCGGATTTCCTTCTCCACCCTCTAAATGCGCCCTTAGGTGGAAGTTGACCCATGAATATGCGCTCTTGTTTGTGGAGGAAATAGTATAAGATTGCTAGGGTGTAGGAATGCCTAAGGTTTGAAATAGAAGTGGAAGACCTCAAATGCGCCCAAGGTAAAATCAAGGAATTTAAATATTTTCTAAGGCATTTTCAAGGGTGAAAGTGTGAAGTACGCCTAGGGGGGTGATGCTAAATTTTCCAAAGGCGGGATGAAATGCGCCCATGAACAGGAGGGAATTTCTTCAGGAAAATCAAGAAAATACTAAGGCAGGAAAAATGGAGATTATAGGCGTGGAATTCCTCCAGAATGAAAATGGAATAAACCTTAGAATTTTATTATTTTCAAAATAATAAAAAAATTAAACTTACCCCTTCGTTTGGGTACACATGGAAATTGTGATTTCTGAGGGGAATTTTCTTCTGGGTATTGGACATTTCCAACTGGGAGATGGTTTAAAACTCTTCCATACCTTGCTCGTGTTGTTTCGACAAGGATTTTGGCCTGACACCCGTTTAACAAGTTTCTTAAGGCTCCGAGGGATAAATTTTCTAAGGCATCGTAAAATAAAGCAACAGGGGGTCAAATACACTCACAGGGAAGAAATTTGTCTAAGGCATGGAGGAATTTGAAAATGAACTGAAGCTCGAACATCAAGCGTTCAAATGCATCCTCAAGGTGAAATATTTTCTAAGGCACAAACTCTAGGCAAGGTGGTGGATACGCCCATGATGAAAGTTTGCTAGAAAAGTGATGAATTCTACCAAATTCGGAGATCAAGCGGTCAGAACATGGAAATTGGGTAAGTAAAGTGAATTTATATTATAAGTGTTCTGAGGCTTTTCTCTCTGTTTTGCAGGGTGAACACTGGAGCCTAAGTGTAAGGACTTGAGTTGATGGAGCTAGACAACGTTGCAACTTGGGAAAGAAGAAACGACAATGAAGATTTGGCTAAGACACTAAGAACGTGATGCAAAAGAGGCAAATGCGCCCAAGGCAATGGGCTAGAGAAATGTGAAAGTCACAAAGAAGAAATGCGTCCAAGAGTCAAAGCAACAGGAGGGTTGAACGTCAAATCCTTTCAAATTTTATTATCGGCGGAGATGATCTTAGAGACTCTTTCGCTCTCCTCCTAACGCAACAAAATTGGCAGAGAAGAACAATGGGAACGCATTTCCAGACAAGAATCTTCTAGAGGAAGATAGTGGGCATTAATTGTGGATAGTGGTTCTGCAGAGGAGTGGAGAATCTCCGGGGCATTCATTGCCCCACTCCTCTCTGTGGCGGTTTTTAGGGCAAAAACCCTAATTAGGGCATATGTGGCTCGATCTAAGCCCTTCATTGTAATTCAATCTGAACCGTCCGCTGGACTGAGCCAACTATAAAAGGGGCATCCCCCCTCATTTGTAATACATTAGAGTAGATATTAGATCGAGAGTAGAGGACAAAAGTTAGAATAGATAGAAAGTTAGCTTAGAAGATAGCATAGTTTGAAAAGGAAAGAAAACTTTCCCTTTGAAAGTTTTGTAAGAGGTTGTTGTGGAAAACTCTCATAATACAAAGGTTTATCATTGCATGGTGGTTCTATCTTTTGTTATGAATAGCTAGCAAGGCCTTTTCATCTTTCCAATTCAGATTGATAGAGTAGAGTAGACTTTATTTTATGCAAGTAGCTGTTAGTTGTGGAGTGTGGCGTTGTGGTTTGAGCATATCTTCTTTCATCCATACCACTAGCGGGCTTGCTGATGGTAATTTCACCTTGTGTGGTCAACTGGAATATCAGTACCTAACTTCGGTTGTGATTCATGTGTTCACTTGCATCGTTGTGACGGAATGCACATGTTGAATCATAATATGAACACCTTTCTCATCCTTTGAAGATTGCACCAACTTTGTCAGAGTTGTCCGAAGGGAGACGAAGTAAAGTCTGGTTCGAAGATTGTTTAAGCCGATCCTCGTCCTCCACCCTTTAGGAGTAGATGTTAGCATCTCTTATCCTTATATCCTTTAACATTCAGCATTATCCGATTAGTTTAAGAACTCGAGCATCCTCGACAAATCTCCCGAAATTTGAAGATCCTTTCTTCTGAATGAGCAACTCACGTAAGTCCCCTTGGAATACCCAACATATTCACATCAACCAACTGAGTCTATTCGCAATAAAAAGAACCTTGGAGTTGAACGCATGAACTTTTACACAATCTTAGCATGCGGAATACTTTGATCAAGAGGGAATAGAGTGACTGTTGGACATTTTATTCTGTGTTGGTGTTGTCATAAAAAACACGTCAACAGGGCGCTGCCCCTCGACCCCGCTGGGGGCGTTGCCCCCAAACCCCCACGAGGGACGCTGCCCCTCGACCCTGCTGGGGGCGTTGCCCCCAAACCCCCATGAGGGGTGCTACCCCTTGACCCCATTAGGGTCATTGCCCTCAAAATCAAATTGAATTCATTTCGTTTTCTAGGTACTCTCCAAGTCCAAGTTTCCAAGTTTTCCTACAAGTCTTCATCTATAATATCATCTAGTTCTACCTCTCCCCTAGTTTTCACTAGACATGGGAAGAGGAATAAATTTGTAAAATATATTAATATAGTATTTCCTTTCAGTTTTACAATAACAATTTGCTATTTTCATTTTGTTTCAGACTATTATCATATCAGCGCATTGAGCATTCCACATGAGGATGCCATTTTGTATCCAATTTCTTTCAAATCAATCAAATACAACTTGTTTCTTATATGTACTCATTTATTGACTCATTGGATGCATCTTATCTTTGAATTTTGCAAAAAAAATGCGTTTTTAGTGAAGTTTAAGCAATTTTTTAAGTTGCCGAGTTTTTTCCGAGTTTTTGCCAAGCCGAGTTTTTCGGGCTTGCCGAGTACTTGAAAATGCCGAGTTTTCCAACTATGATCCCAGTTATAGAGCCGCCAGCAGTGGTAGTTTCTTCTTTACCTTCTACTTCTAGAGCTAAACCTCGAGTCAAGGTTACTATGAGGCCGCTTGAAGGGGTTAAGATGGGAATTAATTCAAAAGGAAAAAGCATCACCAAAAGGAAACAGGTTGAGAAAGAGCCAACACTTCCAGTTGTAGAGACAGTACCTCAAGAGCAAGCATTTCCAGTTATAGAGACAGTACTTCTAGAGCCAGTTATTTCATCGGAACTAGTTATTCAGACTGAGGCCGGTTTGTCATCTCCAGGTTCACCTTTTTCACCACACTCGTCTCCCATAGATATTGATTCGGAGCCTGAGACTCCAATACATGAGACCTTCATACCAGTGGATCCGCCAGCCGCTGATACAATAGAAACGGCTCCACCTCGAGAGGACAATATTCCTTATTCATCTTGGCTCGAGAAGTCATTGGAGAGGGAGAGGCGTATGCCTTCATATAATCTTGATTTATCTGAGTTTGGTGAGCCCTATTAGAACAGGTTGAATAAGAGGGCTAGAAAGCAGATAAATATTGAGAAGAATCTTGAGGCAGAGATCGTCATAGAGGTTGCTATTCCTCCAGAAGGCAAATACTTGGATGAAGTTGATGTTGGTGATTTTACCTTCGTCAAAACTAATCTGGGTAAGAATACTCGACACACCGACGTGAATCTATTCAGAGTCGTCGCGAGTAATCTAGAGGAACGTGTCATGAAGGATGGTGAGGATAAAGCAGCTCTCAAGGCTGAAATCAAGCAACTCCACATGTATATTTCGAGTTTACTTCATGGCAGCGAGGGGCAAGCACCTTTACTTCCGCAACTTCGAGAGACCGCCACAGAACAGCAAAGGATTCAACACTTGGTTAATCGAGGAAAGCTATTGGATACCTGGATTGAAGACTTTATTGTTGCTGGTCGACACCTCCTCACAGAGCTATATCGGTTGAGGGTTGATGCACATAGTCTTTGCCAGAGAATTCAAGAGCTCGAGATTTTCATGGCCGAGCGTAAGCCGAAGGATTTGATTTTGATATCACAACTTGCAGGAATCTATGACGCCATTACAGCAGATATAGATCAGAAGAAGGTCTTCACTTGGAGAGAGTTATATATTTGCAGGGTGGAGACATATGACAAGATTTCTGCTAAGATGAGCATGATTCAGGAAAAGGTTGTTGCAGCTCTTCGTTTCATCAGCGAGTACATCACTCAGATCCCATGTCATTATCAGCATGAGGATGGTACATATGCCGAGTTAGAGGCAGTTCAAGCTGAGTTCGAAGAGTTAGTTCGTGATAACCTATGTGGAGGACTAGAGGCGTCCAAGATGGAGGAGTTTACAATGCTGACTATCAGTTTCAAAAAGGTGACCACAGAGGTTAGAGATAGTCAGAGGGAGATCCGAGATGGAGACAAAGAGTTGGACAAGCAGTTAATCATCGTGGACAACGTCAAAGTGCCAGATGATGATACTATTGATAAATTCCTGGAGGAGATGATAAACTTAGAGTAGACTTTCAGTTAGACCATGCAGTTGCTTACAATGATGAGTCATCAGAAGTAGTTAACTCGAGGCTTCTTTCCGAGTTAACTTGCTGTTATACATTTGCATGCATGTCTTTCTTGGAAACATTTACATATACTTGGAGATTAGATTAGATTTTTCAGTTGACTGATGATAGCATTCCAGTTGACTTGCTTTCAATAAGGACGTGCATGTTGCACCTTGTCCATTTAGATTAGATGTTTCAGTTAACTGATGATAGTTTCCCAGTTAACTGTATAGTTTCATTCAATTAGGGTTTAGGAATAAGATCTTGCATGCATTGCAAGACTCTAGTTGATTCAAGGTGATTTTAGGGTTGCCTACACCTTGAAGTCTATAAATAAGAGCTTTAAGCTCATTTGTAATTTAACCTTTGCTTGATAGCATACATGCTGCGCCTACCTTGCCTGTAGTATTTCTATTATTGTATCTATTCAAAGAGTTATTGTTGTTATAATAAATTGCTGCACCTACCTTGCCTTCATATTATTGTTATGGTGTTTATTCGACTTTAGTTAAATGGGGTTGCTGGTTTGATCGTTATTGCATGCGTGTTGCGTCTATACAATCTACTGTCCCAGTTGCTTACCTTTTGTTTTGTTTATTATAAGCCTATTCAGAAGAGCAAATAGTTGCGCCTACCTTGCCTTCATGTTGCGGAACTGTACTCAAAGCTTATCGTATGATGTGTGTTATAGTAGACTCATTCAACCAAGCAAATAGTTGCGCCTACCTTGCCTTCATGTTGTGAAGTTGTACCAGGTTTACCGTTCATTTGTTTGTTTTAATAAACTTCTTCCCAGATTAGCAAATAGTTGCGCCTCCCTTGCCTTCATGTTGTGAGCCCGCACCTGGAGTTTATCATACAATACATTGCTGCTCCATTTCCTCATGCTCTGTTTCTTGAGGAAATTGGATAGATTTTAAAGAAGTTAGCTTAGTTGTAGTTACATGATCTGCGAAACTAGAAAATACTTAGCTGCAACGTTCTAGGTTTTCTTAACCTTGTGCCTCTACCAGCTGAGAACAAAAAGATCGGACATTAGTTTCGTTTTCTATTTCATGTATTCCAGCACAATGAGGGAGCTTTCCCTCCTAATTTGAAGAGCACTCATTGTGTAGTGTGCATAGCTGTACGTACAAACTCACACTCCAAAGGTGTTAGTTCTTACGCCAACAATCTAGAAAGGTCTTTTTCATCTTAAGTTATAGGGATAACTGAGGTAAGCTAAAAGTACTCCTAGGATAAAGATTTCCTGATTAGGAAGAATGTTATAAGACCCTTGTAGATTGTTTCGTTTCTAAATAGATTGTTTGAAGGTAGGTTGTCTAAAACAGGATATACCTCCCTTATGTAACTATTTGAAGTAGAATGTCTAAAGGTAGGTAATCTGAAACAGGATATACCTATCTTGTGTAAATTTCTTAGAAGAATGTTGTAGGTTAGTCTGGGATAAAAGATTATCCAAAAGTAAAGGACAATACCTATGCGTAGTGTAAGATAGCCTTAAGTCAAATCGGCCCTGAGTAGTGTATATGATAGATGACCTTCATTCGAAGTACTGAATGAGAATACTTTGGCCAAAGTAATGAAATGTATGACATCCACTTAGATGTGAGATAGTTGAGACTTCACTGTCAGTTCATCGTGATCCTTGTACTAGTATGAGATTGTGAAATAGCAAGGTTCTAGTTATGAATAGGACACAACACTATGCTCAGTTGGGTTGTCGGGGCTAGGATACTCTACCAATCTCTTCGTTCAAAGGGAGGGCCATCTATCGAATGATAGATGTGTGGGGGACCGCATTAACAGTCTGTGGTTGGCGGAAAAGCGCCTGAGTGATGTTTCTCCTCCACAACAAGCGACAGATACACCAAGATTTGAAAGGAAGGGAACCTGGACCGTCTTACTACTATTTGTGCAAAAGCTTACGAGCTATGTATGTAATTGTTTTAGTTTTATACTCTGATTTATATTTACAATGAAAATGGAATTCATATGGAAATATATATTGTAACTTGCAAGTATTTATCAATAAAGAAAGGAAGAATTTTATTGTAATGTCTTTGTTACTTGTTACTTTATATGTTTGAAATGAAATGTTACAAAAAATTTAATTACCCAAGGATGGGGTCGTTAGAGTTCGCAAGGAATTATTGTGTTTTCTATACTACATGAAATGTTTTTTTTGCCTGTGCAATAGTGAAATGTACCGGCCAATTCTTTTCCAATTTATTTCCTGAAATATACCGAGCCAATTTTTTCAATTTTTCCACAATTCAATTCACCTGTTAACGTTAATGGAAAACTCAATCAATTGAAAGGAACCCTTTCCTCTGATCAACCCAAATCCCAATGCGGGCAAGGTTGAGAGCATACTCGAAAGGGGATCGTTAGCATAACTGAAACTGCTAGAAGAGTAATAGGAAGAAGATACAATCAACTCAACCACTTATTCAGCGGGAGGACTGGAAAGATAGAAATTACATTGTTGAAAGTAACGATCAACTCAACCACTTATTCAGCAGGAGAACTGGAAAGAGAAGTACAATGCTGAAAGTAAATATGCAACTCAATCACTTATTCAGCGGGAGTGTGTTGACGGCTCAACCGATCAGCAATATGCAAATGCAATACAATATAGACTGAGCATGACCAGTCTCTTCTACAAAAGTGGGGATACAAAATATAAAGTGCAGAAAGTAAAAAGCTAATCAATACTACTGATTCAGCATTACAATGCGATGAACAATCTGCAAATACAATGAGATATAGATAACCAATGAACTCCAAACAAGTACAAGCTATCCAGCATATAAAATATAGTAAAAAGGACTGAAATATCAGGTCTGATATAAAAATTGCAGCAATCAGAAATTCATACCAGCAAGCCCTGAAATCACCAAAATGCTCATAACTTCGTCAAAACACCTTCGATTGATGTGAAATCCAATGCAAAGGAAGCATAAGAGAAGGGCGACCAAGTACAAACCAAGAAATAGCAGCAAGCAACCTCTGATATTTTATGCAATGGTAGGCAAAGTACAACCTCCAAGAAAGGGCGACCAACAAAATAAAATCCAAATCACCTCTGAAAAATCTGAAAACTTGCAAGAAGGGGCGCCCCAGGTAGACTTGAACAATAAGCCAATACCCAAAACCAACAAAAAATTGTGCAAGGAGCTATGATCGAAAATGTGCTTCAGCCAAGCACCACACCAGCATCACCAAAAACTGATAAAACTGCAAGAAAGTTAACTACAATGTGCTCAATCTGTTCTCAAGGGTTGAGAACAGCCAAATCTCAACTAGTTGCTATTTTTCAAGCAAGAAGTCAAGCCAAAGCTAGGAGGTATGCATTTCTCGAAGCAACTTACTAACCATTCCGGCAGCATAACATTATTGTAGATATAAGATAATGAACTAAGAGCCCAATGCTCTTATTTATAACATTTCCTGCTCCAAATTCAAATTCAATCTCCCTCCAAATAGACACCAAAACCAAACTCAAATTCACAATGCCCATTTGTGTCATTTGCATTTCATTTCTCCAAGTCGTCCTCCTCCAAGAAGTATTATACTTTATTAAAATGTCAATAAAGTATATTATGGCGTCCAAAATAATAATAAAGTGAAACACTTTATTAAAGTGAAATACAAATATAATTGACCACTTATTTCTCCAAAGCGTTCAAACATGCCTTTTAAATATTTCACTTAAAATAATATTCTCATCAAATATTAAACTTGCCGAAATAATCACCTCAAATGCTGGAGACCAACTGACTATACTGCCCTGCCCGAAATAGCCATAATACCAAGTTGTTGAAACACTGCCAAAAATAGCACCAATGGTGTTGGAGACCAAACTGCTCCAATTGACTTGCCAGATATAACCATTGAATTGAACTGCAGAGACCCTACTAAAAATCGTACTGCTAAAAATATAACTTACTAAAAATAGCATACTGCTAAAAATAGTAAGTTGTTCCAAACTCATTTTAACCACAATCCGAGCAGCCGTCGTAATAACTAAAAATAGTAAGTCCAAAAAAATTCTCTAGTTCAGTTGCATGTCACGCTGTCGCGAAGCTCTCTGAAAACCCAGAAGGAATCTAGAATCCAAATTGTAAAACTCCAACATGCAGCCATTGTAACTTACTAAAAATAGTGAGTCTGGAAAAGTTCTCTGATTCAGTTGCATGTCATACCACCGCGAAGCTCTCTGAAAACCCAGAAAGAATCTCGCAACCAAACTGCAAAACTCCAACATGCAAACCCTTGAATCCTCGAAAGAAACCTCCAAGCAGCTGGAGACCCAAATTCTACCACTGACTAGCTTACGAGCATCCGAGAATAGGCTAACAGTCACTGGAAAGTGTAGTGCTAAAAATGGGGACATTACAAATAGAAGCATTTTTAATGTCTTCTAAAAAAGGGAATTGAAACCTTTAGGCTGCTTTTTACAATGTGTTTTTAAGTACTCCATAATAGGAGAGTTTGCTTGACACAAATACTTAATTGTATTAGAAATATCAATAAGGTAGCTCGACACAAGTATTTAACTATACTAAATATGTCAAAAAGATTACTTGACTACGGAATTCAACTATGCTATAAGAGGTACAACATGGGTATTTAAATATACTAGATATGTTTGAACATGGGATGCAATGTGTTTGTATTTACACCATAGTAGGAGAATAGTGCTTATATTAGTTATTATTTACTAGGCTTGATTTGAATGCAAGAGTCACTTGAGGTACACCGGCTAAGTTATTAAGTTAACTAGGAAAGCTTGTGTTACTCCTAGGATAAGTATGGGAGGGTGCTTGTGTACTTACTTGCTATAAAACTTATGATTTCTCCTAGGATGAGATAATCCAGTATGGGAGAGGGATTGATATACTTTCACGTAAGTCGAGTTATCCAAGTATATAGGTTATCTAAGATGATGGACAATACATAAAAGGAATACCTAGCTTGTGTACTTGCCAGTTAAGTAGTTAATTCCATGTAGATTAATATGGTTGTAGGTTATCTGAGATGATGGACTATCCATTGAAGGAGATACCTATGCGTAGTTGAAGATAGCCTTAAGTCAAATTGGCCCTGAGTAGTGTATGTGATAGATGACTCTCAGTCGTTTACTGAATTAAAACTCTTTGATCAAAGTAGTGCAATGTACGAGACTCCACTCTAGGTTGTGTGACTCCACTCTAGGTTGTGTGAATCTTGAGACTACACTGTCAGTTCACCATGATCCAGTATTACATGCTAGTTCGGGATTGTGGGAATTACAAGTTTTAGTTATGTAGGACACAGCACTATGCTCAATTGGTTGTCGTTATCGGTTACTCTACCAATCTCTTCGTCAAAGGGAAGGGCCATCTATTGAATGATAGATGTGCGGGGGACCGCATTAAGAGTCTGTGGTTGGCGGAAAAGCGCCCGAGTGATGCTTCTCCTCCACAACAGGCAACAAAAGAACCAAGATTTGAAAGGGAAGATCCTGAACCATCTTTCAACTATTAGTTTTAAAGCTCATTGGAGCTATGTTTGTACAGGTATGTATTCTGTTACATACTTGTGAAGTTATTATAATGAAGTGGATTTCTTTATTGTAAAATGATATGGCATCTTGTTCTTATATTTTCAATAAAAGAAAGAAAAAATTTATTTCAATGACTTGTTCGCACGTTTATTTACTCGTTACTTTTACTTGTTGATGTAAAATTAAGAAATTTTTATTTACGTACTTAATGTCACTTTGGGGATTTGAACCAAGGCCTCCACAATGAGGACCCTTTGATTTAACCGACTAGGCTCAACCCCTTTGGCAAAAATCACTACTCTCGATCATCTTTATATTTTTTTAAAAGTCTTCATAATTTAAAGCTAATACAAGTTATATCTGTACTCACAATTAATCCATCTATCTATAAGTAACTAGCACTGAAGCAAAATGAAATGCCAAAAACAGTAATGATGAAAATAGAACAAGAATAATATGCATTGTGTCAGATAAAAGAGAGAAATGAAACAGCATTAAGGTTCTTCAAATTACATACATGCCATCCTTGGACTCAATATATACATAAAGGCTGTCATGAAGTAGTAGAACACAGCAATATGTTGAGCCAAAAACCGGTCAAACCACCTTTCATTTCCTCCCAAAGCCTGAATGTAAAATTGAAACAAATACCATGGTCATCATTTGTAGGATTACAAACCCACCAGTTTCTGAAGGGTATTGAAATACATCAAGAATGGCAGCAAAAGTCAAGATTTATTGTAATGATTGAATAAAACTTGCAATATATATAATTCTCTCCTCTAAAAGAACAACCATAATTGATATTCATGAGATTTACAAGAAAATGGAAATGCAATGATTGTAAGTTCATGGCATAATGGTTGTAGAAAATAAAGAATAGTATTGAATTCAAATTCAAAAGCCCAAGAAGAGAAATTAATCATTATAGTGCCCACTATGGTGTCCATTTTTGTACACCAAATTGTAATATATCTTGTAATGTCTCTAATTTTTTTGTTTTTGAATTCTCCGCAAGTGCCAAGATGAAATGCAAAATCCTCACACTTTTTTATCACCAAGATCTTGATGTGGACAAAGTGAGATCATATGATGATTGGAACAAGAACTTACAACAGACAAGCCACATAGTCCTATGCACTATGCAGTACAGAAATATATATAATTAACCAGATCATGGCAGCATTAATATCCAAACTTACAATACAAAGGTAATCTGGCAATGAACCACACAGACCTTTACAATATGAATAATAAAGCAATCAAATCCTCTTCTATTTCAATTCTAGGAATTATAACAAATAGTTGTCCAACAATTTGGAGAAAAAAAAAAATCAAATAGTTGGAAAGAAAACTACGTAACATATAAAATGTAAAATACCCAGAATAGGAGCTGATTTATTTGAGAGTACAAATGAAGGATGAACAAGTGCTGCAAACTGAACCGAAACCTAGTGAACTCCTAGAGAAGACAACCAAAAACCTATCACAAGAATTAACCACTTAACTTTTGTGATAAATAGGCATGAACAACTCCACACCCCGACTGATAGGAGGTGTCACACAGTCTATAACCCTGAACAGCCAGCAAGGTTGATATTGGAAGAGGGTGTTGAAATATTTTGTCATTGATGTCAAAGGTAATGTTGTGGCTTGTTTATGCTACTCCGATATGCTTGCTCAGTTTTTTCAATGTAATTGATATGTTCGTTATTCGAGGCAGATCACTTGTGTCAGCATACTTGTTTTTCTTGCGCCAAATCAGCTCCAAGTTAGTGTCAATGTGTTATGCCTTGTCAGCTTTGAATTTTCAACATTACCAAGTCATTTCTTTTATAATGCCTTGGTCAAATTATTTCAGACGACTTCCCTATATCTAGATATTGAATTTATTTCAGATGATGACTCTATTCATTGGTGATGACATTGTAATAGCTTGTCTAAATTAGTGAAGGTGGCTCATGCATTTCTGACATCTCTATGTGACAGCTTTAGATTCTCTTCGATCATTAAAACTCCTTCATTACATTTTCATAAGAGGTTGTATGATGGAAGAATCGTGTGGAGTTAATGGGATATTTGTTTCAGGATGGCAATATTGTTTTATGCGACTTTATTTGAATAGTTGTTGAATTGGTGATAAAAAAATTCAAATATGGTTTTCTTCTTCAGAAAATGTGTGAACCTTATTTCTTCAGAAAGACATGAGCATTGAAAATAACTGCCATAAATTATTATGGGTGTTGAGGCTGCATTGTGTATGTGAGCAGCTTTTTATTTTGAGAATGAGGAAGCCATGACGTTAACATAGTTATCGACTTGAGCGAAGATAAGAAAAAATTGTGGGTTCAGAACTTCAGATTCTTTGCCTGTTATTTTATTGTTCTTGGTGGTTATTATACATACCATCGCTATTATTTCTCATGCTATGAGCTATATAATTTATGGAGTTTCAAATTTCTGGCAACAACGGTTTTCCAAAGGAGTCATGGTGTTTTAGTGTATGTGGATGCATATATGTAGATATGCATGAGTTATATTGATCTGGTTGTGGGGTTTGAAAAACTGGAAAGTGTGATGGATTTAAAAAGCCTTTGCTACCTTAGTTTTGGTTCAAGTCGTATGCAAGCAACGCCATGTGAAGGCCATTAAATTTGCTGCATTTCTCCTTGGTTGATGTGTAGAGAGGTATGCTGATCGTGTGTTTTGATTGGTGCGTGAATGCCTTGCCTTTGTGGCATTTTGTTACACCCCGATTGTATAGCTACTATTGCATAGGGCAATTGATTGTAATGTTTGAATCATTGAGATGAATAAAAACATGTTGTTGTTATCAAAATGAATGTGTCCTATTTAAATGATTGTCTCGTTTGATTGATACTTCTATCGATGTTATCCTTCAAGGATGTTGCATGCATAGTTACTGAGTTGTGAATATTCTAACTTAAGATGTTTTGTATACTGTTAATGTTGTGAACAAGTAACTGCCGAGATTGTATGTCTATGGGTGCAGGTACATGAACCATTCCTCCAGGTGGAGGAGAAACATCACTCGAGAGAGGGTCTTGGTTGGATAACTGGTAAAGTAAATCAATTGAGCATACACACACTTCACTAAAGGTTTAGAGGAACTAAGTCAAATAGGTTGGTCTTGATAAGTCATCCATAGGCTGTAATAACACCCCCTGTTCTAGACTGATTTTTGTTCTTTTTCACTCAATGTAATTTTGTCAAACAGTTGGCTTGCAAGCTGACTAATGGTTTTCTGAATTGGTTCTTAATTTGCAATAAAATAAATTGGATAAATTGATATTTTTTGAGTGGCTTCAGATTTCATTCAATATAGAAAATCATACATAAGAAATACTAATAACAAGAAGATTAATGCTGATAACACTATTTATTTCCAACTCCAAGTATACAAATCAGATTCAAACAATATTACAGACCTGGGAATGTCTTCAAACTCGTAATGACACTCAAATATGTTTCTAGCTTATGTGAAAGACCATATGATAAAGAAACAACTTCAAATATGAACTCCACAAGTCTGAAATCTATCCAAACACTGTTCACGCACTGTAGCAGTACTGTTCACAGCACTGTAGCAGAACTGTTCACGGCACTGTTCACGTTACTGCTCACGGCACTGTTCACGGCACTGTAGCAACTCACAAATCTTCACTATCACCTTCAAATCTGCTCCTAATATCTTCTCCAAATCTTCCTTTTAAAAATCTAATAAGCCCAATGTGTTTCCTGAATGAAAACACCATAAATTCCCCTAACTGTATCTTGCAACAGCAAGAAGAATGTTGACAAAGAGGGATTTCGTCCTCCAATGCCCAATAATCAGATTCTTGAGAAATCCAATAGCATAACTTTAATCATATCCAAGCATGCTGAAAGTGAGCTCTCCAATCCATTTTATAACTTCTTCATAAGAGCTTACTCACTTGTCTTGTCAATGTGGGATAATTAAACACTTTAATATTTTATCCCTCTTTTAAGTGTACCATGTACTTTTAAGTGAATGGGGACATTTAATATTTATAACATATTACTTTATAGTCCCACTATAGTCATTTATTAAACAAAGTTAAATAATTTAAATTTAACTTAATATCTCGCCTGAATAAATAAATATTTAATGACTATGAATTATCGCCATCCATCTGAACATCAACCATGAAGTCAATGATGTCGCTGAAGATCTGAATCATCCCAAAGTGACTTACTATAAATAGTAAGTGTGCCAAAACTATATCAAAACATCTCGGAATGACATGCGACTGGAAAAGCCTAGGCAAATATCCTCCAAGATCCCTTTTGTGTCTTGGTTAGCCTACGAGACCATGAGAAAATAGGCTAATGACAAACCTCATACAATATGTGCTAGAAAGGGGACATTACAGTCCGCCCTCCCCAAAAATTGCTTGTCCTCAAGCAATGCCTGCACAACACTAGAAAGACTAGATTGAAATCATATAATATGCCAGGGTCCCATGTTAATCTCAAAGCAAAACCACCATGCTGACGCTGCACCACCCTGATCATAACTGTACATCCACTATGCCAAATCTGCACTCTCCCTTTTTGTGATCCCAAAAAGTAACCATCATCATAGTCCAAACTAGAATACCTGGAAAGACTATAATCTATTCCATTAAGCATATATTGCCAATGCATCTTAGTGAAGTCCAACTCAACAATCCCATTGCCAAACTCGATCCAAGGTAATGGACAAGAAACACTGCTCAACCACAATGCATAAATCCTAACATACCCCCTCAAGTTGTCCCTAAAATGAAATTGATCAATCGCCACCAAGGGACTAGTATAGAAAATGTCAATGCAACCAAGTTTGAAATCAGCTAACCAAGGAGTACCACTGTAGTCACCAAGTAAAAATATGGCATTGGTGCTTACTCCTGAAGAGTCCCAAGGAAGATCTTGAACACTCCAATCAACCCAACCAACTGCTAACAACGAAGCATCATCTAAAGATATGGATATCAAAAGTATGAAATGTTTGTAGTGACCAACACTCACCAAGGTGTAAACATATTTTAACTGAGTTGTACATGAAAGTTCTCCTACAACCCACTGCCATAAAGTCTGCATCGACTCAAAATTCATCTGCTCATATGCTCTTCCAATCATTCTCAACCATAAAACAATCAACTGCTGATCAGAAGAAGCCATCCAACTCATCTGCCGGTCAAGAAGTGAATGATGAACCAAAGCGTGTGGAAACTTGTAGTGCTGAGCTAACACTAAAAGTAGACTATCCAAGTTTACAACACAAACCTTCATATGATGCACCCCCTGACCTAGGAAGGTCTGAAGTAAATCAAAATCACTATTGTTCAAGACTGAAATCAGTGAAGTGCAATCTGATTTTAGAGCTCTACACCAAGGACCATAGCAATACGCCTAGAAATGCCAAGTATGAGCATGTAAGACGAGCATTATGTTGCACCCAAACAACTTAGTGGCTGAGAAACACTCCCAAGAAATCTTCAATTGATAATCTTCACTTCCTTGACCAAGAATAAAGTGCCAACTCCTCTAGATGGGAGCAAACCAAGGAGTGAACTGGACGACTTGCAACCAAACCACAAACTTTAAATTGAAATTCTGATCCATTCTTTACCAAGGAACACTCCCAAAAGTATCCTTTTGATCAATGCTCCAACCCTTACTTAGAATCTTTCTCCAATCCACTGGTAGAAGAAGCATAGAAATCACATAGTGGCTGGTAAGAAAAGGAACAGCTCCTTTAAGTCTGAATTTTTCATCCATATACCACCAAAGATCATGCCTACCCTTCCCACTAAGTTCGATCGAATCCTGTTGAAGATCCCATCCATAAATACCCAACCAAGAATGATCTCCAACATATATAGAGAGGTACATATCAAAGCTCCATGTGTCATTAAAAACAAAAACATCATAATTCCAAGTGCCATCAAAAACAAAAACATCAAACTTAATATGAAAGTTGGTGATCTCATTGGTAATCTTATGTAACCCCTTCATAATATCATCAACAATTAGGGTGCAAGGAGTGATTGCTGTTTTCATAAGTAACCCTGAAGATGGATTAGTATGATATATAACATCACTCAATCCAAAAGATTGATCAGCAAACATGTAGATATTGTGTTTAGGGCCTTCTTCCTCCAAAGCTTCATAAGTATCAAGCTTGAATCCTCCTTTCCTCGCTGTTGTTCTGAAAATTCTAGTCAACTCACGAAAAATGCTTGGAATCCTTTCAAAATAGGAAATGTAGAAGTCTCCATAAATCAATTCATCCAACAAAGATGCTGCATCTCCGATTACATATGTAAGGTATGCATGACTATTCACCAACACAAACAAGGTATTAAATGATCCACTTGTTAGCCAACTCCAAAACTCAAGACCACACTTTCCAAACCTTATGTAGCTAGGTATGATGATGCCTCCTAGTGTCATGAAACTCCAAATACAGTCTTCATCTGACTCCCTATTTGCATATGTCCTATTCGGTGGTCTCCCGGGAGGGTAATCAATCAACTCATAATGTGAACTGAGATCAACAGCAGGCTGAATACTATACTCCAACTCAGATTTTGAATCTTCTCTTGGATACCATACCTTTCTATTTTCACCAAGTGCAATGCTGTCATTAATGACTCCATAGCTGTCCCAAATCTCTTGTGCATCCTCATTATCATTCTTAGTAGTATACCGTGGATCCAAATCTTCAAAGTCTCTAAACTTCCACTCCAAGTCAGCCCCATGCAAAGATAAATCAGTTTTATTAATGACACCATCAATGCCATCCTCCATGCAAACATTGTGCTCTAAGACCCAAGCATTATCAGGATTGAAAATAAATTCTTCCTGTGTCGGGTCTTCGTCATACTTGATTGCCAACACACCCGGATCCCAAGTACTAAGGGGCTGATTGCTTTGTTCAGTTAAAAAGTGCTCACCATACTCCTCATGATTGGTTCTCCTTATGAATAGATTACTCCCCAACACACAAGTACCATCTTTAGCTTCAACTGTTCCCATGTCTTCAAGACAACTTGGCTGCAATGCTAGAGGCCTTTGTTCGAATTCATCTAGGGGCCTTAGGCTATCACTTATTAAATTTTCTGATTTGTCTACATCTATAGGACTAGGAACAATCTCACCATCTACATCAGCTGATTCACTAGTTGAAACCATGCAATCTTCAAGTGAGAAAACTGTGACAGCGTTATGATCAAACACAATATCATCAAGGGAATTTATCTCTTCATCATGATTATCGATAGTGATCGCTAAGTCTCCAACATAGAGGCTTGTGCAACCCATACCTGTAGCAACATGTGATTTTTTTTCTTTACAGGACATTGTGCCATTGAAATGAAAGGAAGAATCAGCATTATTGTATCCTACTATTCCCATAGTGGTATCAACTTCATTAGATAGCTCGACATGTGTATTCAAAGTTGTTGTTTTGACAATTTCATTGCATTCATTTTCAGTATGTATAGATGTATGTACATCTATGGAAACATCCTGGAAGTCAGTCACATCTTTATCATGAGGCAAGCCATTCTCTTTAACTCCTAAATTGATTCTCTCCTTTTCCACCTGTACTAATTTATTCTAGAGAAGTTTCAATTTTTCCTCACATTGTTTGAACACACTATTGACCAACCCACACGCAACAGTAGAAGGAACCCATTCTTGTTTGGCCAATAACATAGATAAGATAGGTTGGGGTAGAACATCACTTCCATTTATACACTTGACCATAATAGTCTCCAAAGCTATGATAATCTCCTTGTCATGTTTGCTATTGACAGTGACCAAGAAATGATGAAACATATTGTAGATCAGGTCATGCAATCCCAATTCTATCAAAAAGTTACCCAATCTGATTTTTGCAAAAAAATTTAGTATAGCAGCCCTTTGTGAATAATAAATATTGTTGATGTCATCAAGACCTTGAAAACTATCCACAATTAAATACAAAACCTCCTTCACTGTATCCTCGTCATAAGGAACTTGAGGTGCCAAAATCCTCATAATCTCACTTAAGCATGAAGTAACCATCAATCTAATCCCATTATCCGAATGCCTCATCAAACTGCGTTGCCTTAAGGAAGTCATAACAAGGACAAGAGCTAGTCGTAACAAATCTGAAAGTGACTGCTCCACTATGCTCAAGCATCCATCTAATTCACTCAAAGTGTTGAAAACCACATCTTTTGGCTGATGAGTATTGAGCTTTCTACTTGCCTCTTGTAGAACTTCCACCAACCAATGTCTCTCCTTTGACCCCATGTGTAGATCTGAATATTTTTTATTTTTTTATTTTCCCACAGGTTCGCAAGAACTTCGGCTCTGATACCACTGTAATAACACCCCCTGTTCTAGACTGATTTTTGTGCTTTTTCACTCAATGTAATTTTGTCAAATAGTTGGCTTGCAAGCTGACTACTGGTTTTCTGAATTGGTTCTTAATTTGCAATAAAATAAATTGGATAAATTGATATTTTTTGAGTGGCTTCAGATTTCATTCAATATAAAACATCATACATAAGAAATACTAATAACAAGAAGATTAATGTTGATAACACTATTTATTTCCAACTCCAAGTATACAAATCAGATTAAAACAATATTACAGACCTGGGAATGTCTTCAAACTCGTAATGACACTCAAATATGTTTCCAGCTTATGTGAAAGACCATATGATAAAGAAACAAATTCAAATATGAACTCCACAAGTCTGAAATCTGCCCAAACACTGTTCATGCACTGTAGCAGTACTGTTCACATCACTGTAGCAGAACTGTTCATGGCACTATTCATGTTACTATTCACGGCACTGTAGCAACTCACAAATCTTCACTATCACCTTCAAATCTGCTCCTAATATCTTCTCCAAATCTTCCTTTTAAAAATCTAATAAGCCCAATGTGTTTCCTGAATGAAAACACCATAAATTCTCCTAACTGTATCTTGCAACAGCGAGAAGAATGTTGACAAAGAGGGATTTCATCCTCCAATGCCCAATAATCAGATTCTTGAGAAATCCAATAGCATAACTTTAATCATATCCAAGCATGCTGAAAGTGAGTTCTCCAATCCATTTTATAACTTCTTCATAAGAGCTTACTCACTTGTCTTGTCAATGTGGGATAATTAAACACTTTAATATTTTATCCCTCTTTTAAGTGTACCATGTACTTTTAAGTGAAAGGGGACATTTAATATTTATAACATATTACTTTATAGTCCCACTATAGTCATTTATTAAACAAAGTTAAATAATTTAAATTTAACTTAATATCTCGCCTAAATAAATAAATATTTAATGACTATGAATTATTGCCATCCATCTGAACATCAACCATGAAGTCAATGATGTCGCTGAAGATCTAAATCATCCCAAAGTGACTTACTATAAATAGTAAGTGCGTCAAAACTATATCAAAACATTTCGGAATGACCTACGACTTGTTGTGACCTTTTTCACACATCACCCCATACAGATGGGGACCCCCTAATTTTTGCTCCATTCTGGTCTTTTGGCTTTGGTTAGTGCATCTCTCTCTCTATCTCTGGTCCTTCCGGGGATGTCCCGTCATTTGACCTGGGTTGAAGTATTGGTTAAGTCTGTGTAATTAGGGTTTTCATCCTTCAGGCTTATTTAAGGTCAAACTAAGTTATGAAATTGAAATCCAAGCTCAGTACAGCAGTCAGAAGGCTTCCAACAGGGTCCCACTGAATTTTTATCAAATTCTGACAACTTACTATTTATAGTAAGTACTCAATCGGGGACAATTTTATCGAAATTTTGGAATTTTGTCAGTTCCACCACATTCAGGTAACATCAAACTGCTTGCACGTAAATTTTGAGCCAGATCAGACAACTTGCTATTTTTAGCAGTTCAGGCTTCAGGAGCCATTTTCAGGGGTCAAACGTATGATTCCTCATTGCATGTCCGGAGATTACTTCTGGGTTCCTCAAAACCTTCGCAACGATATAACATGCAAACCGAGACGATCACTTTCAGAGTTCAGCCTTCGGAGGCTATTTTTAGGGTTCGCATGCAGAGTTCTTCAACGCATGTCTGGATATTCCTTCTGGGTTTTTTGAGAGCTTCGCAACAATGTGACATGCAAGCAGAGAAGATCAAGTTTCGAGGACTTACTATTTTTAGCCAGCGCATGCATGCAGACCAGTTTTCTGGGTTTTTCTGGGTTTCTTGAGATCCCACAGGCAATATGACATGCAAAATCATCCGGCAGTGGATGAGTCACTTTTCAGGCAGTTTCTATTTTTAGCAGGTACACTCTAGCAGCTGCCTAACACTCCAGTTCAGCAAGCAGAACGACATGCAGAAGGAACGAAGTCAAACGGAGACCGTTCGGGATACATGCAGGTCAAATTAGGGTTTCCACTTTTATAGGGGGTGAAATCTAGAAATAGTCAAAATGAAATACCCCACCAATGTCAGCATACTTCAAGGCACCTGCTGGAAAAATTTGAGCAGAATCGGAGAACTTACTATTTTTAGTAAGTCAGGGCACGGCTATAAATAGCAGGTCTGCACCCGAGGTTGGCATCAGAGCGACACTCAAGTTCTCAGGATCAGGCGTTGCAAGTTTCAGGTCAAACAGAGCTACTGAAGTCAAAAAAATCAAGGACTTACTATAAATAGCAGGTGGCTATAAATAGCAGGTCAGGGCAGATAACTGGCAAGACAGGTTCACAGGGCAAAGAAGATCAGATGGTGAAATTTTCAGGCAAAACAGAGCTATAGGGGTCGAAAATCAAGGGACTTTCTAAAAATAGCCTGACTTGCCCAAAATAGACGGTGAAGACGAAGGCAGGCAGAGGTATGAAAAAGTTTCTAAGTGTTCAAATGGAAGTTGCCCATGGAAAATGCGCCCAACCTTGTGAAGTGACTTAGAAAATATTCTAAGGCAAAAACAAAAGTCTCACCTCTCAAATGCGCCCTCAAGCAAAATTCTAAGTGTGTGAAAATTTTCCCAAGGCATAAAACAAAAGCACAAGGGTCAAAATGCGCCCACCTTCAAGGGGAGACTCTGAAAATTGCTAAGGCGTGAAATTTGAAAGTACCACCCTCAAAATGCGCCCACCATGGAGACCTCTTGAAAAATCTTCTAAGGCATTGAGAATTTCCTAAGGCATTGAAATGAAAGTAGCCACCTCCATTTGCGCCCTCATCTTGAAGCCCGCCATTGTAAATGCGCCCAAGGAAGTTGGTGATTAGAAAAACGCCTAAGGCATAAGATGGAAGTTCCCCTAGTGAAATGCGCCCACCTCCAAGAAAGGGAAAGGAAGTCTAAAAGCGCCTAAGGCATGAAGTGGAAGTAGGGACATGGAAATGCGCCCTCACATGAAAGCACATTACCTCATTTGCGCCCAAGGTTATAGAGGACTTTGAAAATTGTCTAAGTCACAAAATGAAAGTAGAAGGTGTTAAATGCGCCCACCTTGAGGAAGAGCCTTGAATTTTTTCTAAGGCATGAAATGAGAGCAACCCCTAGCAAATGCGCCCTCACCTTAAGAGATTAATGAAAGCCTTGAAAATTTCCTAAGGCAAAAAAAAATGGAAGCATGCTAGTGAAAATGCGCCCAAGGATATTGGAGGCTAAAAAAATGCCTAAGGCAAAAGTGGAAGTTGACATGGCAAAATGCGCCCTCAAGGTAAGTGGTGATGAAAATTCCTCTAAGTGTTGAAGATAGAAGTTGAGGGTATGAAATGCGCCCACTTCATGAAATCGAAATTTGCCTCGCTGAAATGTGCCTAAGTCAAAATAAATTGAAAGTTGACATGCCTATTTCCGCCCTCAAGGTAAAAGGAAGGTGATGATTGGTAAAACGTCTAAGGCATGAAGATGAAAGTGCAACCTATGAAATGCGCCCAAAGGTGAGTGAAAGCATTGAAGAAAAAATGCTAAGGCGTTGCAAATGGAAGCTCACCCTCTCTTCTGCGCCCATGAAAGGATGAGATTTTTTTTTTAAAAAAGGCATGGAGATTTTTAATTAAATAAAATAAAATAAAATGCCAAGGGGAAATATACGCCTAAGAGAGGTGAAGATTTAAATTTTCTATCAAGTGTGTGACGTGAAGAATGTCTAAGGCATGGAGATTTAAAATTGAATAAGATGAAAAACGCCCAAGGAAAAAAAGGTGACTTGAATTTGTTCCTAAGTGTGGAAAAATAAAAAAATAGCAAGGGTCAAGTGCGCCAGGAATGAAATGTTAGGATTTTCTTTTTTTTTTCCTAAGTGAAATAAATATTTCACTAGATAGAAATACACCCTTGGCATGAAGAGTTTGACAGACGATATGAAAATTTTCCAGACATTTAAATGTGGTTGACGACTTGATGAAGTATTTTCTAAGTGAAAATTAAATGAACCCGTTTAAAATGCACCCATGAGTTAACAGAGTTTAAAATTAATTTCCTAAGGGAAATTTTAAATATTTTCGGAGGAAATTCGTTTTGCCTAGATTATTTTCCTAACGGAAATTAAATCTCAGAGGATGAGTTATTTAGAATAGGCAAGTGATTTTAAATCACCCGGAGTTGAATATTTTAAAGAGAAAATTTAAAATGTCTAAGGCAAATTTTATGAAATTGAGGATTTAAATGACAGACATTTTAAAAGTTGCAAATAAATTTACAACTCCCACGAATTTTTCAAATCAAATTTATTTAAACACTGCAAGATTTTAAAGTGGGATTTTAAACCAAATCAAGTGATTTTTTCTCGCAAGTTGTTTAAATCACCAAGATTTAACTGGCAGACCAAGAGGAAAAATTCGAATTTTTACAAGGAAAGAATCATTATTAATGGCAACTGCCATAATGACTGGCTGACGACTAGCCCACTACTGCGCTTGAATTAGAAGATTCCGAACGAAGAGAGTGGAGAATTGATGAGGGTGCTAAAAATAGCCCCAGCCTTACTTGGCAGGATTCTTCGAGAAGAATTATTTAAGCAGTCTCTTCTCTCATTTCTCCTCACATTTTTTGAAGTTGCTGAAGAAGTTCTTGGGAGATTGAAATATTTTCGAAGTTGTTGAGGAGAGAAATTCCTTGAGAGTTTATTTTATTTCGGAGTGTTGAGTTGCTGAAAGTGCGAAGTGCTGGAGAAATTTTTATCTGCCGAGACTCTTTCTTTCGAAAGCTGAAAGAGTTGCTGCAATTTCGAAGTTGAAGGTTGAAGTTGTTTTCCGGAGTTGCTGGAAGATTTATTTGTTGAAGTTGCTGCAGAGTGTTGAGTTGCCGAAATTTATTATGTGCTGAAGATCTTATTCTCGGAGTGCTGAGGAAGTTTTTTTGGAGCTGCAAAAGAGTTGCTGCAGATTTTATTTATTCGAGCTGCTGAAAGTTAGTTGCTGAGAAGAAGTTGAAAGTTGCTGAATATTGAAGTTGCACGAAAGTTGAAGCTTGCTGCAGATTTTATTTATTCGAGCTGCTGAAAGTTAGTTGCTGAGAAGAAGTTGAAAGTTGCTGAGGTTGACGGAAGTTGAGGCAAAAGATTTAATTTATGTTGTGCTGAGAAAGTAGCCACATTGCTGAAAGTTAGTAGTTGGCTGTGATTTTCTTCGCCAGTCAGAAGTGCAGTCGTTAAAAGCTTCTTTATAAGCTCGGAGTTTTTATACAGTACGAGGTTTGGAGTTAGTAATTTATGCTGAGAGTTTTTATTTCCAAAAGTTAACTCCACGTCCGCAGCCGTCTCGGAGGCTATTTATTTTATTAAAAATCTGCAGCCTGGCTTATTGTTATTCTATTTTATTTTGCAGATGGCTGGAGCAAAGGATGTTGCTGGAACAAGCATAGCCGCAGGCAGAGCTGCAAACACTGAAACGGCCAAGGCTAGCTCATCCCGGCAGGCAATGATTAAAAGGCTCGCCAAGTCATTTCTTCCAAAATCGGCAATTGTCTCCAAGCTGGCAGGGTTAAGTGACACCAACCTCGGGTCATTTAATCTAAATGCACTCAAGTCTAGGATGTACGAACTGGGAGGCCATCAACCATCAGTCACGGCACATAACATCATGAAGAGTGGTATCTATGCAGCCGCTGGTTTTCCACCAGCAATTCAGTGCCCGGAGCTAATTATGGAGTGTGCGAACCACTACAAGCCGGAGCGTAGAACCATTGTCTCGCCGGATGGCAAATTGCTTGCCAACTTCACGCCAGATGCCATCGGAGAGGCATTTGGGATTCCTACTGCCGAAAAGATGCTCTACAGATCAAAGGAGAGGACGGATAAAATGTACTCCACCTCCTTCGAGAGGGTTGCTATGGTCATCAACAGAGTTTGGATGCAAAAGCCAAAGCCACCTCGCACTAGACTCCCAAAACAGATAATTGCCGAAGATGTAAAACAGGAATACTGCGACTTGATGATGATGCTAAGCCGAATAAATGGGAGTGCACAAGCCTACTTCTTCGAGCCATGGATGTTCTACTTCATCGAGATCATATTGGAGGGAAAGGAATGTGTTGACTGGGCAAGAATGATCAGTGATAACATAGATGAGCAGTTCAGGAGCCTGAGGGGGACGAAAACCTTTTACATGAGCTCGTATGTGATATATATGCTGGCAAGAATGACCAAGTATCGAGGGATTACATACAAGGAGCCGATAGGCTGTGCACCTGATCAGTTCAAAATCCATGAGGCCTGCACACAGTTGCATCTAGCTAACCCTGCCAGTTACAAACGGGCTAATGATGCATTCACAATGCACATCACGAGGACCCTTCAGCGGAGAACGCAGCAAAGAGTATCCAAAGAGGCACAAGCATTGATCGAGGAATACGGATATTGGCTCATCCAATTTCCAAAATTCACTTACATTAGGCTGCAGGGGTTCACTTCGTATCCATACCGGCTACCGAGGTACCCCACCGATCACATTATAATGCTGGAAATATCTAGGCAGTTGATCGCCTATGATAAGATTCAAAAAAAGAAGAAGAAGGGTGGACTTGACTTTCCTATTGCCATGGGAAATTCCACTGAGGTGTGTCCCTCCTTGCAGGCAGCTCGAGAGGCAGAGGATGAGCTGCAATTCTATCATCTATCGTATCACACAGGCAGACAGGATTTCGATCCTTACAGAAACATCCGAATGATACAGAACGTTGAGTACCGACACAAGGCCCACATTGAAGACTTTTGGGCAAATGCTGTTGATGAGGTTGAGATAAGGAAAAGGATGTTTTCCAGGCTTCCCCTCAAATTGATCAGGGAATGTGAGATCATTCCAGTTCCCGACCAGGTGGAAGAGGATGTCAACGTTATGCAACCCGACTATGGTTCAGTCAGGGATACTTCCGGTCCCACCACCTGATTGGTCCGAGCCAGAAATCATGGACTTGGACACGCTCTCTATTCCGGTGTTGACTTTCACAAGGGCTTGGGTCGATAGACATGTATGCAGACTTAAGAGCAGATCGATCGCCCTTACTTATAGCTTGATGGGTGACCCAAGGCCGCTATCGGTGAGAAGGGGAAAACAGGTTGCTCAAACACCGGAAGCACAAGTAGAAGTACCAACCCAGCCGATACCGTTGAGGATGGAACAAGCATCACCTATGCACTCACAAACTCGGTCTTCGAGTTTGAGAGTGATTTCATTGTTTGCTGATCAGAGGGCAGGATTGGGTGAAGAGCGGGAGCTTGAGGAGGTGGATCAACCCAACATCCGAGAATCAGATAGTATAAGCGTCAGTGTATCCAGGGCTGGCCAACAAGAAGAAGAAGATGAAACAGTGGCTGACACTCGTTTCCAACAGATGTTGGACATGACATTGGAGGAAGAGGAAAACACAGAACAGGGGACCCAAGGGTCAGGAGATACGTAGCTCGTGGAAGATGATGAGCCCGAGCAAAGCAGTGCAAGAAGAGAAGAGGTACACGAGGTGGAGGCAACAGAAGAACAGCCCCTCGTCGTTTGCAATCCGCAGCAGATGGTGCCGGATTGGCTTTCAGACAGAATGAGAAGAGAACCCGAGGATGATACGGATCCGGCCATCGAGATGGAGGAGTTCCTTAGGAGGATCAGTGCGCCACCAGAAAAGAAAAGGGCCAAGAAATTCTTGAAGATCTCGACTGATGAGTCAGGCTCTCGCACGCTTCAGGTGGCTGTTCCGAGGGAGGAGTATGATCGAGCCGAGGAGAGGCCCGAGAACTATGTGATCACCACCGTGGAGTTGGGTCGTCCTACGAGAGCCCAAATTGTCGAGGAGTTCGATAACTCCTATCAGGCGCTGAAGGATCAGTTGCTCCGCACGGAAGGGAAGTATAAGAAATTGAAGAAGGAGCACAAAACCTTGATAGGATATGTGCAGAGTCTAGCACGTCCAGGTGAATCGGCAAACCCAACGGTAGAACGTCCACCAGAGCTTCCGAGGGAGTTGGTTGTTGGCTTAGAAGATTTAAAGAAGATGGAAACGGAAGCAGACAAGTGGGTTAGCCATGTTCGTACTGAGACAGGGAAATTCATGGAGGACCTCGCCAATGCTTATCAGCAGGCCTCAAGTACTTTGGCACGGATGGACATGGTGGATCAGGCCTGGGGCAATACCCGCATCT